>OX451738.1:1385847659-1386164179 GCA_948472305.1 Vicia faba | reverse complement strand
ATATATATATATATATATATATTATATATAATATAATATATATATATATATATATATATATATATATATATATATATATATATATATATATATATATATATATATATATATATATATATATATATATATATATATATATATATATATATATATATATATATATATATATATATATATATATATATATATATATATATATATATATATATATATATATATATATACCTTTATTTTATTAAAAACATAGAATAAAAATACAAAAATATTACATTTTTATTTTTATTATTATTTATACTAAAAAACACCTTTTCTAAATATATTTCATTTTTGTACATATTAATATATTTTTGTATATAAATAATATATAATATTTATCTTAAAAGAAATTAGGGTTTACCCTAAAATAAATAAAATTAATCTTTTATTTATTTATTTATTTCTTTATATTTCTTTACATTGAAAATATTTTTACATACATAAAAACTTCTTTTTTGCATAATACATTTTATTCTATATTTATTTATTTTGTTTATTTAAATATTGTACATTTAAATATTGTTGCATTGAAAATTCAATTTGGATGTAATAGTAACTAGGGTTTATATTTCTTGTCAAATACCCCCTATTCAAAATTGTACCCCATCCCCGTAATCATGTTGTAATAGCTTAGAATTTAAATTCTCGCACTTAACGCTTTCAATTATGCCATGATTAGAGAATTAGGGCTTGTATGCAAAAATCCAAATCAACAAATAGTTTGACCTAATCAAAGACAAAAATGCATGAAAAACAAACACAATGCACACTTGCACCCTTAGGGTTACAATCCACTTGTTGCCTTCAAAAATGGGCCATGGTATGCATGTTAAGTACTTTGGCAAAACAAACAAAACAAAGATCATAGTCCCTCGATGACGCAATCTTAGTTGCCTAAACAAAAATGATCAAGTCCCTTAAAGAAATTTGCCAAAAATACTTGACACAATTGCTATCATGGTCTATACGATGACCCGCGTCTGTCCCGTTTAACATCCTAACACAAGGTTGTTCACCAAATACAATGGTGAAACAACACTGTCAAAAGGGTTAAAAACATAAGAAAGATCTTTGAGTAAAATAGGGTAGATAGCTCTTAGTTACTTGATCAAAAGCTTGCAAAACATCCTTGCTATTTTCAAACACACTCCACAACACAATTTCAAAATCCAACTTTCAAACATTGAAAACTTTTCAAAAGACAAAAACACCTTTGTATACATTCAAACAAGAATCATTACAAAGGTTCCCACAACTATGACCTCTTTTCAAAACATCTTTCAAAATCACACACAAAGCACCATTTCAAACAATTGAAGAGCACCATTTCAAACAATTGAAAAGCAAAGCAAGTGATCTAAACAAGTAACTAAGAGCCCATGGATAACCATGGATAGAAAGGGTGCTAATACCTTCCCTTTCTATAATCTACTCCCCGAACCCAAGAAAACATCTCAAAGGTCTTTCTTGTGCTTTTTGACCTTTCCTTAGGATAAAATAAAAAGTCAGTGGCGACTCTTGTTAAACCGAAACATTTGCAAACACAAACGCAAAACCCCAAGTCAGTTCTCCCACCGTATCACAGAACTGGCAACTCTGCTGGGGAATAATTCTAAAAGTGGAGTAACCTTAGGGTTTAGATCACCTTTGCATGCTTATCTTGTTTGCTTTGATTGCTTTACATTTGGTTCTCTTGTTTGGGCTTGAAATCCTCCACCCGGATTTGGGAAACATTCATAGGTAAATAGCAATACATTGTGGAAACTGTGCGGGGTATACCGACATGGTTGAAGCAATAGCTATATTAGTGCGACATATTTATGAGTACCGGTAGCCTTTGAGTCAATCAAAGAGAATACGGGGCCGCTGAGTGATGTCATGAAGCACTAATGAACTCTTAGAACCTTACTTGACCATCTTGGCCTTTTTTAGGGGTAGTGAGATGACCGGCTTTGGTGCAGTCCGAAGTTGGTAGATACTCGATACTACACTCATTGAGGGTTATTTTCTTGGAATATTTTGGTCGCCAGTTAAGTGGCTAAACCAAAACAATGAACACATAAAATAATCCAGTGATATTGAGCTCTTTAGAACCCGATTACTATTTATAGGACATGTTGAGCCAACTAACTTCAAGAGGGTACTTACCTATGAAACCTCATGCAAGCCTGAAACTAGGATCTTGTGTGACTTGTTTGTACATGTGCTTGTGCATACATCATAAACATCATAAAGCATCATATACATCCTCTAACCATTTCAAGGGTTTGGATCTTCATCTTTGTTCTTGTTTTGTAGGTCATGGAATCTCTTCGCAGGAAAACAATTCAAGTCAACCTTGTGAGAATCCCTCCTCAACTCAAAGAGCTTACTTCTAGGATTCCAGAGAATTCCCTCTTCAATGAAAGACATGGTAGACTTCTCAACTTGGTCAACTCCAACATTGAAGAAGACATGGTGAAAGTTCTCTTCCATTTCTTTGACCCCCTACACCACTGTTTCACATTCCCTGATTACCAACTAGTACCTACTTTGGAGGAATTTTCTCAACTTCTGAGGATTCCTATTCTTCATCAACTACCCTACAACGGTACAGAAAAGGAACCAAAGCCTGAAGATGTTGCTCAAGCATTACACTTGCAACCCTCTGATATCAAAGGACATTGGGAAACCAGAAGTGGTGTCAAGGGTTTCTTGGCAAAGTTTCTGTTTGAGAAGGCACAAGACTACTGGAACTCTCTAGATCTACAAGCTTTTGAGGAGATTGTAGCACTTCTCATCTATGGGTTGGTCTTGTTCCCAAACCCTGATCAACTTATAGATGTGAATGCTGTCAAGATTTTCATATCCCAGAATCCTGTGCCTACATTGCTTGGGGACATCCTACACTCATTTTACACACGAACAATGAGGAAAAGAGGTGTTCTCATGTGTCGTACTCCTCTCACAGCAAGGTGGTTTATTTCTCACCTTCCACAATCAGTTTTGAAGAATGAGCAGGGTTTAAGATGGTCACAACGATTAATGACCCTTACACATTCTGATGTTCATTGGTGTTCTCGGGCCAGAGAAAATGTCATCATTATTGATCGTTGTGGAGAATTCCCTAATGTCCCTTTACTTGGCATTATGGGAGGCATCACCTACAACCCCTTTTTAGCTCTAAGACAGTTTGGATATGCTCGGAGGGATGGCCCTCATGTCATGCTGATTCCCGACTTGGTTTTTGACTTCGACAATGATGCGCAAGGACTTCGACAAAGATTCATCAGAGCTTGGAGGATGCCCAACAAAGTGGATAGTAAGACACTGGGACACAAGAATTCCATCCCTATTGAGCCTTATCTCAAGTGGGTACGAATCCGCGCCCAGAATCTTATGATGCCATACCCTCACATTCTCCCCGTGATCAAAGATCCTGATATGGAAGGAGAGGTTCCATACACTCTCCTACATCCTGACATGCCAACATCATTGGAAGAATTACAAAAGAGTTGGATCCAACTCAAAGAAGAACGAGATACTTTTGAAGCCAACTTCTATGCCAGTGAGAAGAAGGTTTTGGAACTTACCCGCCGACTTCATGAGGAGGAGACTCTCAACACTTACATCGCGCCAAAAAGGATGCGCAATGTCTTTTTACATTAAGAATTTTGTAATATTTTGCCCATGGGGCACTTATGTACTAACAAATTTCTTCTTAATATGACGTGTGTTCTTTTTTGTTTGCAACAAATTTGAATTTATGAATCCTTGAATGCATTACATGAATAACATATCATTCATCATATGCATAAACAAGTTTTCACACCAGGTTTCCTTATCTTTCTGCTGTTTATTTCAGCAAGATGGATTTGGAGTAGACGGTTAAGGATCTGCAAGCACAGAATTCGCAATTCCAGCAACTCCTCATGACCTTAGCAAAGGGTCAAGAGGACCTTAAAGCACTGTTGGAGAAAGATAAAGAGGAAAAAAAGAAGAGACCTGGTGTGGTCATTATGGGAAGAAGGTTTAAAAACAATGCTAGAAAAGTTCTCGAATTCCCCTCGACGTCTGATGAAGGGGCTGATAAAGGAAAAGGAACATCAGTGCCTTCTGAATCTGAGGTTGAAGAGGAGGAAGAGGAAGAAGACGAAGATTACTCCGAACAACAATATCCCCCGGCAGATGATAAGTTTAAAAATCTTGAGGATTGGTTGGCGGTCATGGAGTTGCAAAGGGTACCTGGTTTAGATTTAGAAGAACTAGGGTTGGTCGCTGGGATCATCATTCCTCCCAAGTTCAAAGTTCCTACATTTTCTAAGTATGACGGTCTGTCGTGTCCGAAGATGCATCTAAGTATGACGTTAGAAAGATCCAACCCCACTCATCTGATAAGGATCTTTGGGTCCATTTTTTCCAAGATAGTTTGTCAGGCACACAATTGGACTGGTTCTATCAACTTGAGAGATCTGAGGTTCATAACTGGGAAGACTTAGCTGCTGCGTTCTACCGGAAATACCAATACAACGCTGATTTAGCACCTACTCATACTCAACTACAGAGTATGGGTATGGCTTCTAATGAAGGGTTTAAAGAATATGCCCAGAAGTGGCGTGATCTGGCTGGAAGGGTGCAGCCACCATTGTCAGATAGAGAGCTGGTTGACATGTTTTTAGGGACCATGTCTGGCCCTTTCTTCAATCATTTAATCAGGAGTTCCTCTGCGGGATTCACCGAACTAATTCTGACTGGTGAAAGGGTCGAGGCCGACATTAAAAGTGGTAAGATTCAGAAAGATGCCTCTGCGTCCACTGCTATTAAGAAGACCTTCCCAGCTAAGAAGGAAGCTTCTGCTGTTTATTCTTAGAATAGCTAAGGAAGAATCGAGCGTCGACCAACGGTGGGGGCTGTAATGATCCAAAACTCTTCAACCGATCAACCTCGCAGCAATCAACCAAGATCTAATCAGCAAAGGGTAGAAAGGCCACAACGGCAGTTCACCCGAATCAACATGACACCGGCTCAAGTACTCCCTCATCTGTTAAAGCTGAATCTTACCAATTTGAAGGAAGCGCCAAAGAACCCTAATACCTCTTCTCCTTATTACCACTCCAATACAAAGTGTGCATACCACTCTGACAGTGTAGGGCATGATACCAACAACTGTTGGGCTCTTAAGAATAAAATCCAAGACCTGATCGACGCCAAGGAGGTAGAATTTGATGCGCCCGAAAATCCAAAAGTGATTTCTGCCCCAATGCCCAAGCACGGTCGTAATGTTCATGCCGTTATGGAAGATCTTCATGTTACCAATGTTGCTGACCTTTTGACTCCCTTACCAGTGATTAAAGTGAATTTGATGAGAGCCGAGATATTCCCAGGCTGTGGAAAAGACTGTTACTTTTGTTTAAACATATGAGCTGACTGCCCACTGTTGAAATCAGGCATCCAACGCCTGATGGATACCCAAGAGATTCTCTTCCAAAAGAATCCCGTTGATACCTTCACTCCTGTTACTCCTGCTACCTTTGTTACTTCAACCAATGACATTGCAATAATAAGCATCTACGACGATCTTCCCAAGGCTTGCAAAAGGCCTGTCAAGATTACGCCTAATCCTAAGTTTGTGCCGTTGAAAATCACCATGCCGGGGCCTGTCCCGTATCAATCTAACAAAACGATACCATGGAAATACGGAGGAGAAATCTTCTATCATGGTATCAAATAGATTGAATAAGCCCAAGAGAATTCTGATGATGAAACCCCTGATATAGGGAACACTACGGGAACAAGCAAGATAACTCGCAGCGGAAGGATCTTCTCTTTGGAGATTGCTCCTCCACGAGCAGTCTTCGAACCCTTGAAAGCTTCTGTGCCTGTTAAGCCATCTGTGCAAAGCCCGATAATTGAAGAATTGGATACTCCTGAAGTTAGACCCTCTGTTGATACTACCAATAAGGGTAAGGGGATACTAGAAGCGCCTATCAGGATGAAGGCTCAGACTGTGGTAATCCCAGAAACCACCCAGAAAGAAATGAAAGAAATCTTAAAGATAATCAAGAAGAGCGACTACGATGTCGTGGAACAGCTAGGGCAGACCCCTTCCAAAATCTCCATGTTGGCTCTTCTACTCTGCTCTGAGGCCCATGCTAAGGCCTTGATCAAATTTTTAAAGACGGCACACGTGCCTTAAGAAACTTCGGCTGGCCAGTTTCAAGAGTGCATGGCCAGCCTTACTGCTGATAATGGTCTTGGTTTTTCCGATGCTGATTTGACCCCTAAGGGAAGGAAGCACAACAACGCGTTGCATGTCTCAGTAGAATGCAGGGGAACCACACTTGCCCATGTCCTAGTTGATACCAGTTCATCTTTGAATGTGCTGCCGAAAAAGGCATTGGATAGATTGGACTGTGAAGAATTGACCCTCAAACCCAGTAACATCGTTGTTAGAGCCTTCGACGGTTCTAAGAGGATGGTTCATGGAGAAGTGGACATTCCTATCAAAGTGGGCACCGAGACCTTCAACTCTACCTTTTATGTGATGGACATCCGTCCTCCATATTCGTGTTTGTTGGGAAGGCCATGGATCCACTATGCTGGGGCAGTTACCTCCTCTTTACACCAAATGCTAAAGTATCCTGTTCAGGGTAAGATTATAACGGTTCACGGTGAGGAAGAGTACATGATAAGTCACCTCAACGCCTTCCGCTATGTGGAGTTGGATGGCGAATTCATAGAAACACCTTTCCAACATTTTGAGGAAGTTTCTCCTGAAGTCGCAGTTGCAAAGACAATGGTTGATGTGCCTATCGTTTCCAAGCATGTGTCTAGGATGGCATCTCTCAAGGATGCAGAGGCTGTAATCAAAGAAGGAAGGAGTACAGTGTGGGGGCAACTGCCTGAGTTTTCTCACAAGACAGACAAGTTCGGACTAGGTTTTACCACTGCTGGCCAAAAAGTTTTGCGTCGCTCCAGGGCCGGAGGACCACCCGTAAAAATCACTCACCATGGAATTAATGCCTTAGAAGATGATGATGAAGAAGACAACTTTGAAGATTGGATCTTTCCAACCGTCAAAGGAGGATTAAGCAACTGGGAAGCAAAGGACTTCGTTCCCATCACTTTCATCAACCAGTAATTTATCTTTGAACAATTTCCTATTTTGGTCTGTAATAACTAAACAATTCGTACACTATTTTCACCTTATGCCTTGCCCGGGGCATATAGGTCCATTTGTAAGGGCTTGATTTTCTTCATTATCATATACCATGTTTAATGAATCATTGGACGTTTTCATCTATAAACTGTTGTGTTCATTTTCTTTCCTTTTACATTTTATTTTGTTTAAGGATGGCTATCCCTTACACACACCCACACTCACAAAATGCAGGTACCCATCCACTCCGGATTCCATGGGTGACTATTCTGCTTTAGCCTTCGGTGACTCTGAATATTTGGTCAATCATGCCGAGTACGAAGGTGATGAAGACGGTGAAGTGCCTGGAGAGTTAGCCAGACTTTTGCAACAAGAAGAGAGGGTTATTCTACCTCATGAAGAGTTGCTAGAAACCATCAACTTGGGAACAGAGGAAGACAAGAAAGAGGTAAAAGTGGGTGCCAACCTGGAACCAGGTGTCAAAGAGCGCTTAGTGCAGTTGTTGAACGAATATGTTGAGATCTTTTCCTGGTCCTATGAAGACATGCCGGGATTAGACACAGATATCGTGGTTCACCGTCTCCCTACAAGAGAAGACTGTCCATCGATCAAACAAAAGGTCCGCCAAATGAGGCCCGACATGTCTGAGAAGATCAAAGTTGAGGTAATGAAGCAATTCAACGCTGGCTTTCTGGCTGTTACTTCCTATCCACAATGGGTTGCTAACATTGTGCCCGTACCTAAGAAGGACGACAAAGTCAGAATGTGTGTAGACTATCGGGATTTAAACAGGGCTAGCCCTAAAGACGATTTTCCACTACCACACATCGACATCTTGGTTGATAACACAACTCAACACAAGGTATTTTCCTTCATGGATGGATTCTCGGGATACAACCAGATTAAAATGGCCCCCGAAGACATGGAGAAAACTACTTTTGTCACGCAATGGGGTACCTTCTGTTACAAAGTGATGCCATTCGGACTGAAGAATGTTGGGGCAACCTATCAGTGTGCAATGGTAGCTTTTTTTCATGATATGATACATCATGAGATCGAAGTCTACGTAGAAGACATGATATCCCGATCACAGACAGAAGAGGAACACCTCGACCATCTGCAAAAGCTATTTGTCAGATTGAAGGAGTATAAGCTCGGACTGAACCCAAGCAAGTGCACTTTTGGAGTCAGGTCTGGTAAACTTTTGAGATTTATCGTCAACAACAAAGGCATTGAGGTTGATCCTGCTAAAGTCAAAGCTATACAAGAAATGCATGCCCCCCGCACTGAAAAGGAGGTTAGAGGATTCTTGGGACGCTTAAACTATATTGCAAGGTTCATCTCTCACCTAACATCTACCTGTGAGCCAATCTTCAAGCTGTTGAAGAAAGACCAGGTAGTTGAATGGAACAATGATTGTCAAGTTGCTTTTTATAAGATAGAGTATTTACTGGAACCTCCTATTTTGATGCCACCCATCGAAGGAAGGCCGTTAATCATGTATCTGACTGTTTTGGATAACTCAATGGGGTGCGTACTGGGCCAACATGACGAGTCTGGCCGAAAAGAGAATGCCATTTATTACCTTAGCAAAAAGTTTACCGAGTGTGAGACTCGCTACTCACTGCTCGAGAAAACTTGCTACGATTTGGTATGGGCTGCTCGCCGGCTAAGGCAGTATATGTTGACCCATACCACTTTGCTGATTTCCAAGATGGGTCCGATTATGTATATCTTCAAGAAGCCTGCTTTATCTGGAAAAATCGCTAGATGGAAAAGGATCCTGACTGAGTATGATATCCAGTATACTACCCAAAAAGCTATAAAGGGGAGTGTACTAGCTGACCATCTAGCTCATCAAGCAGTCGAAGATTACCAATCTATGAGATTCGACTTCCCTGACGAGGACATCATGATATTGAACAACATTGAAGGTAACGGACCGTATGACGGACCTGAACAAGGATCCCGATGGACCCTGTACTTTGATGGTGCTTCAAGTGCACTTGGCAACGGTATTGGTGCAGTACTCATTTCTCCGGAAGGTTTCCATACACCCTTCACTGCCCGATTTTTCTTCAGTTGTACCAACAACATGGCTGAGTATGAAGCTTGCATCTTTGGTCTCAAGGCTGCTATAGACTTGGGAATCAAATCTTTGGTCGTATTTGGGGACTCGGCTTTGGTTATCAGTCAAGTCAAAGGAGAGTGAGACACTAATCACCCTAATCTTATCCCATACAAAGAACATGTCTTGACATTGTTGCCTCATTTCGAGCAGATTACTTTCGAGCACTTCCCGCGAGAAGAAAATCAGCTAGCTGATGCTCTGGCTACAATGTCTTCTATGTTTAAACTCAACTGGGATAACGATGCTCCCTAAATCACCATCGAGCGAATGGACGAACCTGCGCACTGTCATGAGATTAATACCGAAGAAGTAGTGGAACAACCCTGGTTTCATGAAATCAAAAGGTATCTCCAAACTCGAGAATACCCTGAAGGAGCTTCCGCCAATGACAAAAAGTTCTTAAGGAGATTTGCTGCCAAGTTCTTCCTAAGCAATGGCATCCTTTATAAGGGAAGCCATGATTGTGTTCTACTTCGTTGTGTGGACAAGGTTGAAGCAGAGTTGATCATGACCGAGATACATAGTGGCACATTTGGCACCCACTTAAGCGTACATACGATGGCTAAGAAGATTCTAAGGGCAGGCTACTACTGGTCTACCATGGAAGCTGATTGTCATCAACATTCCCGTACGTGCCACAAATGCCAAGTCTATGCTGACAAGGTACATATTCCTCCTGTTCCTCTCAACATTCTGACAGATCCTTGGCCATTCATAATGTGGGGCATTGACATGATTGGATAGATCAAGCCTACGACATCCAATGGACATCGCTTCATCCTGGTGGCTATTGATTATTTTACCAAGTGGGTCGAAACAACTTCCTACGCCTCCGTTACAAAGAATGTGGTTGCCCGCTTCATTAAGCAGAATCTCATATACCGGTATGGTATCCCCGACAGGATCATCACAGATAACGGTACAAATTTGAACAACACTATGATCACCGCTCTGTGTAAGCAGTTCAAGATTTATCATCACAATTCATCTCCCTATCGACCGAAGATGAACGGTGCTGTTGAAGCCGCGAACAAAAATATCAAGAAGATCATTCAAAAGATGACAGTCACCTACAAGGACTGGCATAAGATGTTACCGTTTGCTCTGCATGGATATCGTACCACGACATGTACTTCAACAGGGGCAACCCCCTTTTCTTTGGTATATGGCATGGAAGCCGTTTTACCTATGGAAGTTCAAATTCCTTCCTTAAGGATTATGAAGGATGCCGGTTTGAGTGAAGACGATTGGATTCAGACCCGACTTGATCAACTTAATTTGATCGACGAGAAATGACTTACTGCTGTTTGTCATGGTCAGACGTATCAAAAACGGATGATCAAGGCTTTCAACAAGAAAGTCAGGCGTCAGGTATATCAAGTCGGAGATCTTGTAATCAAGCGGATCATCTTGCTGCAAAGTGATCCCAGGGGCAAGTGGACTCCTACTTACGAAGGACCATTTGTGATCAAGAGCATCTTTTCTGGTGGGGCAATGATTCTGACCATCATAGACGGTGACGACTTGCTGCACCCTGCGAACGCAGACATAGTCAAAAGATACTACGCATAAAACGACCCGACAAGTTGAAAACCCGAAAGGGCGACTTGGGCAAAAATGGGCATCCCGGTGAATCGAAAACCCGAAAGGGCGGTTCAGGAAAAAATTAGGGATAAACAAAAAAAATCTGTACACCCGGCAAGTTAAAAACCCGAAAGGGCGACTTGGGAAAAAAGGGTTTCCCGGTGGATCGAAAACCCGAAAGGGCGGTCCAGACAAAAGTTAGGGAATTAAAGCGTATGACTATGTCTCGTCGAATCACTTTAAGAACAATCTCTTCACCAACGAGCTCCAAGCTTCTGATCAATCCAATCATCGGCGGACGAAGCAGCGAATGGACAAGATGCTCAGAGTTGTGAAGGCTATAGCAGAATGGGAACCCCATGGAATTATTACACATAGCCATCTTTCTTTTTGTATAAATTGTTTCTCAATTTTATGACAACATTCTCTTACTAGGATGTCTGTTTCTTTTGTACAAAGATACTTACAAAAGTTAATACAAAGATACTTCAAAGTGCAGAAATTTGCTTGCCTTTCCTTTCTTTTTACACTTGTGTTTTATTTGAAAACGTCCAAAGTTTTGTTAAATAGGCATATGCATTTGAATATAATCATTGCTTACAAATAAAACGAAATTGAGAAAGGATAATTACTGATAGGTTGAAGGTGTAGGAAGATATCCTTGTGCTATTCCAGAAGAAATCCCCTACAATATGTCATTCAGATCCTCAACAAAGCTAAAACCTTGGAGTACATATCCCCAGCGGAGTTAAGCTTCAAGATCCCCAGCGGAGCCAATGTGTTCTAAACTTTATTCCCCAGCAGAGTTAAGCTTCAAGATCCCCAGCGGAGCCAGTGTGTTCTAAACTTTATCCCCCAACGGAGTTAAGTTTCAGAATTCCCATCAGAGATAAGTCTACGAACTCCCGATCCCCAGTGGAGCCCGAAAACCCTGAAATACATATCCCTAGCGGAGCTAGAATGTTCTAAATCTTCTTCCCCAGCGAATTCAAAACTATCAATCCCCATTAGGAACCATTCAATTCTCCCCAACTTCCCCAGTAGATCGGTGTACAACCCAAGCTCCTGATTTCCCCGGCCGAGTAAATACTCTCCCCACAGAGTTACTTCCCAACAAAATGAGGATTCTAGTTCCTGTTTCTCCATTGGAAGCCTCCCAGGTTTTAATTCCCCAGTAGAGATTTTCAGAGTTTCCCTTATTTCCCAGGAAAGTTATGAAGGATTCTCATTCCCCACAGAAGTTATCAAAGCTCTTGTTAAATCCCCACAAGTCACCAAGGGTTTTCAATCCCCAGCAGTGGTCCCAGGATTTCTCATTCTCAACAATCAAAGATCTTTAATCCCCAAGCAGTCAACAAGGATTTCTCATCTTCAACAATCAAAGATTTTTGAATCCTCAACATCGGTCAGGAATTTACTTCCTTCGACAGCAGTTAAAGATTTCATTATCTCCAGTTATCAAGGATTTATTTTCCTCAGCAAGACATCTACTCGACTTACATGCCCATCCATTACATTCATATATCATAAACATTGATGAAACACAGTTCATTGCATCATACATATCATGCAACATAACTTTGTGTTTTAGCTAACATTTTATCCTTTTCAGGATAGGATTAAAAAGCTATCATTAACAACTATTCAGAGATTTCAGATACAGTATGGATACACCCCAGACACGACGGTCATTCTATTACTCATTTAGAATTTCAAGTTAAAATACAGTACAAATACACCCCAGACACGGAGGTCATTATATTACTCATTCAGACTCCAGCAATCCGATACAGACTAGATACGCTCTAGACACGGCGGCCATTCTATCCCTCATTCAGGTTCAACTAACAACTTCAAGTTCAGATACGCTCCAAACAAGGATGCCATTCTGGCCCTTACACCAGAAGTTTGATTCTCCCCAGTGTAGTCGCCACAGAAGTCATTCTGTCGCTTATTCAAATCCCAGTTATAGTTTCACATACACTCTAGACACGGAAGTCATTCTGCTACTCATACAGATCTTAACTACATATACAGTCCAGATACGCTCCAGACACGATTGCCATTCTGTCACTCATTCAGAATTTATCCCCAGCACACAGTTGCTCCATACACAGATGTTTCTCTGTTATCCATTCAAATATAGTTACAGCTCAGATACGCTCCAAACGTAGACGCCATTCCCTTGCTCATACAAACCCAATCTCCAGATACAACTCAGATACGTTCCAAATACGGATACCATTCAGATGCTCATTCTTCTGATGTTCAACAAACCAATCTTTGATGGCATCTTTAAGCCCATCTCCAAAAAGTTTCTACCATCTCCAAATGGCATCTTTAAGCCCATTCCCTCAACAATATTTTGACGAGTGCAAATTTACGGGCACTCTAGTGTCCAATCCTCTTTTACCTTCGAGTCACGAAAGGCAAACTTGCCAATCTAACTCTTCAGGTTCAAGAAGATTGAACAGGGGAAACTGTTGTACCAAAAAATTTTCCCTCTCATTTTATCAACATTTCTCATCACAAGACTCTTGGAACTCAAGACCAAGCTAGGGTTTGCTCTGCTCAAGACATCTCCTTGCACTGTTGACCTGAAATTAGGATTTGAGTTTGCACAGGGATTTTTGGACCTTCAATTCCCAATTTGACTTTCATACTTCATTTTGGACTCATAAGTTTGCCCATACCAAGTTTCAAGCCTTGAATCTAATTTTTACCCAATCAATTGGACAGTTGACCTAGAAACTAGCTGTATTGGGGAAAAAGTCAACTGTGACCAATTTACAGTCAAACATCATGAATTTTGACCCACATCAACATTATGAACTCATATGAACCATTTGATCAAGTTTGGACCACAATTCCACAAGAAATTTGGTCAGATCACCAAAAGGGCAAAATGGTCATTTTTAGGGTTTTGACTGTACAAAGACAATTTTTGACTGTTTGACCTAGCCAATGGTAAATCAAGTTCAACCATGGACTCAAGGACTCAATGAAATTATCTTGACCTATTCAACAAGTTCAAAAGATCTCAAATGCATAGGATTGACAGATGAATTTTTCAGTCAACTGATTAAAATTTGATTGTACACTAAAAAGTCAAACTTTGACTTTTTGGTCAAAATCAAGTGCCAAGGGTCATTTTTCATCAAGATGTGTCAAATTATGAAACTTGTTCATCAAGAAACCCAAAATTGCAAATTAGGGTTTGAAATTGAAAAATTTCATAACTTAGAATTTTTCTAAGTTATGAAATTTTCTTAATTTTTCCTAATTTTGCCCCACATTTTCACCATGATGCAAATGGATTCAAACAAAACTTACAACATGAAAGTTGTATTCCTCCACAAAGTCTACAACTTTTGTTCACAAAGTTTTCTCAAAAGAAGCTTGGATCTCAAGTTATGATTTTTGGAACAAGGGTCCCTAAAACTTTTAACTTAGAGAAATTTTGCCCTAGTTTAGGCAGGATTTTGACCCATCTTCTTGGCCATTTTTCACATAGCTCCACTTGGAGTCTCAAGTTTAATTTCGAAGATGGATTATAGTACTTGTTGCAAGCTTTCCAAATTGTCCAAGAACTCCTCAAACACATTTGTGGTTAGGGAGAATCGAATGCTTGAAGTTGGCAAAAACTCACTTTGTAACCATGGCCAATACATGTTCATACAAGTTGCAAAATCTGACCAAACTAGCTTTGTAATTAATTAAAGGTCTCTAAACCCTTCAACACTCAAAAATTGAACGCAAACACATTGGTTAGAGGCATTGTTCTGATCAAGGGAGCATTATACAAAGGATTAATCCATTTTTGGCAAAAAGGTAGCATTGCCACTTTGATAAAGCATGCTTTATGTCAAATTGCTTATCTTGAGCCAAGGACCCAATCTTTTGCAGCAAACAAAGTTCACTAATATCAAGCAATTGGTACCAACTCTTAGCAGACCCTAAGCTAGATTGTACAAGCCTTTGCATTGTCAATTCTCACTTTTACTTCAAAAACAAGAAACCTTGCAAAAGGTCAACAACTTGAGCATCTGATATAATAAACTTGAGCCAACATTCTAAACAATTTTTGCATATCCCTGTGAGCCAGAAACACGAGCCATTCATCCCTCAAACACCCTTGTACACAAAAATCACATTTTCTTGCAAAACAGGGCAGGCCCTGCAGAATCACTTCTATTCTCACATCCACTCGTGCGTTTTGCTTGCAACCAGTTCCAATACCTTCCATTCAACTCACTCAAGCTATCCCAAACCTCTATTGCCAACTGTAACTCCATTTACAGTGTTCAGCATTTCTGTTTTGAAGCTTTGCAGGTTGAGTTCTATAGAGAGATTCAGACCATTTCAAAGCAAGCTAAGCATTGGGAGAGGTCCAAGGAACTTCAAGCAAGCTCAAAAGAACCTCAGGCCTCACTGAAAGTTGCTGCATTGCCATACTCGAGCTTGACTGAAATAGGTAAAGTTCAAACTTCTATCTCTCTATTTAGGAAACATTAGGCTTAGGTTTGTGAATAAGGAATGTAGTCCTCATTGCCCTTGAGATGTACATATGCTTAGAATTCATTTACGTTAATTGAGCTAGGAGTATTTGATAGTTGAACTTTCTGAAAAAACTAGGTCAGAAATTGGGGGTGATAAAATTCTCCCTGGTTTCTTAGAGTTAGGTCAAGTGTTTTATATGGTTGAAATCGTTGTTTCAAGCTCTATAATTTTCATGTTATGAGTTTTTGATTTCAAGCAAAGTACAGAGAGAACATGTTTCAAGGACAGAAGCGCGCGCGTTTGGTCGTTGGCCAGAGGACAGGGACGAAGGCCATTGGGCTGGGCTTGGCTTGTTGCTACTTTTTGCACCCCTATGCTTGCTTTTCACACCCCCTGGCCCAATTTCTTGTATTTTTTATTATTTTTGCATTTTAATTTCATTTCTGACTTTATTATTTTATTTCCAAACATAAAAAATGCTCCAAAAATATTTTCATAATTTTTTACATTTATTTGGCATTTTTTTCTTCTAATATAGAAAACATATTAAATACTTTTTTTTGTATTATTAAGACTTGAAAAATAATGTAAATAATACTTTTATTTTTATTTCTTATTTTTATTCACACTGAAAATATTTTCTTGAATATATTTTTATTTTTGTAAATATTTTATTTTATTTTATACATACTTAATATATTTAATATATATATACATATATACCTTTATTTTATTAAAAACATAGAATAAAAATACAAAAATATTACATTTTTATTTTTATTATTATTTATACTAAAAAACACATTTTCTAAATATATTTCATTTTTGTACATATTAATATATTTTTGTATATAAATAATATATAATATTTATCTTCTTAAAAGAAATTAGGGTTTACCCTAAAATAAATAAAATTAATCTTTTTTTATTTATTTATTTCTTTACATTGAAAATATTTTTACATACATAAAAACTTCTTTTTTGCATAATACATTTTATTCTATATTTATTTATTTTGTTTATTTAAATATTGTACATTTAAATATTGTTGCATTGAAGATTCAATTTGGATGTAATAGTAACTAGGGTTTATATTTCTTGTCAAATACCCCCTATTCAAAATTGTACCCCCATCCCCATAATCATGTTGTAATAGCTTAAGATTTAAATTCTCGCACTTAACGCTTTCAATTATGCCATGATTAGAGAATTAGTGCTTGTATGCAAAAATCCAAATCAACAAATAGTTTGACCTAATCAAAGACAAAAATGCATGAAAAACAAACACAATGCACACTTGCACCCCTAGGGTTACAATCCACTTGTTGCCTTCAAAAATGGGCCATGGTATGCATGTTAAGTACTTTGGCAAAACAAAAACAAAACAAAGATCATAGTCCCTCGATGACGCTATCTTAGTTGCCTAAACAAAAATGATCAAGTCCCTTAAAGAAATTTGCCAAAAATACTTGACACAATTGCTATCATGGTCTATACGATGACCCGCGCCTGTCCCGTTTAACATCCTAACACAAGGTCGTTCACCAAATACAATGGTGAAACAACACTGTTAAAAGGGTTAAAAACATAAGAAAGATCTTTGAGTAAAATAGGGTAGATAGCTCTTAGTTACTTGATCAAAAGCTTGCAAAACATCCTTGCTATTTTCAAACACACTCCACAACACAATTTCAAAATCCAACTTTCAAACATTGAAAACTTTTCAAAAGACAAAAACACCTTTGTATACATTCAAACAAGAATCATTACAAAGGTTGCCACAATGATGGCCTCTTTTCAAAACATCTTTCAAAATCACACACAAAGCACCATTTCAAACAATTGAAGAGCACCATTTCAAACAATTGAAAAGCAAAGCAAGTGATCTAAACAAGTAACTAAGAGCCCATGGATAACTATGGATAGAAAGGGTGCTAATACCTTCCCTTTCTATAATCTACTCCCCGAACCCAAGAAAACATCTCAAAGGTCTTTCCTGGGCTTTTTGACCTTTCCTTAGGATAAAATAAAAAGTCGGTGGCGACTCTTGCTAAACCGAAACATTTGCAAACACAAACGCAAAACCCCAAGTCAGTTCTCCCACCATATCACAATGAGTCAGTGTAAAACTTCATCTGGAAAGATAAGGAACCTGTGTAGGGTTGCCTCATGATGAGTCCGTGTAAAACTGCATCTTGGAAAGAGAAGGAACCTGTGTAGGGTTGCTTCATGATGATGAGTCCATGTAAAACTTCATCTTGTAAAGAAAAGGAACCTGTGTAGGGTTGCTTCATGATGAGTCCGTGTAAAACTGCATCTAGAAGGGAGGAACCTCTGTAGGGTTTCCTGATGATGAGTCTGTGTAAAACTTCATCTGGAAGTGAGAAGGAACCTGTGTAGCGTTGCTTCATGATAAGTCCGTGTAAAACTGCATCTGGAAGGGAGGAACCTGTGTAGGGTTGCCTGATGATGAGTGTGATCGGTGGAAATAGAACTGACTGTTTTGGAATGCTGGTTCGCGTTTGCGTTTCGCAAAATGTCGCGGTAAGCAAGAGTCACCACTGTCTTTTATTTTCTCCAACAAGGAAAGGACAAAAGCACAGCAAAATTCCTTTTCGAGATGTTTGTCGGGTTCGAGAGGTAGATTATAGAAAGGGAAGGTGTTAGCACCCTTTCTATCCGTGGTTATCCACGGGCTCTTAGGTACTTGCTCACTATGTTTTCAAAAAGTTTTGCTTTTCTTGTGTTTGTGGGTTTTGAGAAGAGTTTTATTTGAAAACTTCGATTTAACTCTTGTATCTGTCCTCAAGAGTGTATGAAGTGTTTGTTTGAAAACTTTGTTTTGAAAAGTGTAAGTGCGAAAAGTATTTTTGTTTTGAAAGAGCAAATACCTGAGAACCTCTACCTACTCAAAAGAAATTAAGCTGTGTAAATGTCCTTTAGACAGCGCTATCCCACTATTGAGAAGTAGGTAGCACCGTCGTTGGAGTTTCCGGGTCAATTCGATTAAGGGACGTGTGGTCACTAAAGCAATGGTAGGACGCCTTAGCGGTAACCCTAATGTCTTAGATCGTTTTATCCGAGGCAACCGTTTCGAGGCAACTTTGATCTTTAGACAGGAGGGCGACCTCTAAAACACCCTATACTCAATGACCACGTCGAGGCAACCAAGTGAGACGTACCCTAGGAGTGGCATGTGCGAATGTGTCAGGTTTCAGTTATGTTATCTTTGTACATGTTATGGTGAGCTACGATTGATTTTAATTTAAGAGAGATCTTGTCATGCATAGCCTATTAGCATACACCTAGCAGTTAATAGTTGCGGAAAATAAAACTAAGCTATTACAAGGCGTCGGGTATTTACATCGCCAAAAACAAACCCTTGAAAAAGTAAATTGCGGAAAATAAATAAAAGCGATAAATAAATCCTAATTAAAGCTATTACATCCTCGGAGCAAATACAATTATATGGATAAAAACATGAATAAAATAATCACGCGCGCGAGAGAAAATTGAATCGGAGAGTTTTTAGGGTTTTGACCCTTTTGAAGAAAGAAAGAGATTTTTATTATTTTGAGTTAAATGAAATTAAACCTAAACTAATTAATTAATAAAAAGAAATATTTTTTGTTTTTTGATGTTTAAGGAAATAAAAATAAAAGGATAAAATGATTAAAAGTTATTAAAAACCCTAATTCTATATTGATTTTAAATTATTGCAAAAAAGTTAAAATTAACCTAATTAAAACTAAATTAATTAATTACTTATTTATTTACAAAATAACTAATTAAATCTAATAAATAAAAATATTATATTTTTATGTTTTCTGATTTTTATTATGAAAATAAATATTAATTTGTTAGTGAAAATAATAATTATAAAAAATAATTAAATAAAAGAAATAAAAAAAGAAAGGAAAAGAAATAGACTTGAAGGGGGGTGTTGGGCCCAATTGTGTGGTGTATGTTGCAATTCTGAAGGCTCACTATGCATTAGCCTGTTTGACTTTTCCAGTTATCCACACATATGTTGACTAGGGAGTAGGGTGAGGACTCAGCTTTGGCCATTAGATTTGGGTTTGGAGACACATGGCGTACTGAAATTGGAAGCGTATGGTGGACATCCCTTTGCAAGCTACACATGAATTCCTGAAGAAGAAAAATAAACAATATTTTTGGGGGCCTGGGATTCGAACCCAGGTCCTAATGAACTATGCTTCAATGCCTTTGCCAGCTGAACTGTAACGCGCTTTTGTTAAATGGATAGATAGTGAATATTATATACAAAAAACAAATAATATGCTGTAAACAAAAATAACACGCGCGTTTTTTTAAACACACGAATCAGATGCTAACACCTCATCATCTTCTTCGTTTGTCCTGCATAATTAGAATCAAATAGCGGGGGTTTTTAACCCCCACTACTTCCTGCAAGGAAAAATAGCGATTAGGCACACAGCTATCATAAATGTTTCGCGAGGTGTGGGTTGGAATCGTCTTGGCCTCACGATTTCAACCATGTATCCTATTAGTCCCAATTTTTCCTGGATTGAAAAGCCCCATTTAAAAGCTCAAGAACCCTAGAAATTCAGTCATGGTATCTTTCGATTCAGGGCGTTACCGTTCAATTCAATCATGCCATTAGCTTTGTATGATCTCTAGCAATGCAAAACAATCACAAACACATGTTAAATGCGCATGAATTAGGAGATATAATTTTGAATAAGAAGTGCAAACTGTGGAACTGTATGCAGCGATTCCTTGAGCTTTAGTGCATGAATTCGATTGCAAATCGTTCCTGGGACCTCCTGCAATGTGTTTGGATGGACAAAACGCCTTGAATTGGCCTAGAATGCAAAAATCAGTTTTGAGTTTTCTTGGAATTTCTTGAATTTGCTATGGCCATTTCTGCAGCTTTTTCACGTGTTCTAGGTCATGGTTTGCTTGCATACATATAGGAGAATCAAATTAGGTTAAAAGCTGGGCCAATATCCATGTGCATTGATGATTGAATCCTTGATTAAAAATCAAATATTCTTGATTTTTCATGATTGAACAATGTTGCCAAAATTGGATTTTTTTGTATCTTTGACTTGTGCACGAATTTGCCAGCATGTTTTGATCATATTTGCTTCACAAATTGATTTAAAAAATCAAATCTTCTATTTTCTTATAATTTAAATTAATTAAATGAATTAATATGTATTAAAAATCCAATTAATCAATAAAAATAAGAAAATAAATCCAATTCAGCTTGATGGGTCGTGCATAGGTCATGGGTGAAGTTTCAAGAAGAGATTTGAGGCCCATTAGCAAAAAGAAGGTGTTTTGAGCACAATTGACTTTTGCAAATTCATGAAAATTTCCCAACTTCTCCAATGCACATCTTGCTTAATTTTGATCATATGACCATGTTCTTGGACATTTTGGAAAGCTCTTGAAGTCCTCTAACCAATGCCTTTGATCCCATGTCATTTGGATTTACCAATCTCAAGTTATGGCCTTTGACTCAAAGTGTACTTTTGTTGACTTTTGAAATTGACCTATAATGTAAAAATTTGTAACTTTTTGTGAGAGCATTTATTGAACTTGGAGTGTGAAGATGGATTATAGGAAATTGCATCCTCTTCAAAATGAGCCTTGGATGGAATTTTTATGATAAACCATGAAAAAGTTATGCCCTCGTTAAAGTACAGTTGACTTTTCTACTGTCCAAAAATAGTAACTTTTGCATCTTGATGACTTTTGAGCTATTCTTGTGGAATCATGATCAAGACTTGATCAAATGATGATTGTGAACTCAAAATAAGATGTTGGCCAAAAATTCTGACTTTTGACTGCAAAGTGACCATTTTGCCCTTGCAGTTGACTATAGATCAAATGGAGCTTTTGACTGTGCAAATTGGCACAGTGAGTCTTGAAACTGGGCATGTAGGTGCTTGAGAATGTATATAAGCCTATGAGACTTGATTGAACCATTGAGAACCCCAAATTCTTTGAAAGAACCAAAACCCTAATTTCAGCTGTCTTATGAGGTGTTTGGACTGTACAACCCTTGAGCCATTTTGAGCAATTTGAAGATCATTCTTGACAAATCTTGAGGAATATGGGAGGGAAAATTTTGGGGTACAATAATGACTCCGTGTAAAACTTCATTTGGAAGTGAGAAGGAACACGTGTAGGGTTTCTTCATGACGAGTCCGTGTAAAACTGCATCTGGAAGGGAGGAACCTGTGTAGGGTGGCTTCATGATGAGTATGTGTAAAACTTCATCTTGGAAAGAGAAGGAACCTGTGTAGGGTTGCTTCATGATGAGTCCGTGTAAAACTTCATCTTGGAAAGAGAAGGAACCTGTGTAGGGTTGCTTTATGATGAGTCCGTGTAAAACTTCATCTTGGAAAGAGAAGGAACCTGTGTAGAGTTGCTTCATGATGAGTCCATGTAAAACTTCATCTGGAAGGAGAAGGAACCTGTGTAGGTTTGCTTCATGATGATGAGTCCGTGTAAAACTTCATCTTGGAAAGAGAAGGAACCTGTGTAGGGTTGCTTCATGATGAGTCAGTGTAAAACTTCATCTGGAAAGAGAAGGAACCTGTGTAGGGTTGCTTCATGATAAGTCCGTGTAAAACTTCATCTGGAAAGAGAAGGAACCTTTGTAGGGTTGCCTCGTGATGAGTCTGTGTAAAACTGCATCTTGGAAAGAGAAGGAACCTGTGTAGGGTTGCTTCATGATGATGAGTCAGTGTAAAACTTCATCTTGGAAAGAGAAGGAACCTGTGTAGGGTTGCTTCATGATGAGTCAGTGTAAAACTGCATCTGGAAGGGAGGAACCTGTGTATGGTTTCCTGATGATGAGTCTGTGTAAAACTTCATCTGGAAGTGAGAAGGAACCTGTGTAGGGTTGCTTCATGATGAGTCCATGTAAAACTAATCTGGAAGGGAGGAACCTGTGTAGGGTTGCCTGATGATGAGTTTGTGTAAAACTTCATCTGGAAGTGAGAAGGAACCTCTGTAGGGTTGCTTCATGACGAGTCCGTGTAAAACTGCATTTGGAAGGGAGGAACCTGTGCAGGGTTGCTTCATGATGAGTCCGTGTAAAACTTCATCTTGGAAAGAGAAGGAACCTGTGTAGGGTTGCTTCATGATGAGTCCGTGTAAAACTTCATCTTAGAAAGAGAAGGAACCTGTGTAGGGTTGCTTCATGATGAGTCCATGTAAAACTTCATCTTGGAAAGAGAAGGAACCTGTGTAGGGTTGCTTCATGATGAGTCAGTGTAAAACTGCATCTAGAAGGAGAAGGAACCTGTGTAGGGTTGCTTCATGATGAGTCTGTGTAAAACTTCATCTGGAAATAGAAAGAACCTGTGTAGGGTTACCTCATGATGAGTTCGTGTAAAACTGCATCTTGGGAAGAGAAGGAACCTGTGTAGGGTTGCTTCATGATGATGAGACCGTGTAAAACTTCATCTTGGAAAGAGAAGGAACCTGTGTAGGGTTGCTTCATGATGAGTCCATGTAAAACTTCATCTGGAAAGAGAAGGAACCTGTGTAGGGTTGCTTCATGATGAGTCCGTGTAAAACTTCATCTGGAAAGAGAAGGAACCTGTGTAGGGTTGCTTCATGATGAGTCCTTGTAAAACTGCATCTTGGAAAGAGAAGGAACCTGTGTAGGATTGCTTCATGATGATGAGTTTGTGTAAAACTTCATCTTGGAAAGAGAAGGAACCTGTGTAGGGTTTATTCATGATGAGTCCTTGTAAAACTTCATCTGGAAAGAGAAGGAACCTGTGTAGGGTTGCTTCATGATGAGTCAGTGTAAAACTTCACCTGGAAAGAGAAGGAACCTGTGTAGGGTTGCTTCATGATGAGTCCGTGTAAAACTTCATTTGGAAAGAGAAGGAACCTGTGTAGGGTTGCTTCATGATGGTCAAATAGATAGTTGTCATGTCTGGTTTCAGGTTTTAATCTATAATCAGTCGTCCACAGATAGTTTTCTTGGCTTGTTACAGGTATTAATCTTAGAACTTATTTGAAAATGGTTGATGGTAGCCATTTGTTGATTGATCTTTCCTGAAAAAGGTAGAACGTTAGTTGTATGCAATGTCATGATGTATGCATTGCGTAATAATGTTCTCAAAATAAATGATATTGTGTCGTATGCACTTATCATGTATGCAAATAGGATGTATGAAATGTGACATGTTTATTGAAGTGTATCTTTTTCTGGGAAAATAAATCCTTGACAAATGCTGGGGAATTGTTAAATCCTGAAATGCTGTTGAAGAGTTGATGTGTCTTCAAACTTTGCTTAGAATATTTCCACCGAGGATTCCTGTTTTGTTGTTTGAGGAGAACTCTGTTGGGGAATATTGAAAACTCTGTTGGAGAGTGTTGATTCCTGCTTGGGAAAATAGTTCTAGAGTCTCGGTTTTCTGTTGCTCTACTGGGGTCGAAGTTGAACTGATATCTGGTCGGGTCCAGGTTTCACAGTAACTTGCTGAGGATTGTAGAGTAGTCTACTGGGGAAAGGGAGTTGTGGTCCTTTGATTTGTATTAGTTGGAAAGGCAAACTCAAACTTGGGAATCTGTAGTTTGTTGGGGAAATAAACCCTGTTGCCGGTCTTCTAGAGAGGTGACGACTTTGTTGGGGAAAGTCTTCGAGGACTCTTGAGGTTGTCTCAGTTGGGGAACGGCTTTCAGAGATTAAACTCTTGCTAGGGAATCATCCTATGAGAAGAATTTCGGGGAGATTTGTCATTGCCCCTAGCAGCAAACGTTTGTGGTATTTCCAGAAAATGTTTGATTGTACGTAACCCTTTGCTGAGATTGACGTTCAATGCCTCAAGTGACGGAGATGGAGACTTGCCCCTGGTTACTCTGCAATTCTTGAGATATTTCTTGGAATCTTGACTGTACTGCCCCAAGTGTGCTTAGATAGTGACATGTCATGTCCCCTTGTTGATAGGAGATTTGTCATTATAAGTGTCATCCTACTTGAATTGATTTTGTTCACTGAGAGAGCTTTCGTTCACTGGATATTCATTGTGTGAATTTCTCCGCTGTCAAACAAATAGCCATATGCAAACAGTGATATTCAAGTAATGCAAAGTTTATGTTTGTCTTGAAGTTTTGAAAAATGTGTTTTTAGCAAGTAAAGAAGTTTGTAATTCAACTCTGGATTTTGAGTAAAGCCTTACAGGAGTCAGGATACCTTTTGTAACAGTATGCTTTCGAACTAACCCATGCTTCAATTAGGACTTTTGAAGGGTTGTAATGTGGCTTGGTTTACGTTTTAAGAAACAAAGGATAAAGTCTCAAAGTGTATTTGCACCCACCCACTCTTCGTGATGTTCTTCAGTCCTAAACTCAGTTAATTGTGCGTTTGAACTCCAATTGAGTCTGGAATGGCGCATTGGTGATGGTTCAAACAAGTTAAGTTTGTTGGAGCGTAGTCATTTTTGCAACATTTTTTTCATGCTGTTGAGGATTTGTAGTGACCTCTTTCTTTTGATTTGTTACCCCTAATTTATGCCTGACTGTTCTTGTTTTGAGATTACAGTCAGCGGGATGCCCCAGTTTTTCTTAAGCCTCCTTTGTAGGTTTTGACTTAGTGGGCTTTTCCTTTTGAGAGATAATGAATGCCTATTTGGCAGGGAACCATCACCATCTTTTGATTCCAGAGAAATGTTTTAATGTCATTCGTTGTATTTATGAGATGAGAGTTTATGATTTGAATTAATTGAGAGACTATCCTGCCCCATGTTTTGATTATAGGTTTAAAGTTTGTGAAAAAAGGAAAACTTCTACTTCTTTGGCTCGAAAGGGGTTGACTAGGGATTATCTTCCTTATAACTCCAGTGTTTAGGATTTAAAAGAATGCCTGTACATCGTCAGCAAGGTCTGTCCAAAAGCATACTGTATGAGATTATGGCATTGTTTTCGTCATCCTCCCTCTAAAGGCTTGTAACTTTTAGCAAGAGTTGAATGTCATAAAGTGAGTAAAAAGCATAGTTTAAATGTAATGAAAATGAGTGGATCAAATCAAGAAAAACATATGAAATGCATTAATAAAACAAAGTTTGACATTAATAGATAATTGTTTAAACAACAAAAGAGATTACAATTGAAAATTCAAATGAACAAAAGCCTCTTTGTCTGAACTTGTCACTTTAGGTGGTGAGCCTTTGAGGGACGGCATAAGAATTCAGTCTGGCCATCTTGTGTGAACTCCAGCATTCCTCCGTCAATCAAGTCTTAGATCTTATTTTTCAAAGCCCAACAGTCATTCGTATCATGCCCAGGATTATTGGAGTGGTATGCACATAATGCATTGGGATGATAGCTAGGAGCAGAGATATTGGGATTCCGAGGAGGATCCCTTAATGTGACCAGGTTCAAGTTCAGCAGGTGCTCTCCATTTAACTGACTCCTTGTCTCATGGGAGGCTGGATGATGACTTGATCCCAAATCCTAGATGTTTGCCCCATTTGGTTGTATCCGTATTGATGAAGCCTGTTGACAAGGGCTTTCAGCTCCTCCTGTCCTTGAGCCAGATTTTGGATAAGAGCCATCTGGCCCACCAGCTGTCCCATCATTTGGACCCTCATTATGGCTATTTCAGTTTGTAGCCTTTCTAATTGATCATCCTTGGTGCCCTCCGGATTCCCTATGACCACGCCCTTTGTGAGGAGAGCTTTCACCTCTTCTTGCCCCTTGGACAGGTTCAAGAACATCTCTTGAAGTTGAGCGTTTTGAATCTGAATGCCCTTGATGGTCTGTTCTAGGGCCATCTCTACTGAAATAAACAGTAGGAAGATAAGGAAACCTGTATGGGAGAAAACCTGTCATGATATGATGCATGATATGTGGATGCATGTTTTCAAGGATCTCACGGGGTAAACACAAGAAAAAGTTAGAAGTTGAAGTTTGATCAACATCTTTGATTGTCGAATTTTATATCGGTGGATATCCTTCCACGGGAATTTAGCTCACCATGCCAAGTGGGTTGTAGCCCTTGACTCAAGTTTGTTGTACTTGATTTTTTGACGGCGTTTGGTTAGAGGGAAATAAATCCTCTTGCCTTTTGATAGACGTCTGGTTCAACGTGAACCTGCATCAAAGACCCTTTAGATCCTTGAAATGCTATGGTTCGATGTTATTGAAAATGCTATGGTATGATGTCATGATGTTATGTACAAAGTATGCAAAGTAAGCAAATTTTATATACAAATAATCATATTCACACAAAGCAGACAAGTCCTTAGGTTTAGGCTTGTATGGAGTTTGTAGGTAAGTACCCTCTTGAAGTTTAGTTGGCTCAACCTGTCCTAGTTAATAGTAACCGGGTTCTAGGGGATCTCAATATCACTGACCTTTCCCACAAGCTTCATTCGGTAGGCAATTGACTCGCGACCAAAAAAAACTCAGGAGTCAAGTCTCAATGAGTGTAGCATCGAGTATCAACCAATTTTCAGGTTTACACTGAAACCGGCTATCTCACTACTTCCTAATGGCCAAGTTGGTCGAGTAAGGTTCTAAGGTCAGTTGATGCTTCACGACACCACGCGGCGGCCCCGTACTCTCCTTGATTCAACTCAAGGGTTACCGGTACCAACCAAAGTGCCACATCAACGTAGCTACTGCTTCAACCGTGTCGGTATACCCCACACAATTCCCTCACAGTCTATTGCTACTTACCTAAAAGGTGTTCCCAAATCCGGGTGTAGGATTTAAAACAAACCCAAACAAGGAACCAAAATGTAAAGCATACAAATCAAACAATGTAAGCAAGTAAATGTGATCTAACCCTAAGGTAACCCCACTTTTAATTATGTCCCCAGCAGAGTCGCCAGTTCTGTGATACGGTGGCAGAACTGACTTGATTGTTTTGCGTTTGTGTTCGAAAATGTTGCGGTTTAGCAAGAATCGCCACTGACTTTTCTTTTATCTAAAAAGGAATGGTGAAAAAGCACAGGAAAGACCTTTAGAAATTTTTTCTTGAGTTCGGGGGGTAGATTATGAAAAGGGAAGGTGCTAGCACCCTTTTCATCCATGGTTTTCCATGGGCTCTTAGTTACTTGCTAGATCACTTGCTTTTGTTTGAATGTGTTTGTGGTGTGGCTTTTGAAAGTATTTTGAAAATGTAACTTTGTAATGATTCTCGTTTCTATAAGAATGCATACAAAGTGTTTGTTTCGAAAATAGTTCAAAGAGGTGTTTTTGAGATATGTTCTTGAAAGTGATTTTTAAAAAGGTGTTTTCTTTGTAATGGTTCTCGTTTCTATAAGAACGCATACAAAGTGTTGTCTTTTGAAAAATGTTTCCAAAATGAGAGTGTTGGTGTATGAAATGTTTTTGTTGTGAGCAAGCGAGCAACTAGGAGCAAATCTACCTACTCAAAAGGTCTTAAATGTTCTTTTCCTCCTCCTTTAGATGTTGCTGTCTTACAATTGATTTAGTAAGAAGCCCCATCGTTGGATGTGAAGGGACAGACGTGGGGACTTGTATAGTCATAGAAGGCAACCTATGTGACATTTTAGCAATGTCGTTTAGGGACTAGATCGTTTACCGAAGGCAACATCGAGGGACTATGATCTTTTTTATCGAAGGGTCTTTGCTAAAATGTCCCATATTCGAGGGACATGACTATTTTCTGGAAGGCGACAAGTGAGATTACCCTAAGGGTGCTAGTGTGCAAGTGTGTTTTGATTGCATACATTTTAGTCTTGATTAGGGTGATCTATTTGTTGATTTTCATATCTTGCCATACACACCCTAATTACTAGCATTTACATTTGAAAGCGATAAGTTACAGAAATGTAAAGTCCTAAGCTATTACAATATTTAGGGGATGAGGGTACATATTTATGAATGAGGATTGCAAGTAAAAATAAGTCCTAAGTTACTATTACAACCATATTGAAATGTACAATATAAGAAAGAAAAAAAGACTTGTTTAGTAAATGTTTTTTTTATCTTAATGAAAAAAAGAAATAAATTAATTAATAAAGGAAAATATTTTTATGTCTTTTTATGTTAACAAAAAAAAGGAGTTAATATTAAAAATGCTGAAAAAAGAAAATAAATGAAAGATAGAAACAATGTTGCTGCAAGCAAAACAACAAGGATCAGAAGTTCTGAAGCCAGGCGCGTGATGACTTAGAAAGGAACATCAGTGGAATCAGAAGTTCTGGATTGGTAAACTCTGAGGTCCTGTAAGACACGTTAGAGGGAAAACACAGAAGTTCTGGGTGGTATTCAGACAGTGGGCCACAAGTAAGAAGTTCTGTATTACACTAAAATAGTGAGTAAACGTCAGCAGTTCAGTGCGTTATCAGCATGTAAAAATCAGAAACTCTGAGTGTTTGAAAACAACGAGTGGAAACATCAGAAGTTCAGTGTATTTGACATGTAAGGAGAACTCAGAAGTTCTTTGCTGTGTTAGAACAGTGAGTGAAAATTAGCAGTTCAGTGTGTTATCAGCATGTAAGAATCAGAAGTTCAGTGTGTGTTAACAGTGAGAAAAAATCATAGAAGTCATGTGTGTTAAAACAGTGAAGAGAACTCAGAATTTCTGCGTGCTTAAACAGTGAGAAAATCCTAGAAGTTCTGTGTGTTAAAACAGTGAGGAGAACTCAGAAGTTCTGTGTTGTGCTAAAACTGTGAGTGAACATCAGAAGTTCTATGCCATATTTCAACTCTTAATCAACACATCAGCAATTTATTCAGTTCTTGATAAACAGCAAATCAGAAGGATAATAACCCAACAGTTTATAGAAGTTCTAATCCTGAATCTGAGTCTAGCCCTAATCAAGAAACTCTGATCCACAGTTTTTCTACTTAAGCAATGATATGTACAACATTAATACTATGATATTTACATGTTAATGATGTTCAGAATGAAAAACAAGCAAAGTCAGAAAGACTTACCCTGAACCTGGAGCGTGGGCTTGGAGCTTTGAGTTGCTGCCTTTGGATGTTCTGGAATCAGCAAGAGTAACAGAAGAGAAAATGCCAAGTTCTTTGATTGAAAGGGAAGAACAAAGGTTTGGTTTTCTGTTTGGGAAATCTGGATTTTTATGAAGGGTTTCACAGGTTTCTTTTTCTCTTTTGATAGTTCTCTCCCTCCAAAAGCCATCCTCTCCCTCAAAGCCCAGCCCCTTGAACGTGTGATGGAGAAAAGTATTTATAGGTGAATTTGTTGTGATTTTGGGTGGAAAGACAAATGGGATTTTAAATCAATTTGGTATCTTGCTCCCTTGCTTTTTCATCACTGTGTTCGTATGCTAGTTTGGTGCAATTATGGGATGCAGGCATAGGCCAAACTAGCTGCTGATTAGCAGTTTTTAACCATGCTTAAGCTGGAGTTGTCAGCAGGATTTAAGGAAAAGAAAAACAAAGCATGGGCCTAGTACCAAAGTTTGCTATCCCAAGACAGTAGAGGTACACGTGGTGGACATCCTTTGGATAAAGACTCAAAAGTGGTTGTGAGCATTAAATGATGATGAGACTTATCACAACCAGAAATCCTGTAACGTGAGATTCTACACCATGGCTTAGTTCTGGATCAGAAGTTCTACTTCAGCGTAGCATCCATCCTCTGATCTTTGTATCTTCTGGCTCCAGCACATTCTGAAGGAACTTTCAGACTTTCTAGAAAGCTTGCAGAACGCTTCTTAACCTTCTTTGAATCACTCTGGAAAAATATGACTAAAGCTTTTGTGAAAACTTGCCCAGAAGTTCTGACCAAACTCTGCCTTGAGAGTGTCCAAAATTTGCTGAGTGTTATGGTGATAATCTGGTCAGAAGTTCTGAGTTTTGTCATGCTTCTTAAACACTTAGAAAAATTTCTAAGTATTTAGAATTTGACTTTTCCAAAGTAAAATTTGACTTTTGAAATTCTTGATGAAACAAACTTCATATTCCAACATGTCTTGATGAAATATGATTTTTGAGATTTGATTTTGATCCAAAAGTCAAAGTTAGACTTCTTAGTATGCAAATGACCATTTTGCCCTTATGAATGACTTGCTTGGAAAAATTTGTAGTTCAAGGCTTGGAAGAAAACTTGAGGATCCAGGGTGATTCTTTGAGAAATGAGAGGGAAAATTTTGGGGTGCAAAAGTGTGTATGGCAAGATATAAAATCAACAAGTAGACAACCCTAATTAAATACAAAAAAAGCATGAAATCAATACAGTCGTACACGCGCACCTCTAGGGTAATCCACACTTGTTGCCTTGAGAAAAATAGTCATGTCCCTCGAACGTGGGATGCTTTAGCCAAAACCCTCGAATACAAGATCGTAGTTCTCGATGACTCTTTTATGTTGCCTTCATAAATGATCTTAGTCCTTTATGACAAATTGATAAGGTACCCTACAATGTTGCCTTCTATGACTATATGATGACCCACTCCCGTCCCTTCACATTCTAAGATAGGGCTACTTATCAATCGATAGTAATATAGCAATATCAAAGGAAGGAGGAAAAGAAGTAAGACTCTTTTATGAGTAAGTAGAATGTTCATAGTTTCTTTCTCACAACCAATCTTCAAAACAACTTTCAAAACACACGAACACTTACAAAACATGAAATATTTTTAAAAGTCAACACTTTGTATGCATTCTTATAGAGACAAGAATCATTACAAAGTTCGCCTAAACGATGGAACTTTTCAAAAATACTTTCAAAACAAATCACAAACACATTTCAAACAAAGAATTTTCAAAGTGAGCTAGCAACTAAGAGCCCGGAGATAACTACAGATGAAAAGGGTGCTAACACCTTCCCTTTTCATAACCTACCCCCCGAACTCAAAAAATATCTCAAAAGGTATTTCCTATTCTTTTCACCCTTTCCTTTATTGGATAAAATAAAAGTCGGTGGCGACTCTTGCTAACCGCAACAATTGCGATCAAACCCAAAACAAACAAGTCAGTTCTCCCACCGTATTACAGAACTGACGACTTTGTTGGAGACTTACTTAAAAATGGGGTTACCTTAGAGCTAGATCATATTTAATTGCTTTCATTGTTTAATTTGTTTGCTTTACATTTGTGAGTCCTTGTTTGGGTTTGTATTGATCCTCTAACCGGATCTGGGAACACCATTAGGTAAATAGCAAAAATTATGGAGATTGTATGGCGTAGGCCGATATGGTTGAGTCAATAGCTATGTTAGTGGGGCACATTTGTGGGTACCAGTATCCCTTATGGTGAATTAAGGAGAATACGGGGCCGTTGTGTGGTGTCATGAAGCACTAACAAACCTTAGAACCTTTAATTAAACAACTTGGCCATTAGGAAGTAGTGATGTAGCTGGCTTTGGTGCAGTCCAAAGTTGGTTGATACTTGATACTACACTCATTGAGATCTGAATTTTGGGATATCTCAGTCACCAACAAAGAGGCTTGCACTGAAACAATGCCCAATGAAGAAAGACCAATGATATTGAGATCCCCTAGAACCCGATTACTTTCTAGGACAAGTTGAACCAACTAAACTTCAAGAGGGTACTTACCAATGAAACCTCATGCAAGCCTAAACCTAAGGATTTATTTGTTTTGCTTGTGTATGTATATAACATCATGACATCATACCATGGCATTTGCACTAACCATTTCAAGGACTTTGGGATTTATCTTTGTGTTGTTTTGTAGGACATGGCTTCCGCATGAAGAAACACTATCCGAATCAACCTTGTGAAAGTGCCTCCTCAAATTAAGGAATTAGCATTAAGGGTTCCCAACAATTCTCCATTTTCCAAGAAATATGGTCATCTCATCAACTTAATTACAACAAACTTTGAAGAGGATATGGTACATGTGCTATTCCAATTCTTTGACCCTAAACACCATTGCTTTACCTTTCCTGATTACCAACTTATGCCTACTATGGAAGAATTCTCTCAACTCTTGGGAATTCCTATTCTTGATCAACTACCCTTCAATGGTATTGAAAGAGACCCAAGACTTGAGGAGATTGCTCGAGCTCTACATTTGCAACGATCCGACATTGTGGCAAATTGGGAAATAAGAAGTGGTGTCAAAGGGTTTCTAGCCAAGTTTTTGTTGGAGAAAGCTCAAGATTTTTAGGATGCTCTAGATTTACAAGCCTTTGAAGAAGTGTTAGCTCTTCTCATCTATGGGATGGTACTGTTTCCGAATCCTGACCAACTCATAGATGTGAGCACAAGCAAAATTTTTCTATCTTGCAATCCGGTTCCTACTTTACTTGGGGATATCTTACATTCTCTTCACTCTCGCACCATGAAGAGAAGAGGAATTCTTATGTGTTGCACTCCTCTGTTGGCTAGATGGTTTATTTTGCACCTACCTCGATCTATTGTGAAGAATGAACAAGGCGTGAGATGGTCTAATAGATTGATGTAACTCCTGCATTCTGATATTCATAGGTGTTCTTGATCCTTGGAGGATATTACTATTATTGACCATTGTGGGGAATTCCATAATGTCCCTCTACTTAGCATTAGGTGAGGTATCACCTACAATCGTTATTTGGATTTGAAACAATTTGGGTATGCTAGAAGGGATGACCCTCATGATGCACTTATCCAAGGAATTTCATTTGACTATGAGAGCGATGTCCAAGGTTATCGTCAGAGATTCATACGAGGTTGGGGCATGGTTAACAAAGTTGATAGCAAGACATTGGGGCATAAGAACTCCATTCCTTTGGAGCCTTATCTCAAGTGGGTGTGAGCTCGCGCTCAAAGCCTTATGATGCCTTATGAAGCCATCCTACCTATCATCATGGAGCCTGTTTCTAATGGAGATGTTCTATATATTGTCCTTCATCCTGATATGCCTACTTCTCTTGAAGATTTGCAAAGAGCTTGGATTCAGCTAAAGGGGGAGCGAGACACCTTTGAAGCCCAGTTTTATGCAAGCGAAAAGAAGACATTGGAGCTCACGAGGCAACTTCACGAGGAGAGGAACCTGATTGCCTACATTACTCCGAAGAGGAAGTGCCCACGGGAGACTTGAGCCTTTTTATTTGTATTTAGTTCATTTTGTTTCTTTTGTTTCAATGTAAGCCCAAGAGGCATGTTGTAATCAATCTGAACTTATTAATGAAATTAATGTTTGTTCCTTCTTTGTATAAACAAATTTAAATCTTCCAAGTCCTTGAAATCATTTGCATACGCATTTCATGCATCATAACATAAGCAAGCTTTCCACAACAGGTTTCCTCATCTTTCTACTTTTTATTTCAGTAAGATGGATATCCAGCAGACCGTGAAATATTTGTAAGCACAGAATTCCCAGTTCCAAGAGACCTTGCTGACCTTGGCCAAGGGACAACAAGAGCTGATGACACTGCTGGCGGCTAAAAAGAAGACTAAGAAGAAGACCCTCATCAACATGGGGAAAAGGCTTAAAGGCCCAGTCCTTCAGGTGTAGATAGTTGAAGTGTCATCCGAGGAAGACGAGAACCAGGATGAAGAGGCAAGGAGCACCCGTGCTAGGGGTGCAAATGATCAAGCTTCCGAGGATGAAGACTACTTTGATGAACAGTATCCACCGGGTAAGGATAAATACAAGCAGTTAGAGGATAGACTGAAAGCTGTTGAAATTCAAGCCGTACATGGTTTGAATTTTGGTGATTTGGGCTTAGTACCTGGGGTCGTCATTCCCCATAAGTTCAAAATACCAATCTTTGCTAAGTATGACGAAGTTTCATGCCCAAAACTTCATCTGAGGTCCTACGTCCGCAAAATACAACCACGTACTACTGACAAGAAGCTCTGGGTCCATTTCTTCCAAGAGATTCTGGCTGAGACTCAGCTATAATGGTTTTACCAATTGGAGGGTTACCGAATTCACACATGGGAAGATCTGGCCACTGCTTTTTATCATCAATATCAGTATAATGCTAATTTGACACCAACTAGAGTTCAACTTCAAGGAATGACAATGGGTACTAATGAAGGGTTTAAAGAGTACGCGCAAAAACTGAGGGATCTTGCTGGTAGGGTCCAACCACCACTAACTAACAGAGAACTAGTTGATATGTTCATGGGTACATTAACTGGCCCATTTTTCAACTTATTAATTGGGAGTTCTTCATTTGGTTTCACCGAGTTAATTCTGACTTGTGAAAGGGTCGAGAGTGGTATCAAGAGTGGAAAAATTCCTATTGCATCTGCTTCTACATCAAACACTGTAAAGAAGCCCTTTACTGGAAAAAAAGAAGCCAATGTTGTATATGGGTCAAGGGCCCATACCAAGAAGGATCACCGTCCATCTGTTAATGCTGTTTTAATCTCTAACTCTCCATCTACTTAAAGATAATCATCCAACCATCAAGGATCTGAAATTCGTCGAAGACAGTTCACGAGGATTAACATGTCGCTATCCCAAGCCTTGTAACATCTATTGAAGGCCAACTTAGTGACATTGCATGATCCACCATCAAATCCAAATATTACATCACCAAAGTACAATCCTAACGCCAAATGCGCCTATCACTCCAACAGCCTCGGACATGACACTGATCATTGTTGGGCTTTGAAATGCAAAATTCAAGATCTTATCGATAACAAAACTATTGAGTTTGATCCACTAACAACTCCAAATATGATAACTGCACCAATGCCAAACCATGGCAAAGGTGTCAATACGATTGATGACACTACTTTTGTTTCCTCCATTGAGGATTTGACTACTCCATTGACTACTGTGAAGGGAGATTTACTGAGAGTTGAGGTGTTCCCTGGCTGTTTAAAAGACTGTGATTGTTGTGCTGAACAAATAAATGGATGCAAGTTGCTGAAAGAAGGTGTTCAATTCCTGATAGATAGTCACGAGATCCTGTTTGAAAGAATTCCTACCATCAAAATTTTGACCAATAAAGCTAAAGACCTTTCCATAATAACAATCTCCAATAAGCCTCTTAGGATATCCTCAAAAGGTCCTATTAGGATTTCAAATTAATAAACAATTGCTCCTTTAATCATCACTGCCCCTGGGCCGATTCCTTACTCCTCCGACAAAGCAGTTCCATGGAACTATGGTGCTGAAGTTTACTATCATGGAATAAAGAAAGACTCATGGATAAACGAAGACAAGACCAACGATGTTACAAATATTGCAGGTTCTAGTAAGGTAACAAGAACGGGGAGGATCTTCTCCCCTGATATTTCACCTCCGACTACTATAACAACTCCTGTTCATATAACCAATAACAAGCATAATGCCAACACTAGAGGAAAAGAAAAAGTAAGTGAGCCTACTAGGATAGAGGCACCTGCCAAAGATGTTGATGCTGAAGAGCCCTCCACTCGAGAGACGAAGGAAATCCTAAAAATTATAAAGAAGAGTGATTTCAAAATAGTCGAACAACTGGGGAATCCCCTCCAAAATCTCCATGTTGTCATTACTACTCTGTTCTGATGCTCATACCCAAGCTTTAATCAAGTTTTTGAAGAAATCTCATGTGCCCCAAGAGACTACAGCTGACTAGTTCGAGAATTGTGTGGCGAGTTTAACGGCTGACAACGGATTAGGCTTCTACGACGCTAACTTGACTCCTATTGGAAGGAACCATAACAAGGCTTTGCATGTCACTATTGAATGCAAGGGAATTACCCTAGATCATGTCTTAGTTAATACTGGCTCATATCTAAATGTGTTACCCAAAAGTGCTTTGGACCGGCTAGATTGCAAAGTCCTGGTGTTGAAACCAGGTGATATAGTGGTAAGGGCTTTCGATGGGTCTAAAAGGATGGTGCATGGAGAGGTGGATCTCCCTATTAAAATGGGATCACAAATTTTCAACTCCACCTTTTATATAATGGACATACGTCCCGTCTACTCTTGTTTGCTTGGGCGACCTTGGATCCATGGGGCAGGGGCAGTAACATCCACCCTTCATCAAAAGTTAAAATACCCAATCAAAGGGAAGATTGTCACTGTTTGTTGTGAAGAGAATTTATGGTGAGCCACCTCAATTCTTTCAAGTATGTGAAAATGGATGGTGAATTTATAGAAACTCCATTCCAGGCTTTCAAAGTTGTCCCTCCTATGGTTGCCGCCACCAAAATCTCCTCTGACATATCAAAAGCTGATGAAGTTGTACCAAGAATGGTTTCACTTAAAGATGCATGTGTCGTGGTCGAAGATGAAAGCTATACTATCTGGGGACAACTCCCCGACATTCCGTTTAAAGCAGACAAATTTGGGCTGGGTTTCACCATCAAAGCTCAGAAAGAGGTCAGGCACGCTCGCGTGGGAAAGCCACCTCTTCGCATCGGAAATCATGAAGTGAACATTATGGAAGACTCTGACGATGAATGTGATTTTGAAGAATGGATCTACCCTACTGCCGGAGGAAAGCTCAACAATTGGCACGCAAAGGACTTCACTCCTATATCCTTCAATGAGGAGTAATTACTGTTTACTGTTTTCTGTCAATTCAAGAACTTTTGTCTATAATCTTAATTCCAAACAATGACTTTTAAGCCATGTGCCTTGCCCGGGGAACCATGGTCCATTTGTTAAGGGTTTTGTTCATGTTCATTTATCATATGATCATTTAATGAAAAACATTGGACCCATGAATTAAAATTTTGTACTCATTGTATTTCTTTTTCTTTATTGCATTTTTCAAATATCCATGTATCTTACATGCATATACACACTTGCAGATCCTCATCCACTTCGAATCTCATCGCCAACGACTCTACTATTGCCAGTTATGACTTCATACATCCAATTAACCAAGCCGAAGATGAAGGCGAGGAAGATTGTGAAATACCAGGGGAACTAGCCAGACTTCTAATGCAAGAGGAGAAAGCTATTCAACCTCTTGAAGAGAAAGTCGAAGTTATCAACCTAGGTACTGAGACAGACAAGAAATAGGTCAAGATCGGCGCCGACTTAGAAGATGGTATCAAGAGCAGGTTGGTCCAGATGCTACATGACTACATTGAAGTGCTTGCTTACTCGTATGAAGACATGCCAAGGTTGGATACTGACATTGTGGTTCATTGTCTACCGACAAAGTAAGATTTCCCTCTTGTCAAACAAAAGGTTCGTTGGATGCGACTTGACATGTCTGAAAAGATAAAAGCGGAAGTGATGAAGCAATTCGATGCAGGATTCCTAACTGTGACATATTATCCTCAATGGGTTGCAAACATGGTGTCCATGCCTAAGAAGGATGGAAAAGTTTGTATGTGTGTAGACTATAGGGATTTAAATAGGGAAAGCCCCAAAGATGATTTCCCTCTACCTCATATCGACATCTTGGTTGACAACACCGCTTAACATAAAGTCTTCTCCTTCATGGATGGATTTTCTGGCTACAATCAAATCAAGATGGCTCCCAAGACATGGAGAAGACCACCTTTGTTATGCAATGGGGCACCTTTTGTTACAAAGTCATGCCGTTCGGATTGAAGAATGCAGGGGCAACATATCAAATAACTTTGGTAGCTTTATTTCATGATATGATCTATCATGAGATAGAGGTCTATGTGGATGATATGATTTCAAGGTTGCAAACTGAAGAAGAGCACCTCGATCACCTACACAAGTTGTTTGAGAGGTTGAAAAAGTACAAGTTAAGGCTGAATCTTAACAAGTGCACTTTCGGAGTAAGGTCTGGAAAACTTCTAGGTTTTGTGGTCAATGGTAAAGGCATCGAATTTGATCCTGCAAAGGTTAAATCCATTCAAGAAATGCTCGTTCCGGTTCTGAGAAAGAAGTTAGAGGATTCTTGGTTCATCTTAACTACATTGCCTGCTTCATATCTCACCTAACTGCTACTTTTGAGTCAATCTTCAAACTCTTGAAGAAAGATCAAGTAGTCAAATGGAACGACGACTGCCAAGCTGCCTTCGACAAAATCAAGGAATAGTGGCAAGAGCCTCATATCCTTATGCCTCCAATTTAAGGAAGATCCTTGATCATGTATTTGACTGTGCTAGAGAATTCTATGGGGTGTGTGTTGGGCCAACATGACGATTCTGGCTGAAAAGAGCATGCAATATACTACCTGAGCAAAAAGTTTACTAACTGTGAAACCAGATATTCACTGCTCAAGAAAACTTTCCGCACTCTGGCATGGGCTGCTTGCCGGCTAAGACAATATATGTTGACTCATACCACTTTATTTATTTCTTAGATGGACCCTATCAAGTACATCTTCGAGAAGCCAGCTCTCTTCGTACGAATAACTAGATGGCAAATGATTCTGACCGAATATGACATCTAGTATACCATACAAAAGGCCATCAAAGGAAGTGTATTGGTAGATCATTTGGCCCATCAAGCTGTTAATGATTACCAGTCTATGAACTTTGACTTCCCAGATGAGAATATTATGCTAGTAAATGACTGTAAAGAACCTGAACCGTATGACGGACCTAAACAAGGATCCCCATGGACAATGGTTTTTGATGGGGCCTCCAATGCTTTGGGCAATGGAATTGGTGCTGTGATTATTTCTCCTGAGGGTTTCCATACTCCTTTCACTTCTAGATTGTGCTTCGATTGTACGAACAACATGGATGAGTACGAAGCGTGCATCTTGGGTCTAAAGGCTGTCATTGACTTAAGGATCAAGTTCTTGAATGTATTCAGAGATTCTGCTCTAGTAATCAGTCAAGTCGAAGGATAATGGGACACTAAGCATCCTAATCTTATTCCTTACAAGGAGCTTGTGTTAACCCTGATACCATACTTCAAGGAGATCACCTTTAAACATTTCCTAGAAAAGAAAATCAGTTGGCTGACGCCCTGGCAACAATGTCTTCCATGTTCAAGGTCAATTGGGACAACGAAGCTCCTGTGATTACAATTGAAATATTTGACGAACCTGCACACTGCTATGAGCTTGACACTGACGAAGAGAAACCATGGTACCATGAAGTAAGGAGATATCTTGAAGCACAAGAGTATCCTGGAGGAGCTTCCATCAATGATAAGAAATTCTTGAGAAGATTCTCAGCCAAATTCTTCCTAAGCAATGGAATCTTGTATAAGCGAAATCATTATTGTACTCTACTCCGGTGTGTGGACAAGAAGGAGGCAGAGAAAATTATGGAAGACATGCATGATGGAATCTTTGGGATTCCCTCTAGTGGGCATACTATGGCCAAGAAAATCCTGAGGGCTGGTTACTATTGGTCCACAATGGAAACTGATTGTCATCATCACTTAAGGACTTGTCACAAGTATCAAATCTATGTTGACAAGTCCATGTACCCCCAATTCCTCTGAATGTCATGATCGCTTCGTTTCCGTTTACAATGTGGGGCATTGACATGATTGGAGAGATCAAACCTACTGCTTCCAATGGACATCATTTCATCCTTGTTGCCATTGATTACTTTACCAAGTGGGTCCAAGCTGTCTCATATGCCTCAGTTACCAAGAATGTTGTAGCCAAGTTTATCAAGCATAACCTCATCTGCCGTTACGATATCCCCGAAAGGATCATCACTGACAATGGAACCAATCTCAACAATGCTATGATTATGGAACTTTGTACTCAGTTCAAAATCAAGCATCACAATTCTTCTCCGTACAGACCCAAGATGAATGGCACAGTGGAAGCTGCCAATAAAAATATCAAGAAGATTGTGTAAAATATGGTGGTAACATATAAAGGCTGGCATGAGATGTTACCATTTTCTCTCCACGGATACCGTACTTCAGCTTGAACGTCGACTAGGGAAACTCGTTTCTCTTTGGTCTATGGCATGGAAGCTGTTTTTCCTATAGAAGTTAAAATTCCTTCCCTAAGGATTATGAAAGAGGCAGATCTAGGCGAAGACGAGTGGGTGCAGACTAGGTTGGATAAACTAAACTTGATATATGAGAAGCGACTGACTGCTGTTTGTCATGGTCAGATATATCAAAAGCGTATGATCAAGACATTAAAAAAAACATCAAGCCTCGAGTGTATCAGACTGGTGACTTGGTAATAAAGCATATCATTCTCCCACAAGGTGACCCCAGGGGAAAATGGAGTCCCACTTACGAAGGACCATTTGTTGTAAAGAAAGTTTTCTCTGATGGAGCCATGATGCTGACTACTATGGATGGAGAGGACTTCCCACATCCTGTGAACACGGACATAGTTAAAAATACTACGCATAAAATGGCCCACTAGGTTGACACACCTATGAAAAAATAAGGGCATCCAGGAGAACCAAAAGGGTTCGGGCAAAAGTTAAGGATATATACAAAAGATTTTACACCCGACAAGTCGAAAACCCGAAAGGGCGGCTTAGGAAAAAATGGGTATCCTGGTGGGCTAAAAACCCGAAAGGGGGGTCCAGGCAAAAGTTAAGGATAAAACTGTATGACTATGTCATGTGAAATCTCTACAGCCAGTTTTTATTACCAAGGTCCAATTTCAATGGTCTAGGACCAATTCAATCGACTTCTCTCAATGGCAAGGGATGATGTTCAAAGACATAAGGGCAATAGCGGAGTTGGAACACAATGAGATCATTTCCACGTGGTTATTATTTTTGTTTTCACTTTGTATTCCTTTCATCCTTTCGATGATTCCCTCTTACTAGGATCTCCGTCTCCTTGTACAAAACGCCTATTTATAGGGAAAATATCAATACAAATATACTTTGAAGTGCAAGTTTTTGTTTTCCTGTTTTGAGTGCAAAAGTTTCCAATGACTAAAATTGAATGAACATATACATATGAACATGATTAAACTGTTAACAAGTGTATGTATAAAAATAGTAACAAGCATTTCCTTAAGGATTCGGGATATCCCCACAGAGTTACTACAACAAACTTTTCCCCATAGAGTTGCTTCAATAAGATTATCCCCACAAAGTTGGATTCATGCAATCTCCAGCCAGAGTTTCAATCCCTTGAAAACCCTCTCCCCAGCTGAGTTGGTCTTAAGAAAGAAGCCTTGTGGAGATTCTTCCTAAAAAATTCATTCCCCCGGTAGGTCGTCAAAATATTCTCTTCAAAAGGGTTTATTTCCCCAACAAACTACAAATTCCCCAGTATGAGTCTTTCTCTCAGACTATTACAAATCAATGGACGAAACCCCTTAATCCCTGAAAAATTCATTGCAATCCCCAACAGAGTCGTTGCTATCCCAAAAAGTTACTGCGAAGCCTGGAATCCGACCATATAACAATTAACTTTATTTCCCCCAACAAGTTGCTGCGAAGCTTGGAATCCAACCAGATAACATTTAAATTTTATTCTCCCTAATAGACAATGGACAACCAAGGTTCCTGAACTCTATCTCCCAAGCAGAGATCAACATTCCTCGCAGAGTTTCCTCAAGAAAAGAGCCAAAGTCAATGTTCCCCGGAGGAGTTCTCCTTAATAAAACAGAATCCCCAGTGGAAGCATTCTAAAACAAAGTTCGAAGATACAAATAATCTTCATCTCCAACAAGCAGTCTGGGATTTAACTTCCCAAAGCTCCCCAACATTTGTCAAAGATGCACTTCAATAAAACATATCGCGTTCATACATCATATCACATACATGAAAAATGCATATTGCAAAATCTCATTTATTTTGAGAACATCATTACACCATGCATACATCTGCATGCAACTAACTATCTTCCTTGCAGGAAAAATCAATCATCAATCAACAATCCTCTTCTGGTTAGATTTATTTTTTCCAGATTAAAGACAGGCAAACAAAGTCCTCATATGGTTAGATTTATTTCTTCCATATTAAAGACATGTAAACAAAGACCTCTTCTGGTTAGATTTATTTCTTCCAGATTAAAGACAGGTGAATGAACAAAGACCTCTTCTGGTTAGATTTATTTCTTCCAGATCAAAGACAAGCAAACAAACGAAGACCTCTTCTAGTTAGATTTATTTCTTCCAGATTAAAGAAAGGCGACCGAAGACCTCTTCTGGTTGGATTTATTTCTTCCAGATTAAAGACAGGCAAATGAAGACCTCTTCTGGTTAGATTTATTTCTTCCAGATTAAAGACAGGTGAACGAAGACCTCTTCTGGTTAGATTTATTTCTTCCAGATTAAAGGCAGGAAAATGGAGACCTCTTATGGTTATATTTATTTCTTCTAGATTAAAGACAGGTGAACAAAGACCTCTTATGGTTAGATTTATTTCTTCCAAATTAAAGACATGCGAATGAAGAACTCTTCTGGTTAGATTTATTTCTTCCAGATTAAAGACAGATGAACAAAGACCTCTTCTGGTTAGATTTATTACTTCCAAATTAAAGACAGGAAAATGAAGACCTCTTCTGGTTAGATTTATTTCTTCCAGATTAAAGACAGGTGAACAGAGACCTCTTCTGGTTAGATTTATTTCTTCCAGATTAAAGACAGGAGACCAAAGACCTCTTCTGGTTAGATTTATTTCTTCTATATTAAAGACAGGCGAACAAAGACCTCTTCTAGTTAGATTTATTTCTTCCAGATTAAAGACAGGCGAACAAAGACCTCTTCTAGTTTGATTTATTTCTTCCAGATTAAAGACAGGCAAACAAATACCTCTTTTGGCTAGATTTATTTCTTCCAGATTAAAGACAGGTGAACAAAGACCTCTTCTGGATAAATTTATTTCTTCAAGATTAAAGACAAGTAATCAACATACCTCTTATGTTTAGGAATATTTTCCCCAGTGAAGTTACCAAACAACATACCTCTTCTGTTTAGATTTATCTCTTCCAATTAAAACATGCAAAAGACATCCACAGTTTCAGTATAAATCTACCAAAGATTTATTCTGATACTTCTCCCTCGACAGTCACTCTGGATGGCATCTGTAAGCCCATCCCCGACAAACTCTTCATCACTTCTCCAAATGGCATCTCTAAGCCCATTCCCAATAATAAACAAACAGTTCACCTCACGCACAAGCGAGTGCAAATCTATGGGCACTTAAGTGTTCAATCATCTTCCACCTTCAAGTCACGAATTGCGGACTCGCCAATCTACCTCTTCAGGTTTAAGAAGATTGGACAGGGGCAACTTTTGTACCCCAAAATTTCTCTCTATTTTCTCAATACCTTTCACAAAGGACCTCAAATGCTCAAGGATTCTCAAGGAATTGATCAGACAAAATCACCTCTGAAACACTGAGACCACAAATTAGTGTTTTGACTAAGAACGACTGACTATTGACCTTTGACCTAATACATGAACTAATAGTTTAAAGCATAATCTCAAAGACTCAAATATAACATGTTGACCCAACTTCATGGCTTAAATCATTTCTCAAGATCAGTGGATTGATAGTTGAAATTTGGTCAACTGATGAAAAGTCAATTGATACACCAAAGTCAAACTTTGAATTTTCGGTAAAAATTTGGTTTCAAAGATCACAATTTATTAAGACATTCAAAATACAAAGCTTGATCATCAAGAAATCAATAAAGTCAAAATTCAATGTGAAAAGTCAAACTTTTCAAGACTATTTTCTAAGTGTTTTTTATACATGATAATTTTGTTACTTCATGCCATTATTTCACCAAAATGAAAGATGATTTAAAGAAAAATTTCAAAATGAAAGTTGTAGATCTTAATGATATCTACAACTTTGCTTTGCTGACCAAGTCCTAGAAGTGCTTGTATTTTGAGTTATAAATTCATGAAGTCATGGCATTTTTGTATAAACTCTTAGAGAAATTTTCAGCAGGTTTGGTCAGGTTTTTATCCCAACTTCTTGGCCAATTTTCATCAAGTTCCAATTGGATTCTTCAAAAATAGAAAACATTAAGGTTGTAGAGGATGTTACAAGCTTTCCAAAATGTCCAAGAACTCATTGAGATAATGCTTGAGCTAAGAGAATCAAAGGCAAGAAGTTAGGGTTTCAAACTTGATTTACAAGGCCGATTTGTGATGAATAATGAACCAAAACCCTAGCTATGCTGCATAATCTTCACTTTACAAGGCCTAAAACTTGTATATCACTCCTTAATTGAATGCTTACATAACTGATTAAACTATGATCCAAGTGTTTGAGCCTTTGTCCAATTGATCATTCCATTTTTGGAAGAAAGTAACATATCCATTCTTGAAAAGTTCACTTTAATAACAAAGTCAATTTCTTGAGCCTCTAACTTGTTGTTCTGATCACACTCAACTCCTACAAGTTAGAACAAACATTTTTAAACTGATCAACCACTTTAGATAGCTTGGTACAAACATTGGAAACATTTTCTTCATGCTTGCTTCAAAAACAAGCAAGATAGCCATAACATGTGATTTCAAAATCATAGTTGTTTCAAGTCTCAAACCTTCTCTATAAATAGAGAGGCAATTTGCAAGATAAATGGCAGATATTTTGTTGTGTAGACAAGCCCTCAAAATCTCATACTCTCAAAAAGCCATAATTGTCCACAAAACCTCCACTCTTGAGCTTTGAAGTCCAAGTCTTTGAATCTCTCACACCTTGGAAGTTTTGTCCAAACAAACCATCCAAAAACTCCACATACATCATATAGGAGTTATTCAAACACAAGAACAACTTCTGTAACATCACTATTACCATTTCCTAAGCTCAAAAACAGTCAACACAACAGTTCAAACTCAAAACACAAATTTCAGCTTCAAGGTAAGTTTTCTTGACTTTGAACTCTTCATATAAAGTATCATTAATGATTCATTTGTGAAGATAAAATGTAGATATCATTGACTTAAAGCTAACCATATACTTGTTCTTCATTTGCACTAATCTTGTGTTGAGAGCTAACCATATATGCAACAGAACAATGATAGAATAAGAAAAATATCAGTATGAGTCGACACGAAACACTATGAGTCGACACATATTATATATAAAACAGGTTATGAGTCAACACAAAACGCATATGTGTCGACACAAAGTAGTATGAGTCGATACAAAACCCTTATGTGTCGACTCATACTGAGTTGTTTTGACTTCCAGGAGCTATAAATGAGCATGAGTCGATACAAAAAGTGCATGTGTCGATACAAAACAGTATGAGTCGATACAAAACCCTTATGTGTTGATTCACACTGAGTTGATTTTAATTTCTAGGGGCAAAGAGATGATATGAGCCAATGCAAAACAGATATGAGCCAATGCATGCGTCAATACATAAAATTTTCGTATCAATGCATAAGCTCGTGTGTCAATACATAAAAGTTTTCTTAAACCAATTTTTTCCTTATATTTCTATTTCTATTGTCATTCAATATTCAATATGGTTGTAATATTATAATTAGAACTTTATTGATTTCATCCCTCATTCATAAACTTGTATCCTCATCCCAAAAAAAATGTAATAGCGTAGGACTTTAAAATTCTGCAATTTATTGCTTTCAATATTATTGCTAGTAATTAGGGTGTGTATGGCAAGATTTAAAATCAATAAGTAGACAACCCTAATTCAAGACAAAAAAAACATGAAATCAATACACTCGCGCACACGCACCTCTAGGGTAATCCACACTTGTTTTCTTGAGAAAAATAGTCATGTCCCTCCAACGTGGGATGCTTTAGCAAAGTCCCTCGAATACAAGACGTTAGTCCCTCGATGACCCTTTGATTTTTCCTTCGTAAACGATCTTAGTCCATTAAGACAAATTGCTAAGGTATCCTATAATGTTTCCTTCTATGACTATAAAATGACCCACGCCCGTCCCTTCACATCCAAAGATAGGGATACTTATCAATCAATGGTAAGATATCAATATCAAAGGAAGGAGGAAAAGAACTAAGACTTTTTTTGAGTAAGTAGAATGTTCATAGTTGCTTGCTCAAAATCAATCTTCAAAACAACTTTCAAAACACACCAACACTTTCAAAACATGAAATATTTTCAAAAGTCAATACTTTGTATGCATTCTTATAGAGACTAGAATCATTACAAAGTTTGCCTAAACGATGACACTTTTCAAAAATACTTTCAAAACAAATCACAAACACATTTCATATAAAGCATTTTCAAAGTGAGCTAGCAACTAAGAGCCCGTAGATAACTACGGATGAAAAGGGTTCTAACACCTTCCATTTTCATAACTACCCCCTGAACTCAAGAAAATATGTCAAAAAGTCTTTCCAGTTCTTTTCACCCTTTCCTTTATTGGATAAAAGAAAAGTTAGTGGCGAATCTTGCTAACCGCAACAATTGCGATCAAACGCAAAACAACCAAGTCAATTCTCCCACCGTATTACACTTTACATTGCATATTTATGTGTTTTATTTCACACTTTTCCCTTTTCCCTTGGAAATAATAAAGCGCGGTGGCGACTCTTAATTATTTGTGAGTCAAGTTAATTAATAGCTTGATCTCCTATTTTCACCGCTACACCCGACACACCTCTAAATCCCAAGTAACACCAAGTAACACTTTAGCATGTCTTCTTCGCTCTCTAAAAGTGCAAGCCCGACAGAATAAGGTTTCTCAGTAGAGGTAACACCAAAAATTTCCAATAATAAAACCATGTACTTGTTCGTCCTATACATTGAATCAATTAAGAGCACGGTGAGAAACATGTTGAACAACTTTATGGAATCATGATGAGTCCAAAATATATCTCTAAGTATTACCCCATCCTCGCATCTTCGACGCCTAGATACGTAACTGTTATCATCTAGAAGTTTCAAAAGGTGTTGCATTTAGGTTCTATTCCCCCTAAGAGCTAATTTAGATTAATAGCGCCTATTATACACTTCTCTGATATTTAAGATATTCCCGGGTCTTATAAACTTCAAGGTTATAAGTATGTTTTTGGGTTGCACCAAATTCAATGTCATGTCAAAAACTCATTCATTCTCTTCCAGCAAGAGACGACATGCAATTGGATGGCCAAATAAATTTTCACACAACTCATAGTTATGTAAACCAGATATTACGTTAAATATCCATTTATTATTTGTCAACCAATAACCACACAACTTAAATGAACACTCACATTTTCTTGAACCAATATCTTGTCGTTTGAAATTCCAGAAAGGAGGTCTATATTTCCCACTTCTTTTGCATGTCAATGTCACAAATTCACTTCTTCTATCTGAACTATTATCAGACCTTCCTATTACAACACCAAACCCCAATTTGGATGCCTCTGTACGAATTCATTGCAGCATGTGATCACAAAATAGAAGAGCTGCAAAGCATTCTAGAGGCGCAAAAGTTGTGTCTAATTGAGAGAACTTATGAAAGAGAGGTTGAGCAGGCTCTGAAAACTTCTTTTATCAAGAAGGAACATAAGCAATCTTGGTCAGAGGTCAAGAAAAACATGGTAGATTCTAGAAGTCAGAAACCTCTACTTCTGATGAGAAGAAACATCAGAAGGGAAGGGAAGTTTTAACAAGAAGAAGGTTCAATGTTACTGTTGCAAGCAGTTTGGCCACTTTGCTAAAGATTGTTGGTCAAACAAGGGAAGGAGATCAGAAGAAGAAAATATAGTCATAGGAGATTCTGATGATGAACCTATGCTATTGATGGCTTCTGAATCTGATGGAAGGTGTTTGGTAGAATGGTGGTATATGAACACTGGCTGCTCAAATCACATGACTAGAAAAAAATAATGGCTGATAGATTTTGACTCTAGAAGGAGGAAAAATATTAGATGTGTTGATGATAAGTACCTTAATGCAGAAGGTATGGAAAATGTCAAAGTCAAAGTGAAGAATGGGAATATTGTTCTGATCAAGGATGTTTGGTATGTTCCTGGCATTAAGAGCAATATGATGAGTATAGGCCAACTCATTTATAAAGGTTTCTCAGTTGTTATGAAGAATAATCTCTTGAATGTTTATGATTCTAATCAGAAGCTGATTATGCTATATGAACAGGGAAGCAACAGAACATTCAAGGTGAATGTGGAGACAGCTGAAACATAATGCCTTAGTGCAGAAGACGCTAAAGGTGATAGTAAGTTGTGGCACAAGAGGTTGGAGCATATGAACTACAAAATTTTAGGGCATCTGAATTCTAAGAAGCTCATGCATGGCATTCTGAAGCTCATGCATGTCATTCTGAATTCTAAGAAGCTCATTCTGATGCATGTGGACCATTTCCAGAACCTTCACTTGGAGGAAACAAGTATTTTGTGTCTTTTGTGGACGATTTCACAAGAATGACATAGGTAACACTCAACAAGTTTAAACATGAGGTGTTTACCAAGTTCCAGAAGTTCAAGGTGAAGGCTAAGAAACAAAGTGGTCAAAAGTTAAAAATTCTCAGAATGGACGGTGGAGGTGAGTATAATCCTACAGAGTTACAAAATTTTTGTGAGGAGAATGGAATATAACATGAGGTTACTGCTCCATACACTCCTCAGCATAATGGTCTTGATGAAAAAAGAACTAGAACTTTGCTTGATATGTCAAGAAGCATGCTGAAAGAGAAGAAGCTACCTCATACCTTGTAGGGAGAAGTTGTCGTCACTTCAACGTATGTTCTCAACAGGTGTCCAACAAAGAAGTTTAAGCAAATTATTCCTTTAGAGAAGTGGACTGGAGAAAAGCAAAGTGTTAGCCATATGAAGGTGTTTGGTTCTGTATGTTGCAAACACGTTCCAGAAGCTAGAAGACAGAAGCTGGATGATAGAAGCAAAGTAATGTTATTGGTGGGGTACCAAAGTACATGTGCGTACAATCTTTATTTTCCAGAAACTAATAAAGTTGAAATCAGCAGAGACGTCATTATAAAAGAATCAGAAGCATGGGATTGGAGCAAGTCTCAATCCATTTATGGTGTAGTGCCAACACTAGAGGTAACTTCTGAAGATACTTCAGAAGGTTCTGAAGATGAGTCAGAACTTGAAAGTTCTGAAGACGAGTCAGAGTCAGAAGAAGATTATGGAGACTCTGAAGATGAGTTAGATGGTGAATCTGATTTTGATCCAGATTTTGACGATGATCCAGAATCTGGTGGTGATTATGTTTCTGGAAGGGAAAAATCTAAAGACGTAGGTTCTGGAGGACAAGCTTCTGGATGTGATCATGTTTCTGAAGGTGGTACTTATGAAGGTATGGGTTCTAGAGATGATTTAGAATGAGTTCATAAACCACAAAGAATCATATAAATACCAAGAAGGTTTGCATAGTTTGATATGCTACAAGACACTGAAGTATACTTTGAGGGAGAAGTTGTTTAGTGTGCCATGTTAGTAGATTCTGAACCATTGGGTATTAAAGAAGCTCTCAAGAAGAAAGTGTGGTTGAAGGCCTGTTAGCTGTAATTTCGATGCTCCAACGAATATAGGTCTGAGGAGAATTTGAAAGACAAGTGTTGGGATGATAAAATCTAATTACGATATGAAGTGATAGAAGACACGTTTCAAATGGATTTACATAGATGAAGCAATGTAAGGCAAATAACTTAGCAATTTCTCTGAAGATACTCAAAGAGGGTTCTACAAATATTCAAATAAGGTTATAACTGATTTTAGCGCTTATCTGATCTTTGAAAAAGAGATATGTGAAAGCCTGCAAAAGGCTAGAGACATGTAAACAAGGACATGTCATCCTCTAAGAAGAATATTGTTTGTTACAATTAGTTTTGAATTATTATATATAGGAGTATTATGTTAGAATTCTCCGTGTTCACTTCTTTGTACAAATTACTCAAAATAACTCAAAGTACCAAGTGTTCGAGAAATGAGTTGCTGAAAATGTACGTATGAAGCACCAATTTTATATTCAATGTTATTCCTTTTCAATTGAAGTCCTTTATATCCCCTTTAAGTTTAAATCGAAGTTTCTTTACATTCCAGTTTTTACTTTAAATCATTTTGTTACTACTTCTGAAGTAACAATCTCTATCGAAGAGATTGACATCTAGAACTTAGAAAACAAAATATATACTATTGTCCTAGGATCAATCTAGTTGATCCTATAAGCAAACAGAATCTCTAGGATTCAAAAGACTATCGCTTGTTTACTAAATTTCATGGTAAACAAGGCCATGAAAGAAGAACTTAAGGCTATGGAAAGAAACAAGACTTGGGTGTTGACAAAGCTTCGAAAGGAGAAGAAATCCATCAACGTCAGATGGACTTTCAAGATAAAGTTGAAGCAAGATGGACCAGTTGGCAAGCACAAAGCAAGACTAGTGGCTAGAGGTTTTCTTCAGAAACCTAGGCTATACTATATTGAGGTGTTTGTGCCTGTATCTAGACATGAAACAGCCAGATTGGTGATTGTGATAGTTGCAAATAGCAATTAGCCTCTGATTCATCTGGATGTGAAATCTTCATTTTTGAATGGTCCATTATAGAAGAAGTATATGTGACACAACCTCCTGGATTTGTGAAAAAGAATCAGGAAGGGATGGTGTACACGTTGCATAAAGCCTTGTATGGATTGAAACAAACGCATAGAGCTTGGAACTTGAAGATTGGTTCATTTTTTAAGAAGTAGGGATTTCAGAATTGTGAGATGGAGTATGGAGTTTATGTGTATCGTACTTTTCACTATGCCATATAAGGGAATAAACAACACTTTTTTTTGCCATAGACAGCTCTTTTAAGCGCTACGTATTCATGCGCTGCTGTAAGTAAAGACAACGCTTTTTATCAATATAAAAGCGCTGCTTAATGTAGCCTTTAGGAAACGCTTTATTTAATAAGCGCTCTCTAAAGGCCTCTATAGGCAGCACTTTTTACATCAGAAGCGCTTTCTAAAGCACCCCTTTAGACAACGCTTTCACTTTAGATAGGGCTTTTAAAAGTGCTGCGTAATGTACATTTTTGTTCACTTCTTTTCTATTTTAGGAAGCTTTCTTTTAAAGCGCTCTCTAAAGTCCCTTTTAGGCAGTGCTTTTTACTATAGAAGCGCTTTTTAATGCACCCCTTTAGGCAGCACTTTCTTTAAAAGCGCTTTCTATTCCCCACTATAGGCAGTGCTTTTTTGTTTAAAGCACTATCTAATGTTCACAATTTTTTTTAAATATATACAGCTTATATTTTAAACACCCTCTACAAATAATCACTTAAAATAAGCGTTGTCTTTTAAATTTGCACTAGATTTCATAAATTTGCAGCTTCAATCCAATAAGTATGCACCAAATTTACATATTTACATATACAACTTTAATCCAATAATTTATATATACATAAATTTGATACAACTTGAAGAATCTAATAATTTATATATACATAAATTTACATATTTATATATATAGCTTTAATCTAATAAGTATGCACCAAATGTACAAATTACTATCTTCTAGAGTTTCTATCTTCTTTACTATCTTCTCTACAAACAACAACAATGAAGAATCTTAAATGAACTTGTTATCTCTATATCTTCTACATATGCACCTACCTGAAACAAAATTAACAAAGACATATAAGTACCAAGCTATATAACACTTAAATCTTATAACTATTATAATTTAACACAAACCAATGTAACAAAAACAAATCAAGAATCCGTTATAACCCACCATTAAAAATTACCCAATTCATACCATGATATAAACAAAACTTTATTTGAATTTAAATCCAATACCATCATAACTAACCTTCCACATAACAACAACAACATTGCAACACAATTTACCATACTAATGACGACTTAGTATCTCATCAAAACTTAAACCTATATATACTCAAAATTCTCATCAATGAAAGTGTCACAATATCTTATAAAATGCTCATCTCAATAATGTATTGACACCAATCCTCCTTAATTTCGTCCAATTGATCTTTCGAGTAAGTAGAAGACTTGTATTCATCAAAGTACTACATAATATAACATAATATGATTTAGTTAAAACTAATTAATTAGATGAAATGTGTTAAATATTAAAGTAAATCATAAGTTAGAAACCCATACGATGGTTGGAATTTCTATTTGATTCAAAAGAATAATTTCTTTCATAAACCTCAACATGAAATAACCGTAATCTATACCATTACGCTGACGAGGACACTGCACTTGGAAAAAAATACAAATATATATATCAAGATATATGATTTAACTTATTTTATCAAGTAGCATCACTAATATAATCAAAATTGTGAAAATATACCTACACTATAATCCATGTAATGTTGTTTGCTTTACTCTTTGGTACTTGAGTATCTCATTGTGATCGAAAAATTTGTATAACTCTAAAAAAATATTAACTAATATTTAGAACAATCTCAGATAAATAAATAAATAAATAAGTATACAAACAAATATTTAGAACAATCTAACTTACGTATCAATCATCTTCTTCATATCTGGGTATTTTGTCCAATCACCTTCTAATGAATCCAAATAATATACAATTTCTCTTATATGATTAATCACAACCAACAATCAGTATCCACTATAAGATTAACAAAAGTTAGATGGAAACTTTCTACACAACATCAAAATATGAAAAACTATAATAGATGAAGTTAGAATGAAAATCTAACCCATTGCGAGTATTAAATGGTAAAAAAAAACTTTGTTGTATCTTTGTTGGTCATAAATGCACGGACAAAGTACTCTTTGACTTTATCTGGTCTTTGATCGATTAATCGTGAGTTGATATTATTGGGATATAAGAAATAGAATTTTGTTCAAATTGATGTGGGCGCATCAAGTTGTCATACATGAACCTTAAATAAAAACATCATTAACATTAAGACTATTCATTGAAATGAGTAAATAAATTTTTCAACTAATTAGATAAAGTTGATCGGAGTATACTTGATGTATGTATCGATAACACCGAGGCATAATTCCAAATGTTTAAAAACTTGATTCATATCCTTTTTACTAATTGTTTCGTAATAGGAAAAACCAAAAATACCTTCCTCCATAGGTATATTACGAGCACCTCCATCAGCCAAATCTGATATTCCTATTAATGTCTGAAGGCACGTCCTATATCGAGAAGTAGGCTTTTTTCTAGTCGTGGTATTTGCAACATCCTTTTTTGTGTGGACATGTTACCAATTTTAGGCTTCTTACTCATACTGACTTGTTGCATCTCTTTAGCATGAATCTAAAGATCAAATGCATATAAGTTAGGTGAAGTATAAGATCGTGAATTAACATTTTGTATGTGTATATATATATATATATATATATATATATATATATATATATATATATATATATATATATATATATATATATATATATATATATATATATATCAATGTACCTCTTTTTTGGATGCAACTGACTCGGTTTTCTGCGTAATCCCCTTATCTTTTAATTTGGATTTTGTATGAGTCTAACATTACCATGAAAAAAAGTACTGAAATGGTTGTAAAAAATTTGAATACTCAAAGGTTCATAATGGTTTTTAACATACCTCATCATCTATGAAAATGAGATTTGAAGGTCATGCAACATACGATCCTATTGCCTGTCCCACCAATGTTGCATATGAAATATCATCAGGTAAAGGTAATAGCACATCCCTCTCTAAAGCAATATCAATTGATACTTTCAAAAATCCAAAAGGGACCGGTTTATGGTGAAGTGCTTCTCTCAAAGTGTTATTCACTTTCCCCTTGCCAACCATGCGATAAGTCGGTGACGATAAATATAGCTGACAAGGTGAAATGCCCTAAACCAATAATAAATATGAAATTGTTAATGTATATATATGTCAATTAAAAAAATTGTGCTAATTCATAATAATATATATTATCTCGGGATTTTTCTATTGGAAATCACAATTGATACTATCTTTGTCACTAGTATCCTTATTCCCTGAACCTTGCCTTTCTGACATGTATTTTTCTTTATCCTTTTCCAACTCACAAACTTTAGCTTTTAATTTTTCTAACTCTTTCATCACTTCTTTATTTCTATGACCTTTCCTCTTTTGATGGTTACCCAAAGATTTTTGGGTCACCCCAAATCCCTTACCCCTCACACGACCGGTATACTCAGGAACATTTAATACTCGACTAAGTATGCTCATGAAATCATGGTCTACAACTTGAGTTAAAGATTGAGATAGATTCTCTTGAAATTCATACGCATATCGAAATAAATTAGTGGTGATTAAAACTCATAAATTCTTTTTGTTAATAAACTTTTGATTTAATTAAAGGAATACTGATACACGTACACATTGCTCATAAATTTGAAGCACATCTTCCTTAACAACTCCATCCTTACCCACACGGGCAACCTTCCACAGAACATGTTCTAGAAGAGATGTTTCTTGACTTTTATCATATTCTAACTACATATTAAGAGAAATAATAAGATCAATTATAACACATGATGAACAAGCATATCATAGCATTAATATACTTACCATTCTTTGTTGTAAGCGTGCATGTCCCATACGCCCTTTTCTGTATGGATACGGGGGACTTGATGCTCCTTGGCAATTTCTGACACTCACATCCTGAAAATCTGAGGTTCTTCATTTTCCTTTAAAGGTTTCCCATTCTTCAGGTGAAATCAAGCCTGCGTGCGTCTTTGGAAGTTTTGCATCGATAAAATTGTTACCGGCATCCCTAAGAAACTTGTTTGTTAAAAAAGATCGAAACTCTCTGAGTCTTTTTCCGGCCAATTGAAGATAATATGTTTTTCGATCATCATCAATATTAAAATACCTCTACGAAAAAACATACATAGAGTGCGTTAGTAATTTAAAGAGATAATCGTCAACAAAAACAAATGACATCATATATGGTACCTGTATATCACTCCATATTTTTTTCTTTAGCGGCTTTCAACTCTTGATTTCTCCAATCATCACAAGTGATTGAAACTTCTCTCCTCACAAGAGAACCAATGTAACTTGTCAACATTGAACCATTAGGCTCAATTTGTTGTTTGTCTTCATTCTAATGTACGTCAAATTTGAAACATTTATCTCTTGCATGAAAGATTAGCTTCATAATAGTTATTCCTTGTCTAATATCATTCTCCATATCATGAACTGATTCATTTCTATCATTATTATAAACATCATGTGATTTTTACTCGTTACTAGCCATTTGACCTGTAATATTAAAGAAAAACATAAACACCATATATAATTCAAGTAGCATTGAATGAATAAACACAATATAAAAACATAAATGCAATATAAAAACATAAACACAATATAACAATTTTATTGAATGACAGAACAAATAACATTTTACTAGTACCTTTTTCACTAACATCTCTTTATTTTCTTGGTTGGAATATGAATTACTTGGCTCTTAACAACTCGAACAGATGGATTGATCCAAATTACCTTATTATGATCATTTTTAATATATGATTCATCCGCTATAATATTCTCTCTTGATCATTTCGTATATACGACTCATTCCCTCTAACATATGACTCATTCTCAACATCAATATCACTTTGATTTACACTGTTATCATCACTCACTTTGTTAGATAAAAGCACTATAGAATATTTCGAACTTCTCAGATCAGTGACATAAAACACTTGTTTAGCTTGAGAGGCTAGAATAAAAGGCTCATCTTTTTACCTCACTCTATTAAGACCCACTTGTAAAAACCCTGACTTATCCATTCGTATGCAACTATTATGTACCCACTTGCAACCAAAGATACTGAAACTTCTCATAATAAAACACCCAAATGTGCTCGATAACCCCAAAATATGACAAATTTGCATATTTGGGGTTTAAGTCCTTCATACTTGAAATGTGCATTGCTTCAGCTACCACTGTGACACCACTATTTTGCATAGTACTTTTATTATCTTGTTATTTGGTAAATATGTGTATCCATTAATTGCATATGCGCTATAAGAAAACACGTGCAAACTCGGACCATATGCTAAACATATCAACCTTTCTATTATTAAAGCGGGATCTAAATCAAACTTTGAATAAATATGATCCTTGCACCATTGTATAAAACTTTGATTATGCTCTCGTACTATCTAATTTTCATTTCTATTCCGATTTAAACCCCAGAGTACATCCTTTTGCATTTTAACATATGACTCAACCTCATTGTCATTGTGGAGAACATATAAATGCACTTGATCTCGTTCAACCCTTGATACTGTCACAATTTTATTTCCAATTAAATTTTTCCTTCCTTCCTTTTGAAAATATGAGATTTGGGTAGTCCAATGGATTGAACATTGGACAAATAATAAGTACAAAACTCAACCGCTTCTTTAACAATGTATCATTCAACCATACAACCCTCTGGATGACTTCGGTTTTTCATGTACCCTTTTAATATTTTCGTATAACGTTCAACATGGTACATCCATATCATATAAGTTCGTCCACACAATTGTGTCTCTTTCACAAGATGAACAACAAGATGTACCATAATGTCAAAAAATGAGGGAGGAAAATACATTTCAAGCTCACATAAAGTAATAACTATTTCTTTTTGCAATATTGGTAAGATCTCAGGATCGATCACCTTACTACAAATTGACCTGAAGAAAAAACACAATTTAGTTATGACGCTTCTTAATTTTTCTGGAAAAATAGAATGTATACCTATTGGTAGAAAATGTTCCATTATAACATGGAAATATTGTGTCTTTAAACTCTTTAACTTGAGATCTTTCACAGACACAAGTTAGTTATGACGCTTCTTAATTTTTCTGGAAAAATAGAATGTATACCTATTGGTAGAAAATGTTCCATTATAACATGGAAATATTGTGTCTTTAAACTCTTTAACTTGAGATCTTTCACAGACACAAGTCTTCTAATATCTGAAGAGTAACCTTCTAGAATTTTAACTTCACTTAGAAACTTACACAATATTTTTTCTCCTTTCTAGATAAAGTATAAGCAGAAGATGGTAGATATGTTTATTTTCCTTTCTTCGTGGGTCCTAATTAAGTTCTTATTCCCATCTATATCAAGTCCTTTCTTGCTTTAAGCCCATCCTTATACTTTCCTTGTATATTGAGTAACGTACCAATAACACTTTCAAATACATTTTTTTCAACATGCATAACATCAAGAAAATTTCTTACATACAGCGACTTCCAATATGAAAATTCAAAAAAAATTGACCTCTTCTTACACCCACCCTTGACAAGCGTATGTGCAAAAGGCTTTCCAAACTGAGTACTCATATCTTTCACATTTTAAAAAATTTGGTCACCTGTTAATGTAGGTGTTGCTCTATCGTATTCTGGATTTCCATTGAATGCCTTTCTCCACCCATGGTAGTGATGATTAGAATTTAAGAATCTACAATGACCAGGAAATACATTCTTTTGACAAAATTCCAATCTCTTCTAATTTGTGTTTTCTTCACAAATAGGACACACTTTTTGACCTTTAATGCTATACCCTGACAGATTTCCGTACGCCAGAAAATCATTAATTGTGCCAAACAATATCGCCCTCAAATTGAAACTTTCTTTCCTATATCCACATAAACCTCTACACCGTTCTCCCACAAAATCTTTAAATATTCAATTAAAGGTGTCAAATATACGTCTATGTCATTCCCTGGTTGTTTAGGCCCATAAATTAACATAGATAACATCATGTACTTACGCTTCATACATAGCCATGGAGGTATGTTATAAATCATAATAATCACAGCCCATGTGGTATGTGAAATAATTTGAAGACCATGCGAGTTCAATCCATCAGTAGATAATGCCAAGCGAAGGTTTCTTGCTTCTCCTCCAAAATTAGGATAATCATTGTCAATTTTCGACCACTGTGGTGAATCTTCCGGATGTCGAAACCTTCCATAAAAAATTCTTTCATTTTCATGCCAAGTCAAGTGTCTTGCATCCGTTTCACTACAAAACATGCATATAAATATCGGAATTATAGGGAAATACCATAAGACTTTTGCTGGAGACAATTTTTTCTTATATCGAGATAAACCACATTTAGGACACTCATTTAACAATGCATATTCATTTCAAAACAAAATGCAATCATTTTGACAAGCATGTATCTTATCATATATCATGCCAATGGAGCACAACATATTTTTGGCCTCATAGGTTCGATTAGGAAGAACATTATCCTCCGGAAGCATATATTTGATAAGGACTAATAACTCTGAAACTTTTATCTGACCATCCATTGCCCGCCTTTAAGTTGTATAACTTTAATACCGCAAGCAATCTTGTGAATTTACTGCAACTTTATACAACAGTTTCTCTGTATTGCTTACCAACCTCTCAAACATTTTGGGATAATCCTGAAGATCTTCTTCAAGTGCTTCTGCAATCTCTTCGACTCAATCACAATCATATATATTTGTGCCATTATTGTCTAAAGCATATGTCGTACTATCCCCCGGTTCAACATTCCTGTTACTTTTCTCACCATGAAATATCCAACATGTATAACTTCGATCAATTCCCTTCCTCAGTAAATGCAATTCCAACCCAACTGCGTCAACCCGACCCCCATAACAATAACCCAAGCAAGGACATTTCATTTGACTGGGGTTTTCGGCATGTTCAACAGCAAACTTAACGAATTCTAATACCTCATTCTCGTACTCTTTTGATAATCGATTGGAAGACATCCATTTTTTATCCATGGTTTTACTACTAAGTAAGCTAAACAAAAACACTATAATTAATCACATAACTATAACAGAAGAATAACTAATTACCTGTAGAGAAGTTATCAACTTCTGGAACCACACAATGTAAGATTCTTGGAACGATCAAAATTTCACTCTTCACAAGAGAAATTGGAGATGCAGCAGCAACGATGAAATTGGGCATCAACTACACATAAAACGGGAAAGAAACCAATGATACAACAAAAATTATCATTTGAAACCAAACGATATAAAAATAAAATAACTGCAAAGTTAAAGACATTGATTTGAGAGTGATGTGGTTAACTTTATCAATATCAAGTATCTATGTGGCCACTCATTGTGGAACTTATTGTTTCATTATTTCAATGACATGTTGGTTTATATTTCAATTTTATAAAGGTTGATAATGATATAAACACGTTATTACTTAATTTGGACAAAAATACAATTGTTCGTTAATTTTAATGTAGATAATTCTGTGTTTTTGATTGATTTTAATATTGAAATTTTCAAAAGGGGTTCTATATGGTGCTTATATGTTTGGTTGGATGATAAAAGCATTTCACATTTGATACATGTTAGTGATAAAAATGATCCTTTACTACAATAGCTCTCGGCATATGATCCTTTATTACGAGGACCATATGAGAAATCATGGTTTATATAATGCAACTTTATCTAATTATAGGTGGTGCCCCTGGATGTGCTTCTAGAAGGCCTAAAATGTCCCTAGCATCGTAAACACAATTTATATGATGTAACTTTATCTAATTATAGGTGGATGTTATATTCTAACTCATGAAAGTAGGAAGAAGTTCTAATAAGGAAACAACAATAGGCTTCAATGGTTAGTCTTTTACAGAGTCAATGGTATGTCACTTGAAGGAAGTGGTACAATTGATGACAGAGAACAAAAAGGGTGGGACCTTCCTTACAAGCCTCATAAGGTATAAACTAATTTCATTTACAATTTTAAGCAAATTAAAATTAAATTTTGATGCTTAAAACACTAGTTGATCCATGGATGACATTTTTCCATAAGGACCTAATGGAACAACACTACTAGGACCTTGTAATGTGGAGCATCTATCATCTAAGTTGGAAAATTGGAAAACTAAAACTATTTATTTTGCAGGTAGAATTACTCTAGCTAAGAGTGTTCTTGAAGCAGCGTCGGTTTATCCCATGATTGCAAATTCTATCCCTAAAGCTTCTATTGAAGACATTCATAAAATGGAGCAGAATATTTTTTAATGGGGAGATACGGCGGAGAAAATGCATTTTCATGCAGTCGGTTGGGAAGTGGTTGCTCAGCACAAAAATGAAGGAGGGTTAGGGTTTCGAAAACTCGATCAAATGAATAATGCTTGCTTAGGTAAGCTAGCGTGGAGCCAGGTTCTTAGAAGTAAATATGAAGTTTCAAACCAGAATGAGTATAATTTGCATGGGAATTATTCTCCAATTTGGAATGATATTGTAAGAACTTGGAATAAGGTGGCCGGAAATGGTGTTTGGAGCACATGTAATGGATAATCTATCAATGCCTGGATCAATTGTTGGTTGGGAAATAATGTGATTATACAAGAGTTAGATATCGAAATTCCAGATTGGCTGCAAGGAGTTTAGCTTAAGGATTTGGTTAATAGTAGGGGGATTGGGATTGGGAAAAGATGGAGGATTGGATGCCTACGAATGTGATACACCATATAAAATCTCTTCTGCCTCCAAGTCAAGAAGCTAGAAATGATGAGCTCATTGTGAAAACAAATAGAAACGTGAACTACTTCAAGAGAGAAACAATAGTCATGGTTTGTGTTTTGGATAATATTGAAGGTGTGAAGAAAATGCAAGAAAGGGGGGGGGGGTGAATTGGGTTTTCCTTTCTTGAATAACTTTCTCTTCTAGTCATTATTCATTGAACAATTCTTCTAAGTGTTAATTCTAAGTAATGCTCCTAAATAAGTTAAGAAAACATAATATCTAAAGCATAAGCAAAAGTAAAGAACACACGATATATCCCGGTTCACTTGTGAAACCCCCAAGCTAATCTAGTCCACCCTTCCAAGGAGATTTCTCCTTGAACTCAATGACTTAATCCACTATAACCAATCTGATTACAATCCCACAGGAAACCGCCGGTGACTAACATCCAATGACACGTCCAGTGACCCAAACTGGATATAACATTCATTGACCCAATAGAATCTGATTCCTCAGAATCTCCTACCAGGATTTCCTTCCAATGATATCCACCGGTGATCTAACAAAGCTGACCTTCACTCAGTCCCGTTTGATATATGACTACCATTGACCCAATAGAATCCACTACCAAGATTTCATCTACGATGACCGCAGCCAAAGTCTTCTCAAGTCTTTTGATCTTCACTCGATCACTTGAGGAACTAACCAATTCTAAACAGAATTGTTTTTCTGGAGATTACATGAGTGTTTCTTATCAAACATATTACTCCTAATTTAAGTACATATTGTTTTACACAATTTTGAGTAACAACTCTTGTGTACAAACAATTTACATGAAGATCTTAAGCAATAACACAATCTCAGCAACAATTCTTGTGTTTTACATATTTTTACAAAGATGAATATAATCTAAGTTAAGTGCAACATCTTGTAGTCTTCTTGTCTTCATCTTCATTATTCAGAAAGCTATGAGAAATAACTCATTGCTTCTTCATAATTTTGTCAAGATGTATATGATTAATAGTTTGAATGACATCTTGTAGAATTCTTCATCTTCATATTATTTATTCATTAGGCAAGTTATGAGCAACAACTCCTTGATTTTTCATAATTTTGCGAAGATGTATATGATTGGTAGTTTGAATAACATCTTGTAGAATTCTACATCTTTATCTTATTTGATTATCTTGAACATGTCCAGCATAACTGTTGTTCTTGTTATTGTTATAGTAGTTGATAGCTTTTTGGTTTTGTTCCAGTAATGACAACTTTCATTTTTAACATTGAACACCAACAACATTGCAACTCATAACATCCAACCGTTTTAAACATGCGATTCTTTTCTTATATAGCCAAGCAAAATTGAGTCACTGGCTATTTGAAAAAGAGTCGTTACAAATAGTACTACTACGTCCTTTTATCTTTCACAATTTAAGCTAGTGGAGAGGTAGTGGAATAAGGTTTTTCATACTGTGTATTATTATACCAGTTTACCATTATATTATTTCCATCTGTACTTCAGAAGCTTCTGCGAGCATGAGTTTAGAAGCGAGAACATAACATAACGTCTTTAGAACTTCAACTCTTCAGAGTGTTTAGAACTGCGTCTTTTGAGTCTTCAACACTTGGTTGTGAGAACCTTTTCTTGGAGCCTTGGGTGTTTAGAACTTCAAGTCTTTAGAATCTTTAGAACTTATGTCTTTAGAGTCTTCAGCACTTGGTCTTTAGAACCCTTATCTTTAGAACCCTGGGTCTTTAGAAACTTGAGTCTTTAGCCTCTGGACTTGAGTAGAAACTTTTTTCTTCAGATCTTCTGAGTGGTTTTTTTTAGATAAACATCAGAGCTTACACTTCAGAGACTTTTAGAGTGTCTTGCTACTGTTCAACATAACTTGTGTAGCGCAGAAGCGAGACTAATTCTCTTCCAATGTCTTGGCCACACCATCCATCAGAAGCAGAACTTGTTTGTTAAGTACTCAACAATAATAAACATTATCACAACAAAATTGTTCACCAAACATACTCATTTGTTATCATCAAAGATCAGATAATATTGCATAACCAAATCTTGTTCTTACAATCTCCCCCTTTTTGATGATGACAAAACTATGTATTTCTATGACACAATTTTGTACATAACCATAATCTATGAAATAAGAAGGTTAAGGAATACTTATCCTTCATATGAGAAACTCCCCCCTGAGTCACATATTAGGTGAGGATCAGATATCCTGAGTGTGAACCTTCTGGGTGAACTCCCCCTAGTTGCAATAGATCAGATATTGAATCTTTAGAAGTCTTGATTCAGATGAGAGAACACTTTGATTCAGGTGCCAACTGAGATTTGATTTAGATGCCAAAATTCTAATTGTGTCAATTGATATTTTCAATCATCCGGATCAAATGCTTTAAACATTAGATTCAACTTTACGCAAATTCTGATTTCAAAACGAGCTTCCAACTGAGCTTGATTCTTTAAGAGTTCTGATTTGTCATGGCTTCTTTTGGAGCTTTCTATCCAAATTATTTAGATAGTCTTCTACTTCTGATTTTCTCAGTTCTCCTGGGAGACATTTGCTTCTTCTTTTGATTCCTATTTTCTGAATATCATATTCTCAGTTTTATATCTTCTGAACATTATGATACCAAAATCAAGATAACTTTATCTTTCAGTAGGTTCTTCAACTTCTGAATAATGTTGGTTCTATCTGATGATGAAAAAACTATGTATTACTTGTACACTTTACTCAGAGTGCTTTCATTATGACCTGTCATTAGAATGCCTAGTGAACTTGTTTAGAGTTCCTTGGTTAAAATACAAAAGCACACATTAGTGGTAAGATTCATCAAAATCATAAACATTTCTCAAAGTGCTTCATTATGACCTGTCTTTAGAATGCCTGGTGAAATTATTTAGAGTTCCTTGGTTAAAATACAGAAGCACACATTAGTGCTAAGATTCATCAAAATCATAAACATTTCTCCCCCTTTTTGACATCATCAAAAAGATTAATGCATGTGTGAATAATATTTCAATTAATCATCAAGATAATTCATTCAAAAACAACAGATGCAAACAAAGAAACTAAAAACATAGTTCTTAAAATAATAGAAGCAAACAAAGAAAAACAACAAAAATTCTAAGGTTCAAAAGGAAAAAAAAACGAGAATCCTAGAGCCTAGATTCCAAAAGTTGTAGGAGCAGATGATGAAGGTTCAGAAATTTTTGCCAAAATCATCTTGAGCAAAGTTAGAACAGATTCATTCACCTTGTCCTGAGCTTTGAAATTTTCTCTAAACATTTTCTGCTCTTCCCTCATTTTATTAATGGTTGTTTTCAGATTGCATACAGACTCATAGTTGGATACCATTAGGGCTTGTTGCTTATCCTTTACTTCAGCATCCTTTGCAGCTTCTACAGCCAATCTAGCTTCCTCTATAGCTTTAGCTTCTTCTTCTGCTTTTAGTCTTGCTGCTTCAGCTTCAGCAAGGCAAGCTTTTTCTTTGCTTAGCAGCAAGCAGTTGAAAAGCTTGAAGTTGTTCCACCTTGTCCTGAACCAACTGAACTTCTGCATCCATCGTAGCCTCTGGAAAACATTGCAGTTTTTCAAATTTTGATGACATCTATTTTTGAAACACCTTCCAGGAATTTTTCAGACCCCGAGGTTTACAACTGGTACATGCTTCATCTCGTAGCTTAGCTACTATATTCCTAACCTTTATTTTAAACATGTTAATTCATTCTTCAAGGGTTTTTGGAAATGGTTGTTCATAGATGATTATTTCACGTTCAAGTTGAGAAGGAATAACTTCAGAGTTGATAGTTTCAATTGGTAGTTCAGACAGATCATCAAGATCAGAAAAGGTATATTGTTCAGAAACTGGTATAACAAAAAGTTCAGGTGAAAAGGTATCAGAGGGTGCAGTAGATTAAGCGATTTGTATGGGTGTATGATGAGAATCGGATGGACCAGTGATAGATTCATTTATGTTTGAGTTTTGATTTGTGAATGAAAATTGAAACGGTGTTTGGAATGGTGGTATTTCATTTGATGATTCTAATGTAGGTTTGTTCAAATTGGTAGTAGTTGTTGAAATGGATGAGAATAGTGGGGCAGAGACAAATGGTTTGAAAATAACTTGTGAATTGGACATGGTTGATTCAGAGCAATGTGTCATTGAAGTTGTTAAAGATGCATTAACATATTCAGGAGCATTATCAAAAACAGTAGTAGGAAGAACATAAGACTTACATGATTTTCTAGATTCAGAAGGTAGACCCTGATATTCAGAGGATTCAGTTTTTTTGTCTCTTCTTTCCCTTTTTCTTTGGCTCAGAAGCCTCCAATAATTCTTTTCTTTTCTCTTTTGAAGTATCAGCGAGAATTAGATCAAAAGTAGGACTATCAGTCTTACTAGATATTTCAGACGTTGTAGTTCCTAAAATTGTTTCTTGAAGAAATCTAGCTTTCTTCTTCTTCTTCTTCTTCTTTGGTTCAAAAGTGTTTGATCTATTATCTCCTTTTCTTACACCACAATCAACTTCTTTAGCAGGAAGCTTAGTGTAATCAAAATTGGACATATCATGTCCTTCTCCTTCCATCATTCAAACATATATAGCAACACTTGATATATTATACATCTTTGAAAAAAGAGGATAATCAATAATTGGAATCCTTCTTTGAGTAGTGGAGTCAAACGGTTCACCCAGAGGTTTAACTTTAATCTTTTCAATCATTTGCATATTCCTTAAAATTTGTGCAGTAAATGATTCTCCAATGCTGGGAGACAAATCTTTTGTGTAATTTGCTTCTCCCACCAGAGATTTTACTAACCCACTTTCCACAATAATGTTAGTCGGAAGACGTCTACAAGGGACATAGGTAGGAACATTTGTCTTAGGATTTGCAGTGGTTCTCGTCTTCTTAACAATATCCTTCAGATAATTGAATAAAACATAGGGAAGAATGATCTTCTGCTTGGTTAGCAAATAAACTTCTGACTAAAATCAGAAGATTTTGAAGCAGTTCTAGGGTTTATACAGCCCAGAATGATCTTGTTCCAAACTCTGAGGTTTGAATGAAGATCCTTGCTCTTGTATTTTGTCTTCTCATTAGAGTAATTTTTGAACAGTACTTGATTGAGTGACTTATTTTCAAACTTCAATTTACTCTTTGTAGGCTTAAAATTCTTATCCATTTTATATGTACATTTTCCCTCAATAAACTTCAATCCTAGAAGATCAGCAATGTATTTTTCAGTTATGACAATCCTTAATCCAATGACATCGGAGACAATATACAGATCATCACAATTAGCATTCTTCCAGAAGTCTTTTACTAAATCTCCATAAACAGGACCATGAAGCATGTTAAAGTAGTTTTTCCATCCCTGAGCTTCTAATTCTTCTTTTAGGTCAATCCCATTATCAGCTACATTGTCGAAATTAACTAAAAATTCCCTAAGAACATCTAGTTCTTGTGGAGGGAGGATGCAGTGAAGTTGAGTGATGTGATTCTCATTAAATTATATAGAAGAAGCAGCAACAACAATTGTATTTACAGGAGGAACTGATGAAGATGATGGAGCGAAGGTAGATGATAATGAAGAGCCGGAAGTAACTGGTGGTTTTGATGCTTGATCAAATTCCTTTGTGAACTTAACTGCTTCTTTTTGAGAATTGGTCATCATGAATTTGATTTGAGGAAGAAGATGAATGAATGTTGAAGGTTGTTGACGGAGAACCCGTAAAAGCAATTGAAGGAGAAGAGGGGTTTAGGGTTTCTAATTTGTGAGGAAGTGAGAGTGAGCGTGTGATAGTGTAAGAAAGTGAGTTATATAGAGGTAGAATGAAATTTTGAATTATAACATTTAAATGTCAAATAAAATAAAGAATAATAATTTTTAAAGACACAATCTGGGAGGTAATAAATGAATGCAATCATGAAAGAATCAATTCCAAGAAATCGCACATTGTTCATGATCTAGCTTAGGTAGCGTGTGATGATTAAGAATAACCAAGGGTTACATGTGTTAATCACTGTGATACGGTGGGAAGAACTGACTGTTTTTGGAATGTTGGTTCGCGTTTTGCGTTTGTGTTCGAAAAATGTCGCGGTAAGCAAGAGTCGCCACCGACTTTTATTTTATCTAACAAGGAAAGGAAAAAAGTACAGAAAAATTCCTTTTTCGAGATATTTCTGAGTACGGGGGGTAGATTTATAGATAGGGAAGGTATTAGCACCCTTTCTATCCGTAGTTATCTACGGGCTCTTAGGTACTTGCTCATCATTTTCAAAATGTTTTCTTTTTGCTTGTGGGTTTTGAAAAGTTTTGTTTTTAACTTCGATTTAACTCTTGCTTCTGTCTTCAAGAGTGTAATGAAGTGTTTTTGAAAACTTTGTTTGTAAAAGAGTGAAAGTGTGAAATTTTTTTTATTTTTTGGATGAGCAAGTATCTAAGAACTAATCTACCTACTCGAAAAAGGAATCGTTCTATGCTAATTTCCTTTAGACAATGCTATCCCACTATTAGTGAGTAGGTAGCACCGTCGTTGGAATTTGAGGGTCAATTCGAAAGAGGGACATATGGTCACTAAAGCAACATTAGGACCTCTTAGTGGTAACCCTAATGTCTTAGATCATGTATTCGAGGCAACAATATCCGAGGCAACCTTTCCGAGGCAACTATGATTTTTTAGACAAGAGGACGACCTCTAAAACAACCTATACTCAATGACCGTTCACGAAGGCAACCAAGTGGGGGTGTACCCTAGGAGTGTGCATGTGCGAGTGTGTTGATTTCAGTTATTTATCTTTGCACATGTTTAGGGTGATCTAACTGATTTTAGGTTAAATATTCATTCTTGTCATGCAAACCCTATTATCAAACATCTAGCAGTTAAATATTTGCGGAAATTAAACTAAATTATTACAAGGCGTCAGGTATTTACATCGCCAAAAGCAACCCTTTGAAATTTAAAAGCGGAAAAATAAATATCCTAATTAATTATTACAAACCAGGAGCAGATACATTAATTGAATAAATAAAAATAAAGCGCGCGATGCAAATTTAAATCGAATGCGAAATTAGGGTTTTGACCCTTTTTAAAAGAAAATGTTTTGTTGTTTTTATTTTTAAGAAAAGAAATTAAATCCTAAAAAATAAATGCTAAATTAATTATTAAATTAATTAATTAATGAAAAATAATAAATGACATATTTTTGGAGTTTTTGTTATTTTAGGAAAGAAAATAAAATAATTAAATTAATGTTAAAACCTATTTATTTCTAATTAATTTTAAATATTTAAAAAATCAATTAAAGTTATCTAGAATTAATAACCTAATTAATTAATTAATATTTATTAATGAAAAATAAAGATTCTAAAATTTAATTGGATAAAAAATATTTTGTGATTTTTTTGATAAAAAAAATTAATTCATTGGTTAGTAATTAATTAAACAAAATAAAGTAATTAAATAAAATAAAAAAAATGTAAAAAAAAAGTAGAGAGATTGGGCCTGATTGGAGGGTGTGCATAGCAATTTTTCTGGCCCATTTGTGAGGTCCACATTGACTTTTTGTAATTCAGTGCATGTGCGTTTGACTGGCCTATGGTGTGCCTTCAATGCTTGGCCACCAGATCTGGCCATCTGGCCATCTGGCACATTGATGAGGAAGGCATATGGTAGACATCAAGTTCCTGCGTGCATATGATTACCTGAAAGAAAATATTATAGAGAAAAACATGGGGACCTGGGATTCGAACCCAGGTCCTGAGAGGAATTCCAATGCTATGCTTGCCACTACGCTGCTTGACTAGATTTGTTAATATCATACAAATCAATAATAATATATAAAACAAAAATTAATGAACAGAAAATATAAAAAAGAGCACGCTCGTTTGAATGGACAAATGGTGGGGTGACAACTCATCGTCCCCTTCCTTGAACTGTGGCTAAAAGCAACAACACCTATACCTACGGACAAATGTCCGTCGCTACAAACAGGGGTTCCTCCAAAATCTCATACAAGCCATGGAAATGCATTCTAAGACCATGGTTAGACTCGTCATCTTCTTCTGATCACAACCATAGCCATTACGAAGGCTAATTGTACCTGAAAAAAAAGCCCTAAAAAACTCCAAGAAAACCCTACAATGGTGATTCACGGCATAAGGCATATAAATGCAATTGAATAATACCAAAAGCTTGCAAATGCTCTGTAGATTAAGATTATGCCATTAATTCAGATCAACCATGCTTAAATTGCAAGATGCGAATTCAAGAACAGAGCAATGTTACGAATGACTTACAGTGCGTGGGAGGGTCTGAAAACGTGTGGTTTTGCTTGCTTTCGCTTGTGGAGATTGCCAGGAGACAATTGGGACAATTGCCAAGCCTTGAGGATGTCTCTAAGTGGGACTTTGATCTCACACTTTTCTTTGATTTTTTTCAGATTTCGTTTGCTCTCTATGCTTGATCTCCAACCCCTATTTTGATCTGCACGCCACCCTTATGTATTGTACAATGCATTAGGGTTGATTACCTTGCCCAAATCTTCCTCTTTCAATGACTTTGATATTTGATTCGATCCTCCTTTAAAGCTTTCCAAAATTGGCTTATTTTGAATCTTTTTGTACACAATTGCCTTGATACGAGTTTGGAAGGGTGCTAGCTTTCCAATGAAACCTGAAATCATCAAAAGATCTTTGGTTTTCAATATTTTTGATTTTATTTGATTTAATTTGATTTAAATCAAATTAGTTCAAATAAAAATCAAATTAATTAATAAAAATATGATATGGACATATGTCCAAGGCTAGACCACGTGGGATAGGATTCCAACTCAAAACAAGTGAAAAAGAATGGGCCCATTTGGCAAAATTTGAAGTTTTGGGCATAGCTGACTTTTGGCAATTTTGCAAAAAAGTCCAACTTCAACAATGCATAAATTCCTCAATTTTGAACCTTTGGAGGTGTTCTTGAACTTTTTAGAAAGCTTGAAATGCCCTCTAATCAACCCTTTTGGTCTCATCTCAATTTGATATTCCATGCTAATGTATGAAGCTTTGACAAAAAAGGTGTTTTTGTTGACTTTTCAAAATGACCTATAATGTCCAAATTCATAACTTCTTGTGAATGCATATTTTGATCTTGGGATATGAATATGGATTGTAGGGAATTGCATCCTATTAAAAATGAGCTTTGGATGGGTCATTTCTCATAATATATGAGAAAGTTATGCTTGGTCAAATTTGGGTTGACTTTTCCTGCAAAACCCTAATTTAGCAACTTTTGAGTCTTGATGAATTATGAGCAATACTTGATGAATCATGATCAAACCTTGATCAAATGATGAAATATACTTCAAAATTAGAATGTTGACCAAAAATCTTGAAGTTTGATTGTATGTAGGTCACAGTTGAGTTTTGCCCTAGCACAGTCAATTTTTGGACCTTTGAGCAATTGACTGAGCAAACTTCCTCTGCAAGGCTTGAAACTTGACATGGATGATCTTGAGAATATATTAGGACATTGGTGAGCATTTGGGGTCACTTGTATACCTGTTGTTGAGGAATATTCCACTGGAGAAGGCTGATCTTCGTTGAGAGAAGTAGAATTTTAGGAGCTTCGTCGTCCGTCATTCTGCTGGTGAGTCGTCTCTGCTGAGATTTAGGAACTCGTCCGTAATTCAACTAAGGAACATATTTGTCGAGATTTAGGAACTCACCCATAATTCAACTGAGAAACATCTATGTCGAGATTTAGGAACTCACCCGTAATTCAACTGAGAAAACATCTCTGCTGAGATTTAGGAACCTGTCCGTAATTCAATTGATGGAACAAATATGTTGAGATTTAGGAACTCGCCCGTAATTCAACTGAGAAAACATCTCTGCTGAGATTTAGGAACTTGTCCGTAATTCAACTGGGGAACATATTTGTCAAGATTTAGGAACTAGCCCATAATTCAACTGAAGAAACATCTTCGCTGAGATTTAGGAACCCGTCCGTAATTCAACTGATGAAATAATTATGCTGAGATTTAGGAACTCGCCCGTAATTCAACTGAGAAAACATCTCCGCCGAGATTTAGGAACTTATCCGTAATTCAACTGGGGAACATCTTTGTCGAGATTTAAAAACTCGCCCGTAATTCAACTGAAGAAACAACTTCGCTGAGATTTAGGAACCCATCCGTAATTCAACTGATGAACAATTATGCTGAGATTTAGGAACTCGCCCGTAATTCAACTGAGAAAATATCTCTGCTGAGATTTAGGAACTTGTCCTTAATTCAACTGGGGAACATCTTTGTCGATATTTAGGAACTCGCCCGTAATTCAACTGAAGAAACAACTTCGCTGAGATTTAGGAACCCGTCTGTAATTCAACTGATGACCATTTATGCTGAGATTTAGGAACTCTCCCGTAATTCAACTGAGAAAACATCTCTGTTGATATTTAGGAACCTTTCCGTAATTCAACTGGGAACATCTTTGTCGAGATTTAGGAACTCGTCCGTAATTCAACTGAAGAAACAACTTCGCTGAGATTTAGGAACCCATCCGTAATTCAACTGATGAACATTTATGCTGAGATTTAGGAACTCGCCCGTAATTCAACTGAGAAAACATATCTACTGAGATTTAGGAACCTGTCCGTAATTCAACTGAGAACATCTTTGTCGAGATTTAAGAACTCGCCCGTAATTCAACTGAAGAAATAACTTCGCTGAGATTTAGGAACCCATCCGTAATTCAACTGATGAACAATTATGCTGAGATTTAGGAACTCGCCCGTAATTCAACTGAGAAAACATCTCTGCTGAGATTTAGGAACTTGTCCGTAATTCAGCTGGGAACATCTTTGTCGAGATTTAGGAACTCGCCCATAATTCAACTGAGAAAACATCTCTGCTGAGATTTAGGAACCTGTCCGTAATTCGACTGAAGTAAAAGCTTTATAGCTTGAATTTTGTGAGAATCTTTCCTGAAAGGTAAAGGTTAGTTGCATGTAATGCATGATATGTATCAAGCAAATGATGTTCTCAAAATAAATGAGATTGCGTCGTATGATGCGTATGCATGTCATGATGTATGGAAATGTGATGTTTTGAGCTGGGGAAAATAAATCTCGGGTCACTGCTGGAGAAAAAAGTTGAATTCTTCGTTTCCGCTGGAGATAGTGGATGAAGATGTTCGTGAGAATAAACCTGCAGGAGAGGATAATTCCGCTGGGGAATAAGCTGACGAGAGCATGACTCTATGGGGAAGAGATGCTTTGCTGAGGATTCCGCTGATAAATTCAGCTGGGGATGAATTATCGTAACGGGTGATGATGAAACCTGTTGGGGATTTGAATTCATGCTTGTGAAAGGAATGAACTCCGCTGAGGATGATTTTCCAATAGCAACCTTACTGGGGATAGCCTTTTAGACTTTACTGGGGATAATCTTCCAGAGTCTACTGGGGACAATTCTTCAAACTCCACTGGGGATAACAAGAATTTTTAGTGCCGATGGTAGATAAACTCTGCTTGGGAAGAATATTACCGATTCATCTATAGTTGTGAGTCTCAGCTGGGGAGAGCTAACACCACTATCTTTTTCTTACTCTGCGGGGAATGAACGTACTTTCAATCGTTTCCTCCATCTAGGTCTATCCCTATACCTGGTGGGCAGAGCAACTGTACGGTTTGGACATTTCTCGTTTGCCCCTATTTCTGATATTACAAGTAATCATTTTTTTTGTTTCGCATGTAAATATTTATGAGCAGTAATCAATGTCAAATGCATATATCAAAAACTGAACATTGGACGTTCTTTGCAAAACAAAACAGAAAAAGGAAAAAGCTTGAAATTTCTTTGTAAAATAACTTGTATTAATTTTGAAGTTAGCCTACAAATAGGCGTTTTTTGTACAAGAGGCGGACGTCCTAGTAAGAGAACGCCGCCGAACAAATAGAATTTATACAATTTGTGAAAAAATAAAGAAAAAAGCTATGTGAATAATCCCACTGGGTTCCAACTCTGCTATTGCCTTTATGTCCTCGAGCATCTCATCACTTTGCTACTTGGTTGAAGGTAGATCAGATTGATTAGTTTCGTCTGAGCTTGATGGTCGATACCGAAGTCTGGTTGCAAGGTGATCCAATGAGACATAGTGTTACGCTTTAATCCCTAATGTTTGCATGGACCGCCCTTTCGGGTTTTCAGTCCATCGGGATACCCTTTTTTTCCCAAGCCGCCTTTTCAGGTTTTCGACTTGCCGGGTGTACAAATTTTTTATTTTCATCCCTAATTTTTGCCTGAACCCTTTTGGTTCTCCGGGAAGCCCTTATTTTTGCCTAGGCCAGTCAACCTAGCGGGTCTTTGATTATGCGTAGTATCTTTTCACTATGTCTGCATTGACAGGGTGAGGAAGGTCGTCACCATCCATGGTAGTTAGAATCATAGCTCCTCCCGAGAAAATGTTCTTAACCACAAATGGCTCTTCGTAAGTAGGGGTCCATTTGTCCCTGGGATCACCTTGAGGTAAGATGATGCGCTTGATCACGAGATCCACAACTTGATACTCTTGTCGTCTGACTTTCTTGTTAAATGCCCTGATCATCCGTTTTTGATACGTTTGACCATGACAAATAGCAGTAAGTCTCTTTTCGTCAATTAAGTTCAGCTGATAAAGCCGGGTCTGGATCCAGTCATCTTCGCTCAAACCTGCATCCTTCATAATCCGAAGAGAGGGTATCTGAACTTCAATGGGCAAGATGGCCTCCATGCCGTAAACCAAGGAATAGGGTGTTGCCCCTGTTGACGTCCGTGCTGAAGTACGGTACCCATAAAGAGAAAAAGGTAACATCTCGTGCCAGTCTTTGTATGTCACCGTCATCTTTTGCACAATCTTCTTAATGTTCTTATTAGCCGCTTCTACAGCCCCATTCATCTTCGGCCGGTAAGGAGAAGAGTTGTGATGCTGTATCTTGAACTGCTTGCAGAGCTCGGTGATCATCTTATTGTTGAGATTCATACCATTGTCCGTAATGATCCTCTCGGGTACGCCATACCGAAAAATCAGATTATGCCGAATAAATCGTGCCACAACGTTCTTGGTCACTGTAGCAAAGGAAGCTGCTTCAACCCACTTCGTGAAGTAATCGATTGCTACCAAGATGAAACGATGCTCGTTGCACGCAGTAAGTCTGATCTCGCCGATCATGTCGATGCCCCACATTGCAAAAGGCCAAGGAGCTGTTAAGACGTTTAGAGGAACTGGAGGTATATGCACTTTATCAGCATAGACTTGGAACTTATGACAGGTCCGAGAATGCTGATAACAGTCGGCTTCCATAGTAGACCAATAGTATCCTGCCCGAAGGATTTTCTTTGCCATGGTGTGTCCACTGGAATGAGTCCCGAAAGTACCTTCATGTAACTCTACCATGATCCTTTCTGCTTCAATCTAATCCATACAATGCAGTAAGGTTGAATCATGGTTACGCTTGTAAAGAATGCCATTGCTGATGAAGAACTTCACCGCGAACCTCCTCAGAAACTTCTTATCATTAACAGATGCACCCTCGGGGTATTCCTGAGCCTCAAGATACCTCTTCACCTCGTGAAACCAAGGTTTATCTACTACCTCTTCAGTCTCAATGTCAAAGCAATGTGCAGGTTCGTCCAATCTTTCAATGGTAATCTGGGGAGCTTCATTGTCCCATCTGACTTTGAACATAGAAGACATCGTAGCTAGCGCGTCCGCAAACTGATTCTCCTCTCTAGGGAAGTGTTCAAAGGTTATATCCTCAAAATGTGGAAGCAAATTCAACACATACTCCTTGTAAGGAATAAGATTTGGGTGTTTTGTATCCCACTCGCCTTTGATCTGACTGATCATGAGAGCGGAATCTCCGAAAACACTTAGAAACTTAATCCTTAGGTTAATAGCTGCTCGAATACCCATAATGCACGCTTCATGCTCCGCCATGTTATTGGTGCAGTTGAAACATAGCCAGGCGGTGAACGAAGTATGAGAGCCTTTAGGAGATATAATCACGGCGCCAATGCCATTACCCAAAGAGTTTGAAGCTCCATCAAAGTACGTAGACCATCGGGATCCCTCCTCGGTTCCTTCATCCGGTCCAGGTGTTTCACAGTCAGTTACCAACATGATGTTCTCATCCGAAAATTCAAAATTCATAGACTGGTAATCGTCTACCGCCTGATGTGCCAAATGATCTGCCAACACACTTCCATTGATTTCCTTTTGGGTCGTATACCGGATGTCATACTCAGTCAAGATCATCTGCCATCTTGCTATTCTTCCGGATAAGGCAGGCTTTTTCGAAGATATACTTGATTGGATCCATCTTTGATATCAATAGAGTAGTGTGAGTCAGCATATACTGTCTCAACCGGCAAGCAGCCCATGCCAAAGCGCAACAAGTTTTCTCAAGCAACGAGTATCGGGTCTCGCAGTCGGTAAACTTTTTGCTAAGGTAATAAATAGCATGCTCTTTTCGGCCAGACTCGTCATGCTGCCCCAGCACGCACCCCATTGAATTATCGAGTACTATCAAGTATAAGATCAAAGGTCTCCCTTCAATTGGAGGCATCAGAATAGGTGGCTCTTGGAGATATTCCTTTATCCTTTCGAAAGCGGCCTGACATTCATCATTCCATCTTACCACTTGATCTTTCTTCAGTAGCTTGAAGATTGGCTCACAAGTAGCAGTCAGGTGCAAGATGAATCGGGCAATATAGTTCAGACGTCCCAGAAAGCCTCTGACTTCTTTTTCTGTTTGGGGAGCTGGCATCTCCCGTATAGCCTTCACCTTTGCAGGATCCACTTGAATACCTTTATCACTTACGACGAAACCCAGCAGCTTACCAGACCTCACTCTGAAGGTGCACTTGTTCGGGTTTAACCTCAGCTTGTACAACTTCAACCTGTCAAATAGCTTCTGAAGGTGGTCCAGATGTTCTTCCTCGGTTTGGGACCTTGCAATCATGTCGTCAACGTATACCTCAATCTCATGATGAATCATGTTGTGGAACAAAGCAACCATGGCGCGCTGATACGTTGCCCCAACATTCTTCAATCCGAACGACATGACTTTGTAGAAAAAGGTACCCCATTGAGTAACAAAGGTTGTCTTCTCCATATCCTCGAGAGCCATCTTAATCTGATTGTAACCGAAGAAACCATCCATAAAAGAGAAGACCTTATGCTGCGCGGTGTTGTCAACCAGAACATCGATATGAGGCAGAGGGAAATCATCCTTGGGGCTTGCCCTGTTCAGATCCCTATAGTCAACACACATTCGAACCTTACCATCTTTCTTCGGTACCGGAACCACATTGGCCACCCACTGTGGGTAAGAAGTAACTGCTAGAAAATCGGCATCAAACCGTTTCATAACCTCAGCCTTGATTTTCTCATACATCTCTGGGCGTATTCGGAGAACTTTCTATTTCACTGGAGGACAGTCTTCCTTGGTAGGAAGGCGGTGAACCACAATATCGGTATCCAACCCAGGCATATCTTTATAAGACCAAGAAAAGATCTCAACATAGTCACGCAACATCTGAATCAACCGTTGTTTGACATTAGACCCCAGATTTGCACCGATCTTGACCTCTTTCTTGTCTACCTTTGTACCCAGATTTACTATCTCCACTGGCTCTTTATGCGGCTGTATAGCCCTCTCTTCCTGAAGTAACAATCTAGCAAGTTCATCAGGCACTTTGCAATCATCCTCACCTTCATCCTCGGCTTGGTTGATCAGACTTTCAAAGTCATAACCGGTAGTAGCAGAATCGTTATCAGTGGGATCCAGAGTGGATTCAGACCTGTATATGTGAGTGTGTGTAAAATAGTTGTTTTGCAAGATAGAAAAGAAAAATAAGGAGCGCAAAATTTGTAATGCAAGAAAACGTCCAATGCTTTTATTAATGATATATGGAAATGACACACATAAAGCCCTCACAAACAAAGCCACGGTGTCTCGGGTAAGGCACCGGGCCGTAAAGTTTTAAAAATTGTCTGTTACAAATTCGAAACAAAAGTCTATTACTGTGTGATAAAAGAAATTGGCACGAAATCCTTCACCGTCCAGTTGCTCAGTCCACCGTCAGTAGTCGGATAAATCCAGCTATCAAACTCAGACTCTTCATCATCTTCTTCAATCATATTCACTTCAGGATTAGTAATACGCAGGGGAGGTTTTCCAATTCGTGCCCGCCGAACATCCCTTTGAGCTTCTGCAGTGAAACCCAAACCAAACTTGTCAGTCTTATGTGCAAAGTCAGGGAGTTGGCCCTAATTCACACACCCACCTTTCTCAATAACAACCCGGGCATCCTTGAGGGAATCCATCTTCATTGGAGGATCTTCAGCAACAGTTTCAGTCGACGCCAGCGTCTGGGGGACTTCTTCAAAATGTTGACACGGGGTCTCAATGAACTCCCCATCCATCTCCACATACCGGAAAGAGTTAAGGTGTCTCACCATGTACTCCTCTTCTCCTCGTACTATAACAATTTTCCCCTTCACTGGGTATTTCAGCATCTGGTGGAGCGTAGAAGTTACTGCCCCAGCTTTGTGGATCCACGGGCGACTCAGCAAACAAGAATAAGATGGACGAATATCCATCACATAGAATATAGACACGAAAATCTGAGAACCAACCTTAACTGGAATATCCACCTATCCATGTACCATCCTCTTGGACCCGTCAAAGGCCCTAACTACAATATTACTCGGCTTTAGCACCAACCCTTCACAGTCTAACCGGTCTAACGCTTTATTGGGTAAAACATTCAACGAGGACCCAGTATCCACCAACACGTGAGCTAAGGTAGTTCCCTTGCACTCTATTGAAATATGCAGAGCATCATTGTGATTCTTCCCCTTGGCGGTCAAGTCTGCATCGGAGAAACCCAACCCGTTATCTACTGTCAAACTAGCCACATAATCTTTGAATTGGTCAACAGATGTCTCCTGCGGCACATGCGCAGTTTTCAGGAAAGCAATCAGAGCCTTAGCATGGGCCTCTGAACACAATAATAAAGATAACATAGAGATCTTCGACGGGGTTTGCTCCAACTGTTCGACTACATTGTAGTCACTTTTCTTGATAATCTTTAAAATTTCCTCTATCTCCTGCCTAGAGGCTTCAACAGTAATCTTCTTTAGTGCCTCCGTTCGGGCAGGCCCACCGGTGATCCTTTTGCCCCGAGTGTCGGATGACTCAGCGACAGGGGTAAGGATTGGAACATGAATAGGGGCAGCAGCATGCGTACTGGCAGGTGTAATAACAACAGGCTTCCGAACAGTTGGTGGAGAGATCTCATGGGAGAAAAGCCTTCCGCTTCGGGTGACTTTACTAGATCCAATAATGTTGCTGACATCAGTATCAGCCTCTTCATCCTTCAAGTCTTGTTTAACCCTGTGGTAGTACACATCGGCTCCATAGTGCCATGGGACGGCCTTATCTGACGCGTAGGGGATAGGTCCAGGAACATTAATGATCAAAGGAGCAATTCTCGGAACAGATGTAATTCTAACAGGATTTCTCGAGGAAGCCTTGGAAGAATTTGCGAAAATGGTGATTATAGAAACTTCTTCAACAGGAACCAAAGGAACAACAGTTTTCTCGAACAAGATTTCTTTATTATCCATCAGGCATTGGACACCTGACTTCAATATATGGAAACCAATAGATAGGACGGAACACAGATGGCAACCTTCGCCACAACTCGGAAATAAACCGGCCAACAGAAGGTTCTTCTTCACAGTCATCAACAAAGTAGTAATGTCTTCCACAAAGGATACAAACACATCATCATCCACAAAATTCACGGCATTCTTGGGCATAGGAGCAGTCACGACATTAGGATTTTCCGGCACTTCGAACTCAATCTCTTTAGCATCAATTAGATCTTGTATCTTATTCTTCAAGGTCCAACAATTATTGGTATCATTCCCTGGGCTATCAGAGTGATAAGCACAATGGGCGTTCAGATTATATAGTGGTGAAGTGGTGTTGGGATTCTTCGGGGCTTCCCTCAGAGTCACCAAGTTAGTCTTCAATAGTTGCGGCATAATTTGGGATAAAGTCAGACTAAGCCGAGTGAACTGTCTTTGCGGCCTCTCTGCTCTTTGTTGATTGTTGCGTTGTGGGGCAATAGTTGGTCTTGAAATAACTACCGCATTAACAGCTTGGCGGCGTTCAGGACGGTTTTGATTCTTCGAACTGTAAACTGCACTTGATTCCTTCTTGAAAGGTTTCTTCTCGGTACTTGATGAAGCACCCTTATGTATTTTTCCGCTCTTGATACCGGCTTCAATCCTCTCCCCAATCATTATTAACTCAGTGAAACCAGACGATGAACTTCCAATCAAATGATTAAAATACGGACCAGACAAAGTCCCCAGAAACATATCCACTAACTCCCTGTCAGCCAGTGGGGGTTGTACTCTTCCAGCAAGGTCCCTCCATTTCTGAGCATAGTCTTTAAAACCTTCGCTCTCACCCATAGACATACCCTGAAGCTGGGTACGCATAGGAGCAAGGTCGGCATTATATTGGTACTGCTTGTAAAAAGCAGCAGCAAGGTCTTCCCAATTCCAGACATTAGCCCCTTCTAGCTGATATAACCACTCAAGCTGAGTCCCTAACAGACTGTCTTGAAAGAAGTGAACCAAAATGTTCCTATCAGCTGTATATGGTTGCATCTTCTTGACATACGAACGGAGGTGCAGTTTTGGGCAAGAAACCCCTCGTATTTAGCAAAAATAAGAGCCTTAAACTTGTGGGGAATCACCACCCCAGATGCCAGACCCAAATCTTAAAAGTCCAACCCAGGTATCTTCTGGATTCCCATTGCGCTTAGCCAATCTTCGAGTTGTTTATATCTATCCTCGGCAGGAGGATACTGGTCTTCATCAAAGTCGGTGTCATTGTCAGAAGCAACAGGGCTAGGAACCTTCCTTTCTTCTTGGTTCTCTCCCCCTCCAGATGAGTGAGATAAATCCACTTCTTGTCTCAACCGATACCCAAACTTGTGACCCATGTTCAGGAGGACTGTCTTCTTCTTCTTCTTATTCTTCTTATCCTTCAAGATAAGAGTCTTCAGATCTTGTTAACCCTTGGCCAGGTTCATGAACATCTCCTGGAACTTAGCATTTTGAGCTTGTAGAGCCTTAATAGCTTGATCAGTTGATGTTTCAGCAGACATGATGCTGAAATAAACAGCGAAGAAGATAAGAAACCTGTAAGGGTACCTGTAATGAGGTGCATGGGAATGGAATGTGTATGATATGATTTCAAAGACTTTAGGGAGATTCAAATTTGTAAACCAAAATGAAACACACTTTTATTAGATTAAAACTGAAACAATGTTTAACAAATGCCTTTAAGGCGTTACAAAAGAAAACTGAAAAGTAAATCAAAACTAGAAATAATAAAAGACAACAGCGCTCCCATGGTCGTTTTCCTCCCGTGCTGACATAGTTGTTGAGGACCTTCTCATTCTCCAGCTGCCTTGTAAGCTTTATGATCTTCCGTTCCTGCTCATGATACTTCTATCTATAAGTATCCCGTTCTTCCCTTAGCTGGATCCAAGACCTCTTTAATGCCCTAATGTCAGTAGGCATGTATGGATGGAGGACAGCATGAGGAACCCCTTCTTCATCAGCACTCTCAACAATTACTGGTAAGACAGCTTCGTACGGCATCCCCAGCTTTTGGGCACGGGCCCGAACCCACCGGAGATATGGCTCCATTGGAAGAGAAGTCTTCATTCCTAGCTCATGCAGATCAGACCTGTTAACCCTATTCCAAGCTCGTATGAACCTGCGGCGATGTTCCTCACTATCCCCTTGGTAGTCAAAGACGATACTAGGAATCAGCAACTCATAAGGACCATCCTTTCGAGCTCGCCCAAACTGTCGTAAGGCCAGACAAGGATTATAGGTTATTCCTCCCCTAATTCCAAGAAAAGGAACATTGGGATATTCTCCGCACCGGTCAATAACAGCTACTTCTTCCATGTCTTTAGTGCTCCAGATGATGTCCGTATGAGCAAGGGACATAGTTCTTTATGCCCAACCCATACCTTCTTGTTCTTTAAAACACATTTGGAGAGGTGAGAAATAAACCACCTCGCCAGCAATGGTGCACAACACATAAGGGTTCCCTGTTTTCGAGCAGTACGGGCATAAAGAGCATGTAGAATGTCACCTAAGAGAGTAGGCACTGGATTACGGGACATGAAGATCTTCACTGCGTTCACATCGACGAAAGAATCTGAATTAGGGAACAAAACCAAACCATAAATGAGAAGTGCCAGGATATCTTCGAATGCTTGAAAATCCAAACTGTCCCAAAACTGATTAGCCTGATCAACCAAGAACTTAGCCAAGAAGCCTTTTGTCCCACTCCGAGTCTCCCAGTTAGATATTACCTCAACCTTTGTCAGATGTAGGGTTGTAGCAACATCCTCTGGCCTAAGAGCTTTCTCCCAACCTGTAAATGGCGTATGCTCTAGAATAGAAATACCAAGTAAATCAGAGAACTCTTCCAAAGTAGGGACCAACTGATAGTCCGGGAAGGTGAATCAGTGGTACAATGGGTCAAAGAACTGGCACAAGACACTCATCATCTGCTCATCCATCTTAGAAGTGACCGAACCAAGGAGGTGACCATGTCTTCTGGTAAATGAGGAAGTATCTGGAACTTTGGAAACCAAATCTCTAAGCTGAGCAGGAATCTGTACAAAGCTGATCCAAATAGTGTTTCTACGCATAAAGGCCATGACCTACAAAACAGAATAAAGATGAATCCCCCCTGTCTTTGAAATGGGTTAGTCTAATGCAAGATGCATGCAATATCATGATGCATGATGTTATGATAGAACACACCACAAGTATTCACAGATAGCAAACATGGTAAGGGCAAATAAGTCACACAGTAGCCCTTAGATTTCAGGCTGGCATGGAGCTTAGGTGTTACCCTATTTCAGTTTAGTTGGTCCAACCTGTCCTAGTAATAATAACCGGGTTCTAGAGGATCTCAATATCACTGACCACCCTCGATCGGTCATAATTCCAGTTTGGCAACCTTTTCTTGCGGCCGGAATCATCGCAAGAGTTTGGTCTCAATGAGTGTAGCATACTGCTACTTTTCTATGGCCAAGTTCGTCAATTATAGGTTCTAAGGTCAGTTGGTGCTTAATGACCCCTTAGCTAACCCATATTATCCTTGTTCCACCACAAAGGATATCGGTACAAACTAAAGTGCCACACCAACGTAGCTACTGCTTCAACCGTATCGGTCTACGCCGTACAGTTCCCTCACAGTCTATTGCTACTTACCTAAAAGGTATCCCCAAATCCGAGTTAGGATCTATAGTAACTTCGATCAAACCCACAAAGATAAAGCATACAAATCAAGCAATTGAAAACATTATGATGAACTATTCCTAAGGTACACCCCACTTATAAAAATCCCCAGCAGAGTCGCCAGTTCTGTGATACGGTGGGAAGAACTGATTGTTTTTGGAATGCTGGTTCGCGTTTTGCGTTTGTGTTCACAAAATGTCGCGGTAAGCAAGAGTCGCCACCGACTTTTATTTTATCCAACAAGGAAAGGAAAAAAGCACAGAAAAATTCCCTTTTCGAGATATTTTTGAGTACGGAGGGTAGATTTATAGAAAGGGAAGGTATTAGCACCCTTTCTATCCGTAGTTATCTATGGGCTCTTAGGTACTTGCTCATCATTTTCAAAATGTTTTCTTTGTGCTTGTGGGTTTTGAAAAGTTTTGTTTTTAACTTTGATTTAACTCTTGCTTCTGTCTTCAAGAGTGTAATGAAGTGTTTTTGAAAACTTTGTTTGTAAAAGAGTGAAAGTGTGAAAAAAGTATTGTTTTTTGGATGAGCAAGTATCTAAGAACTAATCTACCTACTCGAAAAAGGAATCGTTCTATGCTAATTTCCTTTAGACAATGCTATCCCACTGTTAGTGAGTAGGTAGCACCGTCGTTGGAATTTGATGGTCAATTCGAAAGAGGGACATATGGTCACTAAAGCAACATTAGGACGTCTTAGTGGTAACCCTAATGTCTTAGATCATGTATTCGAGGCAACAATATCCGAGGCAACCTATATGAGGCAACTATGATTTTTTTAGACAAGAGGACGACCTCTAAAACAACCTATACTCAATGACCGTTCACGAAGGCAACCAAGTGGGATGTACCCTAGGAGTGCGCATGTGCGAGTGTGTTGATTTCAGTTATTTATCTTTGCACGTGTTTAGGGTGATCTAACTGATTTTAGGTTAAACATTCATTCTTGTCATGCAAACCCTATTATCAAACATCTAGCAGTTAAATATTTGCAGAAATTAAAGGTGCGGAAATTAAACTAAATTATTACAAGGCGTCAGGTATTTACATCGCCAAAAGCAACCCTTTGAAATTTAAAAGCGGAAAAATAAATATCCTAATTAATTATTACAAACCGGGAGCAGATACATTAATTGAATAAAGAAAAATAAAGTGCGCGATGCGAAACTAAATCGAATGAGAAATTAGGGTTTTGACCCTTTTTAAAAGAAAATGTTTTGTTGTTTTTATTTTTAAGAAAAGAAATTAAATCCTAAAAAATAAATGCTAAATTAATTATTAAATAAATTAATTAATGAAAAATAATAAATGACATATTTTTGGAGTTTTTGTTATTTTAGGAAAGAAAATAAAATAATTAAATTAATGTTAAAACCTATTGATTTCTAATTAATTTTAAATATTTACAAAATCAATTAAAGTTATATAGAATTAATAACCTAATTAATTAATTAATATTTATTAATGAAAAATAAAGATTCTGAAATTTAATTGGATAAAAAATATTTTTTGTGATTTTTTTGATAAAAAAAGAAATTAATTCATTGGTTAGTAATTAATTAAACAAAATAAAGTAATTAAATAAAATAAACAAAATGTAAAAAAAAAAGTAGAGAGATTGGGCCTGATTGAAGGGTGTGCATAACAATTTTTCTGGCCCATTTGTGATGTCCACATTGACTTTTTGTAATCCAGTGCATGTGCGTTTGACTAGCCTATGGTGTGCCTTCAATGCTTGGCCACCAGAGCTGGCCATCTGGCACATTGATGAGGAAGGCATATGGTAGACATCAAGTTCCTGCGTGCATATGATTACCTGAAAGAAAATATTATAGAGAAAAACATGGGGACCTGGGATTCGAACCCAAGTCCTGAGAGGAATTCCAATGCTATGCTTGCCACTACGCTGCTTGACATATTTTGTTAATATAATACAAATCAGTAATAATATATAAAACAAAAATTAATGGACAGAAAATATAAAAAAGCGCGTGCTCGTTTGAATGGACAAATGGTGGGGTGACAACTCATCATCCCCTTCCTTGAACCGTGGCTAAAAGCAACAACACTTATACCTACGGACAAATGTCCGTCGCTACAAACAGGGGTTCCTCCAAAATCTCCTACAAGCCATGGAAATGCATTCTAAGGCCATGGTTAGACTCGTCATCTTCTTCTGATCACAACCATAGCCATTACGAAGGCTAATTGTACCTGAAAACAAAAGCCCTAAAAAACTCCAAGAAAACCCTACAATGGTGATTCACGGCATAGGGCATATAAATGCAATTGAATAATACCAAAAGCTTGCAAATGCTATGTAGATTAAGATTATGCCATTAATTCAGATCAACCATGCTTAAATTGCAAGATGCGAATTCAAGAACAGAGCAAGGTTACGAACGACTTACAGTGCGTGGGAGGGTCTGAAAACGTGTGGTTTTGCTTGCTTTCGCTTGTGGAGATTGCCAGGAGACGATTGGGACAATTGCCAAGCCTTGAGGATGTCTCCAAGTGGGACTTTGATCTCACACTTTTCTTTGATTTTTTTCAGATTCTGTTTGCTCTCTATGCTTGATCTCCAACCCCTATTTTAATCTGCACACCACCCTTATGTATTGTACAATGCATTAGGGTTGATTACCTTGCCCAAATCTTCCTCTTTCAATGACTTTGATATTTGATTTGATCCTCCTTTAAAGCTTTCCAAAATTGGATTATTTTGAATCTTTTTGTACACAATTGCCTTGATACGAGTTTGGAAGGGTGCTAGTTGTCCAATGAAACCTGAAATCATCAAAAGATCTTTGGTTTTCAATATTTTTGATTTAATTTGATTTAAATCAAATTAATTCAAATAAAAATCAAATTAATTAATAAAAATATGATATGGACATATGGCCAAGGCTAGAGCATGTGGGATATGATTCCAACTCAAAACAAGTGAAAAAGAATGGGCCCATTTGGCAAAATTTGAAGTTTTGGGCATAGTTGACTTTTGGCAATTTTGCAAAAAAGTCCAACTTCAACAATGCATAACTTCCTCAATTTTGAACCTTTGGAGGTGTTCTTGGACTTTTTAGAAATCTTGAAATGCCCTCTAATCAACCCTTTTTATATCATCTCAATTTTATATTCCATGCTCATGTATGAAGCTTTGACAAAAAAGGTGTTTTTGTTGACTTTTCAAAATGACCTATAATGTCCAAATTCATAATTTCTTGTGAGTGCATATTTTGATCTTGGGATATGAAGATGGATTTTAGGGAATTTCATTCTCTTCAAAATGAGATTTGGATGGGTCATTTCTCATAGAGTATGATAAAGTTGTGCTTGGTCAAAGTTGGGTTGACTTTTTTTGCAAAACCCTAATTTAGCAACTTTTGAGTCTTGATGAATTATGAGCAATCCTTGATGAATCATGATCAACCCTTGATCAAATTATGAAATATACTTCAAAATGAGAATGTTGACCAAAAATCTTGAAGTTTGATTGTATGTAGGTCACAGTTGACTTTTGCCCTAGAACAATCGATTTTTGGACCTTTGAGAAATTGACTGAGCAAACTTCCTCTGCAAGGCTTGAAACTTGACATGGATGATCTTGAGAACATATTAGGACATTGGTGAGAATTTGGGGTCACTTGGACTCAAGGATCTTGATGCAACATGAAACCCTAGTTTGAAGTAGACTGACTTAGGAGAGAGCTTGTCTGGCCCACTCTTGGACTTCCTTGAGCAACTTGAGGATCTTTCTTGCAATATTTTGAGAAATATGAGAGGGAAAATTTTGGGGTACAAAAATCACTATATCTAACTAAGTGACACGATCAATATACCCATGGTCTAGATAACCAAAGGCTTCCATCTGATCAGAGATACTTTTGACTGAAACATCTTCTGATAACTGAGTCTATAAAATAAAATTAGCAGAAGTATAATAAGTAAGGAGAAGGAGAGAAATGATACTGTCACATTCTTGAAGATCTTCCATCTGTCTTTAACCTTAGCTTTCTCCTATATACAACTTCTGATCATCTTCTTTCTTCTTATGCTTTCTTCAGAGCGGTCTTTAAGAGAATCTGAACTATCTTCATATTGATTCCTCTCATTTCTTTGAGTATTCTCAGTTTTCTGACTTGAGAAGAATAACTTTTTTCTGAATTCTGATTTCAGACTTCTTAAGAGAAATATTCCTTAGCATCTTTATAAATTGTTCCAATACAAGTTTCATCAAACTTTGAATAGTTTGAATGACAGTCTTGTTCTTGTAATGTTGACCTAACTTGTTTAGCGTTAGTCTTGATCATACTTCTGATGAATTAATGATCGTTCTTTCCTCAACAATGTTTGGTCTTCTACAAAGCCTCCTTCGATGAAACCAATGTTTAGATCTTCTGCATAAGATCTTTTGTCTGCTTGAATGGACAACTTTATCATGAAGTTCTTATGTATCATAAGACGACAGTCTTTCATCTTTTGAAAAGATTCCTAATGATATCTTATGAGAAAGTCAAGGGTGGACTAATCCTTTTCTTGAAAACATCTTATACTCTCAAGGAACTTAATCAAAATCATTCAACAGATATAACTTCTTATCTGATGAATCTTTTCTTATTAGCTTGTTCTTCAATTTTCTAATTTTAGACAGTAGTTGAAAATTGAATAACTATCACCTTAGAGTATTTATTCACAAAGCATATAGATCTTTATCTAACACTGTTAGGTGTTTGATATCCATCAATAACAGAACCGGGCTATGATACCAATTGAAGGTGAGAAGAAAACGCAAGAAAGGGGGGTTGAATTGGGTTTTCGTTTCTTGAATAAATTTTTCTTCTAGGCATTATTTGTTGAACAATGCTTCTAAGTGTTACTTCTAAGTAATGCTTTTAAATAAGTTAAGAAAAAATAAACTCTAAAGCATAAGAAAAAGTAAAGAACACACAATATATCCTGGTTCACTTGAGAAACCCCCAAGCTATTCCACTCCACACTTCCAAGGTAATTTCTCCTTGAACTCAATGACTTAATCCACTATAACCAATCTTATTACAATCACACGGGAAACCACTGGTGATTAACATACAATGACACGTTCAGAGATCCAAACTAGATATAACTTTCATTTACCCAATAGAATTTCATCCCTCATAATATCCTACCAGGATTTCCTTCCAATGATATCCATCAGTGATCTCACAAAGTTGACCTTCACTCAGACCCCTTTGAGATATGACTACCATTGACCCAATAGAATCCACTACCAGGATTTCATTTACGATGACTGTAGCCAAAGTCTTCTCAAGTCTTCTGATCTTCACTCGATCACTTGAGGAACCAACCAATTCTAAACATAATTTTTTTCTGGAGATTACATGAGTGCTTCTTATCAAGCAGATTACTCCTAATATAAGTACATATTGTTTGACACAATTCTGAGTAACAACTATTGTATACAAACAATTTACATAAAGATCTTAAGCAATAACAAAATCTAAGCAACAACTCTTGTGTTTTACATATTTCTACAAAGATGAATATAATCTAAGTTAAGTGCAGCATCTTGTAGTCTTTTAGTCTTCATCTTCATTGTTGAGAAATCTATGATAAAAAACTCCTTGTTTCTTCATAGTTCTGTCAAGATGTATATGATTTATAGTTTGAATGACATCTTATAGAATTCTTCATCTTCGTCTTTTTTCTTTATTAGGCAAGATATGAGCAACAACTCCTTGATTTTTCATAATTCTGCCAAGTTGGATAAGATTGGTAGTTTGAATAACATCTTGTAGAACTCTACATCTTCATCTTATTTGATTAACTTCAACATCTTCAGCATAATTGTTGTTCTTGTTGTTGTTATAGTGGTTGATATCTTTTTGGTTATGTTCCAATAATGACAACTTTCATTTTTAACATTGAACACCAACAACGTTGCAACTCACAACATCCAACAGTTTTAAACATGCGATTCTTTTCTTATATAGCCAAGCAAAATAGAGTCGTTGGCTATTTGAAAAAGAGTCATTACAAATAGTACTGCTATGTCCTTTTCTCTTCCATAATTCAAGCTAGTGGAGAGGTAGTGGAATAAGGCTTTTTTTACTGTATACTATTGTACCATGTTACCATTATATTATTTCCTTCTGCACTTCAGAGGCTTCTGTAAGCATGAATTTAGAAGCACAAACATAACATAAGGTCTCCAGAAATTCAAGTCTTCAGAGTCTTCAGAACTACATCTTCTGAGTCTTTAACACTTGGTTGTGAGAACCTTTTCTTGGAGCCTTGGGTGTTTAAAACTTCAAGTCTTTATAATATTCAGAACTTCTGCCTTTATAGTCTTCAGCACTTGGTCTTTAGAACCCTTATCTTTAGAACCTTGGGTCTTTAGAAACTTGAGTCTTTAGCATATGGACTTGAGTAGAAACTTCTTTCTTTAGATCTTCTGACTGGTTTCTTTAGATAAATATTAGAGCTTACACTTCAGAGCCTTCTGGAGTGTCTTGCTGTTGTTCAACAAAACTTGTGTAGCGCAGAAGCGGAACTAATTCTCTTCTAATGTCTTGGCCACACCATCCATCAGAAGCAAAACTTATTTGTTAAGTACTTAACAATAACAAACATTAGTACAACAAAATTGTTCATACAAACATACCCATTTGTTATCATCAAAACTCAGAGATAATATTACATAACCAAATCTTATTCTTACAAATATTCACTAGATAATTAGTATAGTTGCATACTACTTGCCATTCATTATTCACCTTTCATAAAATTTTTGTAATAACAATAAACATAAAAAATAACAGTAGAAGTCAACTGACCTGATTGTTGAGAATAAGAAATCAATGTTCTGATACAGTAAATGGGAGGAGGACCATCTTCAATAGCATTTACCATTATAGTTTCAAGTTCAAGAAACGTATCATTTCACAGATTAAAATCATTTTCACAGATCCATTAACATATCAGTTCAAATCTAAATAAATCGAAACTTACCAAAATGTTGAAATGATCAGAACAGTTGAAAAAGTGATTTATTGTAGAATTGAAATGAAGGGAGCTATTTAGGATGACTTATGGTTGTTTCTTGTGGAGAGGAATTTGTGAGGATAGTGACTAAGTTGAGTAGAGGTTGAAGGGAAGAGAAAACGGTTGAGCTTGATGAACAGGGGGGAGCGAACATAGTGAAGGAGAAGGTGTCATTGAAGAGCTAGAGAGGTGGAGAAGGTTATGCAATCTGAAGTTGATCAAAGATATTCCGGTAACGCGAAGGTTGAATGTTGAAAGGAAGTAACGCGAAGAGATTCGAGAGTTGTAGAGAAAGTAACACAACCTTTCTGATTTTGAGAGAATATGGGTAAAAATATGAGTTTTAGGGTTTTCGTATTTTTGATTTAGAAATTAAAAACTAATGACCTTAGGCAGCGCTTATTGAAGCGCTTTCTCATGTATTTCTTTTAGTAGCGCTTTTTAATTAAAAAAGCATTTTCTGATGTATGGCCTATAGCAGCGCTTATATGAAGCACTTTCTAAACACATCCTTTAGCAGCACTTTCTAGAAGCACTTTCTAAAGTATGGGTATGTATGGTCTTAAGCAGCGCTTTTTAGAAGCACTTTCTAAAGTAAGCCTTCAACAGCGCTTTTTCTCAAAAAAATTTAAAGTTATAGCAGCGCTTTGGGAAAAAAGCGTTGTTTATAGTGTACTGCCTAAAACAAATTTTGTAGTAGAAAACACTGCCTAAAGTGTGTCTTTAGTAGTGCTTTGAGCCTATGACAATGCTTTTTACTATTGGACATATATCAACGCTTTGAATTTAGGCAACGCTTTCTAGAATTTATTTTTTTATTTCAATTTTAATTGACCTTAGGAAACACTTTCAGAAAGCGCTACCTAACGTGTGGCTTAGGAAGCACCTTTTCTTAAGCACTGTCTAATGTATATAGTTTTATAATTTAAAATTTTATCATAACATATAGTAGCGCTTATGTACAGAAGCGTTGTCTAAGATGCACTGCCTTAAAGCAATTTTAGTGTAGTGTGTGGAGGCAATATGATTCTTGTGTGTCTCTATGTTGATGACATATTGCTGACAAGGAGTTGTTCTGAAGAAGTAGTCAAGTTCAAGAAGGTGTTGATAAATGAATTTGAGATGATTGAACTAGGAAAGCTGGTATACTTTTTAGGGATGGAGGTATTGTACTCAGAGAAGGGTATAATTTTACATCAGATGAAGTATAAACTTGAGTTCCCAAAGAGGTTTGAGCTAACGAATTACAAGACTGCAATCACACACGTTGAGACAAATTATAATTTGGATTATGATGTTGAGGGTGATGATGTAGATGCTACAATTTTCAAATAGTTGGTTGGCTCATTGAGATATATGTGTAACATTAGGCTTGATAACTTTTATGAGGTAGGAATGGTGAGTAGATTTATGAACAAACCGAAATGGTCACATTACCAAGTCGTTGTCAGGATTCTGAGGTACATTAAAGGGACTCTAAGGTATGCAGTGTTATTCCCTTCAGGTGTTAGATCAGATGCAGAGCTGATAGGCTATTCAGACTCTAATTGGTGTGGAGACAGAGTTGACAGAAGAAGTACTTCTAGATATTTTTTAAAATATCTGGGAAGTCCTATTTCTTGGTGTTCCAATAAGCAACTTGTGGTTGCGTTGTAAAATTGTGAAGTTGAATACATTGCAGGTGCTTTGACTGCATGTCAAGATATTTAGCTAATGAATTTGTTGTAGTATCTGAAGATCAAGGTTAGCAAACTTGTCAAGTTGATGATTTACAATAAATCGGCTATAAGTCTCGCCAAGAACCCAATACTGCACGGGATAAGCAAGTACATTTACACTAAGTTCCATTTTCTAAGAATTCAAGTCTAGAATGAAGTGTTAGAAGTTATGCACTGTAGCACTCAGAAGCAACTTGTAGATGTTCTAACGAAAGCTGACAAAACTGAACACTTTATCCGTTTGAGGGATATAATTAGTGTTGTAGAGTTTAGTTAGTTGAATATAATTTAAGGGATTGTGTTAGAAGTAATTCATATCCAGATGTTGTCATTGGAACCAAAAGCTTATGATGGTATTACTCAAAAGCATTGTTGCTCAGAAGCAGTAGAGCTTATGAGGTTGTTAGACAGAAGCTATAAGCTTCTGAGACTTCAAAGTTAGAAGAATCAGTTTATTATGTTCCAAAACCATGTTTAGCTTCTGGAGTTGAGTTTAGTTTTTTTTATTAACTTAGCTATTAAGTTTACTTTTGCGGCCTACGTGGAAATTTACTTTGTGTATAACTAGACTAGTGGTAGTTGTCATCTTTCAATCAATATTTCTTACATATTTGGTAGTCTTCATTGGAGAGTGTTGTACCCCAAAATTTTCCCTCCCATATTTCTCAATACATGTCAAGTAAGGTCTTCAAATTGCTCAAGGAAGTCCAAGAGTGGACCAGACAAACCCCCTCCTAAGACAGTCTACCCCAAATTAGGGTTTCATTTTACATCAAGATGCTTGAGTCTAAAGGATCCCAAATGCTCACCTTTGTCCTAATATGTTCTCAAGGTCATCCATGTCAAGTTTCAAGCCTTGCAGAGAAGATTTGCTCAGTCAATTGCTCAAATGCCTGAAAATCGACTGTGCTAGGTCAAAAGTCAACTGTGGCCCACATACAGTCAAACTTCAATATTTTTGGTCAACATCCTCATTTTTAAGTATTATTCATCATTTGATCAATGGTTGATCATGATTCCTCAAGTATTGCTCACAATTCATCAAAACCCAAAAGTTGTAAAATTAGGGTTTTGTAGGAAAAGTCAACTCAACTTTGACCAAGCATAACTTTCTCATACTTTCTCAGAAATGACCCATCCAAAGCTCATTTTGAAGAGGATGAAATTCCATACAATTAATATTCAGCTACCAAGTTCAAAATGTGCACTCATAAGAAGATATGAATTTTGACATTATAGGTCATTTTGGAAAGTCAACAAAAATACCTTTTGGGTCAAATCTTAATACATGAACATGGAGGAGTAAATTGAGATGAGACCAAAAGGGTTGCTTAGAGGACATCCTAAGCTTTCTAAAAAGTCAAAGAACACCTCTCTAGGGTCAAAATTGATAGAGTTATGCATTGGCCAATTTGACCTTTTTTTTGCAAAATTGCCAAAAGTCAAATGTGTCCAAAATTGCATTTTTTTGCTAAATGGGCCCAACTTTTTATTCTTGCACTGAGTTTGTAATGTGATCCACGACCCCATGAGCCTTTCCACTTGTCATTCTTTTATTTTTGTCATTTATTTTAATTTTATTTCATTTAAATCAAATAAAATCAATATAAAATAATGAAAATATCAAAAATCAATAAAATCTTGAGATTTTGTGCATGATTAGATTCATTATGAAGCTGGAGACAAAATCAAATCGTGCAAAGCTTCATATGGACACAAAAAGATTGAAAATGATTGTTTTGGAAAGATTTGGTGCAAGGATTAAATCATGGATCAATCTTCATAAATGGCAAAGATTGGATGCAAATATGAACCCTAATGCACTCTATTATAGATAGTAAACAAAGGCAGACCAAAAGGAGGTTAGAAGCAATCGAGCCAAGGTGAAAGAAAAAACCCAAAAATTGCAAGAAAAGAGGTGATCCAATTTCTGGGTTAGAGGTCAATTCATACCTTCTCACGTTGCCAGAAAGATTACTGGACGTTCCAAGAGCACATTCCAATCAAATTCAAGCCCTTTCACGCATAGGATCGTAATTTGCAGGTATCACAATTGGTTTCTAAACTCGTTTTCGTTTTCATCAATTTATACTCCCTTTGAACATTTTGACTGCATATTCTTGTTCCTTAACATGTTTGCAAGCTAATCATCATATTCAATTGTGTTTTTGGTGATTGTATGACAAACTGCCATAGCTAGGGTTTGCCTTGTTGTTTTGGGGTTTTCAAATGCAGGAACAATTGGCCCTAATGAAGGATACCGTTGTGATCAGAGGGCCAAACCCAGTTGATCCATGGTTTTGAAACTTATTTATGTTGCTTGTATGCAATTTTTGAAATACACAGGGTTATAGCTACAACGCCATTTCTATAGGTAAAGGTTCAGAGTTTTAAACGACGGTTCCAGGGAAGAAGATGATAGCGTGCCACAGCCTGATTGGCTGGTACAAATTCGGGCGCATTGTCCTGGCCAAAAACCTGTATTTCTGATATATTTGTTTGTTTCTATTATATTAATAAACTAACATCCAGCGCAGTTGGTCAAAAGAAGGAAGTCAAAAGCTCATGATTCTGGGTTCGATCCCAGGCGTGAGCTTCTGGTGTTTTCCCCTTTGTTTTCACCAGATCTAGCGCCTACACTTTATGAGAGTCATCTTCTGGTTCCATCAGCCAGAACCAGATCAAGCATTCTCTGGATGTCTTCTGGTTCCATCAGCCAGAACCAGATCAAGAATTCTCTGAACATCTTCTGGTTCCATCAGCCAGAACCAGATCAAGCATCCTCTGGCCATCATCCTCTGTATCCATCAGTCAGAGCCAGATCCAGCACACCCCATATTCTAAGGGCCACCATCTTTTGGACCATCATCCTCTGATCAGAGCCGCTGACACCAGGCGCTTGGGTTATTTCTTATTTTTCTTTAATTTTCTTTTCTTTAGTTATTATTCTTTTTTTTTGTCAGCACCAAAATTACTTTTTTCTAAAAATAACCAACCAAAAATCACAAAAAGAAGATTTATTTTCTTAATAAGCGTTTTTTTAATTAATAAGTTTAAATTAATTTAAGGCAATTCTAATTTCTTTCACAATTAAAATTAATTAGAATTTAGGATTTTCTTTTTTTAATTCAATTATTTCATTACTTTCTCAAATAACAAAAAAACGACAAAAAAATAATTTTTCCTTTAAATTACAATTAGGTATAGTTGGGGTCAAAACCCTAATTATTTTACATTCAATTCATCGCGCGTGTTTATTATTTTTGCAATATTGGTGTAACTGTCCACGGTATGTAATATTTTAATCTAGGACTTTATTTATTTATCGTTTCCTACGGGTATTTTGGCTATGTAATTAATCCCTACCCCGAAGCCTTGTAATAGCGTAGGTTTATTTTCTCGCATTTTAATTCTCGCAAATATTGACTGTTTAGATGTATGTTGATAGGATTGTATGACAAGATTACATGATAATTTAAAACGGCTAGAAAACCCTAAATGTGCAAAGATAATAATTGAAATCAAATCACTCGCACATATGCATTCCTAGGGTATACTCTCGCTTCGGTTACCTTCAGTAAACGATCATTAAGCATAGGGTGTCTTAGTGGTTTCCATCTAGTCTAAACAAAGATCAAATGTCCCATTCGGAAATGTTGCCTCGGAAATGTCGCCTCGAATATGATCTTAAGACTCTAGGGTTATTACTAAGACGTCCTAACATTGCTTTAGTGATCGTACGTCCCTCACGAATTGACCCTTACAACTCCAACGACGGTGCTACCTATTTCTCAAATAGTAGGATAACGCTGTCTAAAGGAAATGAGAATAGAAACAATCTTTTTTCGAGTAGGTAGATGCTAGTAGGTACTTGCTCAAATCAAACTTTTCACACTTACACTTTTCAAAACAATTTTCAAAACAACTTCGTCACACCTTTGAGGACTGATATAAAGGTTATCACGAAGTCAAAACTTTTCAAAAACAAGCACACAAACACAAGAAATTTAAAGATGAGCAAGTACCTAAGAGCCCATGGAAAACCATGGATAGAAAGGGTGCTAACACCTTCCCTTTATATAATCTACCCCCCGTACTCAGAATATCTCGAAAAAGGATTTTTTCTGTGCTTTTTTCCTTTTCGGTTGGATAAAATAAAAGTCGGTGGCAACTCTTGCTTACCGCGACATTTTGCAAACAAAAACGCAAAATGCAAACCAGAATTTTCAAAACATTCGGTTCTGCCATCGTATCGCAGAACTGGAGACTCTGCTGGGGAGTTAATAAGTAGGGTATACCTTAGGATCTAGTTCATCGTAATTGCTTCTCTTGTTTGTTTTGGTTACTTTACTTTTAAGGGTTTTTGCTTGGGAGTTACTATAGATCCTAACCCGAATCTGGGGATACCTTTTAGGTAAGTAGCAATAAACTGTGAGGGAACTGTACATCGTAGACCAATATAGTTGAAGTAGTAGCTACTTTGATGTGGCACATTGGTTGGTACCGGTATCCCTTATGGAAAAACGAGGAGAATACGGGGCCGCTGCATGGTGTCGTTAAGCATCAATTGACCTTAGAACCTTTAATCGACCAACTTGGCAATTAGAAAGTAATGAGATAGCCGACCTCGGTGTAAAGATGAGAACTGGTTGATACTCGATGCTACACTCATTGAGACCATACTCTCGAGATAGTTCTGGCTGCAAGAAAAGACTGCGTGAGCTGAAACCATGACCGATGGATGATGATCAGTGATATTGAGATCCTCTAGAACCCGGTTAATTTTGCTAGGATAGGTTGAAACAAACGGAACTTCAAGAGGGTACTACCTTTGACCTCATGCAAGCCTTAAACTTAAGGGCTTTGTGTGACTTGTTTGTCTTTGCCATGCCTGTTATCTGCTATATCTGTTGTTTTCTTATCATGACATCATGCATCATAACATGGTGTGATACGGTGGGAGAATTGACTTGAGGTTTTGCGTTTGTGTTCGCAATTGTGCGGTTTAGCAAGAGTCGCCACTGATTTTTATTTTATCCTAAGGAAAGGACAAAAAGCACAGGAAAGACCTTTGAGATGTTTTCTTGAGTTCGGGGGGTAGATTATGAAAAGGGAAGGTGCAAGCACCCTTTTCATCCATGGTTATCCATTGTCTCTTTGTTACTTGTTTAGATCACTTGCTTTTGCTTTTCAATTGTTTGAAATGGTGCTTTGTGTGTTTTATTTTTTACTTTTCTCTTTGTGAACCAAGAAGAGCAATCTTCTTGTGATTTGCAAAGAGAAAAATAAAAACATGATGAACCAATAGCATTCTGATTCCGGCCGGAAAATTTTAATGATGATTTCTTTCTTTTTCTATTTGAAAATATTTTTCAATTAACTGTGCTAATTTCTTTTCTTTCTTCTTTTTCAGGTGAATGCATCTTGGGCAATAGAGGAAGCAGAGGAAGCAAAAATTCCTTGAGCATGGGAGCATTGGAGCTTAGGAGATTAGGCTTAGATTTATTTTTTCATTTATTGTAAACAAATGTTATCTTAAATACCATAAGTTGTAAACTTACAATATTCAAAATAAACTTTATAATAACATTTGAAATGAATAAAAGTCTTTATCCAAAAGAATATTTCTACTGTCAAATATCTTTCAACTCTTCCTTGCATGTTCATTTAATTATTTAAGACTCTCAAATCGAAATAATTGAAACTGTATCCCAATAATTCTAATCCAGATAAAATAAATAATCAACAAACTTTGCAGTATCGTAACCTTGCATCAATCACAATACGCATGGTATTCCAAATAATATACGCATTGTACAGTTAAACAAACAAGCATTCCATTAAATGGTAAACCTTTCACTCCACTAACAAGCAGATGCCTTAATGTTCCAAACAAAAGTCTCAGCTCTTATCCCAGATAATTAAGCTTTGAGAACAATCAGTAAATTTAAGCAATTTCTGAGGATTCAATTTCTTCTGAGAGATGTGAGAGAAAACCCTAATTCTAGATTGTATGTTAAAGAAAAGTCTGTTTGATCGATCCTTGAGCTAACCTTAAAAATCAGAGAAAAACCCTGGGATTGTGATGTTCTTGTGAAAAAGGGAGGGCAAATTTTGGGGTACAACAGTTGCCCCTGTTCAATCTTCTTGAACCTGAAGAGTCAGGTTGGCGAGTTCGCCGTTCGCGACTCGAAGGTAAAAGATGATTGGACACTAGAGTGCCCCTAAATTTGCACTTGTCAAAGCATAGTTGAGGGAATGGGCTTAAAGATGCCATTTGGGGATGTGACAGAATCTTGTCAGAGATGGGCTTAAAAGATGCCATCCAAGAATATTTGTTGAACTGTATGTTGTAGGTGAAAGAATGAGTATCAGAAAGGTATCCGTGTTTGGGATGTCTCCGAGCTGGGGGTCTGAATAAGCAATTGATTAGCATCCGTGTTGGGAAGCATCCGTAAACTGTTTTCAGAAGTATGGAGCTGAACAAGCGATAGATTGACATCCTTGTTTGGAGAATCCGTAAACTGTTTTCATGATTCTGGAGTTGAACAAGCAATAGATTAACATCCATGTTGGGAAGCATCCGTAAAATGTTTTCAGAAATCCTTGAAGTTTGAAGCTCGCTAATCTTATCCTGAAAAGGGTAGAATATTAGGTGAAACACAAAGTTATGTTGCATGAACTGTATGATGCAATATATGTGTTATGTCAATGTTTATGATATATGAATGCAATGAATGCGCATGTAAGCTGATTAGTCGTCTTGCTGAGGAAGATAAATCCTGGATAGCTGAAGATAATAAAACCTTTGACCGCTGTTGGGGAAAATAAATCCTTGACTGCTGCTGGGAATTGAAAATCCTTTGATCGTTTGAGAATGAGAAGCCATGGGACCACTGTTGAAGAGTATGTGTATCTTCAAGCTTTTCAACCTCTGTGGGGAGAAGTTATACTGCTTGGGGAAAGTCAGGAGTTTGGGTTGTATTCCAATCTACTGGGGATTCATGTTTTGTCGTTTGAGGAGAACTCCGCTGGGGAATATCTGAAAACTCTGTGGAGAATTGAGAATGAGAATCTTCATTCTGCCAGGGGGATTTGTGTTGAGGAGCCAAGAATGAGAATCTTTGATCTACATGGGATTAAAAACTCTGGAAAAATCATGCTGAGAGTAAAGAAAACTCTGGAGAATCAAGGATGAGAATCTTGATTTTGTTGAGGAGTAAGAACTCTGTGAGGGAATAGTCATACTGTTGCGGAGTGGCTATCCTGTTGGAGAGTAAAACTCAAGATTCTGGGAAAAGCTTATTCCTGTTTGGAAGAAGTTCAGAAGTTAAGATCATACGCCACTTTGAGAATGAGAATCTTCATTCTGTCGGGAATATCAGGAATCTAAGTAATATGCCACTTTGAGAATGAGAATCTTCATTCTGTCGGGAATATCAGAAACTCAAGTAATATACCACTTTGAGAATGAGAATCTTCATTCTGTCGAGAATATCAGGAGGTTGGGAGTATGCCAATCTACTGGGGAAGCAAAAATGAGAATCTCCATTCAGGCGCTTGGGTCAGGAGGTTGGGTGTATGCCAATCCACTGGGGTAGCAAGAATGAGAATCTTTATTCTGTTAACGGTATCAGGAGTTTGGGAGTATACCAATCTTCTGAGTTTTCAAGGATGAGAATCTTCATTCTGTTAACGGTATCAGGAGTTTGGGAGTATACCAATCTTCTGAGTTTTCAAGGATGAGAATCTTCATTCTGTTAACGGTATCAGGAGCTTGGGAGTATACCAATCTTCTGAGGTTTCAAGGATGAGAATCTTCATTCTATTAACGGTATCAGGAGCTTGGGAGTATACCAATCTTGTGAGGTTTCAAGGATGAGAATCTTCATTCTGTTAACGGTATCAAGAGCTTGGGAGTATACTAATCTTCTGAAGTTTCAAGGATGAGAATCTTCATTCTGTTAACGGTATCAGGAGCTTGGGAGTATACCAATCTTCTGAGGTTTCAAGGATGAGAATCTTTATTCTGTTAACGGTATAAGGAGCTTGGGAGTATACCAATCTTCTGAGGTTTCAAGGATGAGAATCTTCATTCTGTTAATGGTATCAGGAGCTTGGGAGTATACCAATCTTCTGAGGTTTCAAGGATAAGAATCTTCATTCTGTTAACGGTATCAGGAGCTTGGGAGTATACCAATCTTCTGAAGTTTCAAGGATGAGAATCTTAATTCTGTTAACGGTATCAGGAGCTTGGAGTATACCAATCTTCTGAGGTTTCAAGGATGAGAATCTTCATTCTGTTAACGGTATCAGGAGCTTGGGAGTATACCAATCTTCCGAGATTTCAAGGATGAGAATCTTCATTCTTGAGAGAAATATATTTTTAGGAGCTTCAGTTGTCCGTTATTCTGATGGTGGGTTGTTTCTGGTGAGATTTAGGAACTTGTCCGTAATTCAACTGAAGTAAAAGTTTTGTCGAGATTTAGGGACTTGTTCGTAATTCGACTGAAGAAAAGCTTTGTCGCTTTAATTTGATTGTACCTTTCCTGAAAGGTAAAGGTTAGTGGCATATATCAAACAATGATGTTCTCAAAATAAATGAGATTGCGTTGCATGATGTCCTGATGCACAGAGATGTAATGTCTTTCAAGACGACCTTTCGCTGGGGAAAATAAATCCCGAGCTGGTGAGGGAAAAAAGAGTTGGATTCTTCATCTCTGATAGTGAAAAGATTAGAATAAATCGCTGAGAGATTTATCTGAAACAACAAAAACCCGAAATATCTTCCACTGGAATAGGAGAACTGACTTGAGGTTTTGCGTTTGTGTTCGCAATTGTGCGGTTTAGCAAGAGTCGCCACCGACTTTTTATTTTATCCTAAGGAAAGGTCAAAAAGCCCAGGAAATACCTTTGAGATGTTTTCTTGGGTTCGGGGGGTAGATTATGAAAAGGGAAGGTGCAAGCACCCTTTTCATCCATGGTTATCCATGGGCTCTTAGTTACTTGTTTAGATCACTTGCTTTTTCTTTTCAATTGTTTGAAATGGTGCTTTGTGTGTTTTATTTTTTACTTTTCTCTTTGTGAACCAAGAAGAGCAATCTTCTTGTGATTTGCAAAAAGAAAAATAAAAACATGATGAACCAATAGCATTCTGATTCCGGCCGGCAAACTTTAATGATGATTTCTTTCTTTTTCTATTTGAAAATCTTTTTCAATTAACTGTGCTAATTTCTTTTCTTTCTTCTTTTTCAGGTGAATGCATCTTGGGAAATAGAGGAATCAGAGGAAGCACAAATTCCTTGAGCATGGGAGAATTGGAGCTTAGGAGATTAGGCTTAGATTTATTTTTTCATTTATTGTAAACAAATGTTATCTTAAATACCATAAGTTGTAAACTTACAATATTCAAAATAAATTTTATAACAACATTTGAAATGAATAAAAGTCTTTATCCAAAAGAATATTTCTACTGTCAAATATCTTTCAACTCTTACTTGCATGTTTATTTAAATATTTAAGACTCTCAAATCAAAATAATTGAAACTGTATCCCAATGATTCTAATCCAGATAAAATAAATAATCAACAAACTTTGCAGTCTCGTAACCTTGCATCAATCACAATACGCATGGTATTCCAAATAATATACGCATTGTACAGTTAAACAAACAAGCATTCCATTAAACGGTAAACCTTTCACTCCACTAACAAGAAAATGCCTTAATGTTCCAAACAAAAGTCTCAACTCTTATCCCAGATAATTAAGCTTTGAGAACAATCAGTAAACTTAAGCAATTTCTGAGGATTCAATTTCTTCTGAGAGATGTGAGAGAAAACCCTAATTCTGGATTGTCTGTTAAAGAAAAGTCTGTTTGATCAATTCTTGAGCTAACCTTAAAAATCAGAGAAAAACCCTGGGATTGTGATGTTCTTGTGAAAAAGGGAGGGCAAATTTTGGGGTACAACACATGGCATTCATACTTCATTATACTAACCATTTCAAAGACCAAGGGAATTTATCTTTGTTCTGTTTTTCATATTATGGCTTCCGTGCGCAGAAATACCATCCGAGTTAACTTTGTGCAAATACCTGCTCAACTTAAAGAGTTAGCCTCAAGAGTATCTGAGAATTCTATGTTCATTAAGAGACATGGTCAGCTTCTTAGCCTGGTCACCTCAAATCTTGATGAGCAGATGATGAGTGTACTTTTCCAGTTCTTCGATCCTGTGCATCATTGCTTCACCTTTCCAGATTACCAGCTGGTTCCCACCTTGGAAGAGTTCTCTCACTTATTGGGCATATCCATCCTTGAGCAGGTACCCTTCACAAGTATGGAAGAGGTTCCTAGACCAGAAGACATTGCCTCAGCCCTGTATCTGAAACAGGCTGATGTAGTATCCAATTGGGAAACACGAAGCGGGGTTGAAGGTTTCTTAGCCAAATTTCTGATAGACCAGGCTCAACTATTCTGGGATAGTTTGGATTTTCAGGCTTTCGAAGATATCTTGGCTCTCCTTATCTATGGGTTGGTCCTCTTCCCGAATCCGGATTCCTTTGTAGATGTAAACGCTGTCAAGATTTTCCTTTCCTGCAATCCTGTGCCTACCCTGCTGGGTGATATATTGCATGCCTTCTATACTCATACTGTGCAAAGAAGAGGAACTCTCATGTGTTGCATGTCGTTGTTGTCGAGGTTGTTTATTTCGCACCTCCCTAAGTCTGTGCTGAAGAACAAAGAAGGTTTGGGATGGTCCTACAGAATAATGTCACTTGCCCATACAAACATTCTTTGGTGTTCCCGGGCTATGGAAAACACTGTTGTTATTGATCGTTGTGGGGGATACCCTAATGTCCCATTGCTTGGAATCAGAGGGGGTATAACCTATAATCCTTGTCTAGCTTTGCGACAATTTGGTCGTGCTCGGAGGGATGGTTCCCATGAGCTACTTCTTGAGGATATTGCATTTGGCTACAAGGAAGATGTTGAGGAGCATCGCCGGAGGTTTATACGAGCTTGGGGCATGGTGAACAGATCTGACCCCCTAAGATTTGGGACTAAAAACTTCCCTTCCGATGCAGCCTTATCTCCAATGGGTCCGAGCTCGTGCCCAGAAGCTTGGGATGCCCTATGAAGCAGTATTGCCAGTAATTGTGGAGCCTACTAATGAAGAAGGCATTCCTTACATGCCCACTGATCCTGGGGAGTTGCAGAGGTCTTGGATTCAGCTGAAGGATGAGAGGGATACCTACCGGGAAAAGTACCACGAGTAAGAAAGGAAGATCTTGAAGCTTACCAGGTAGCTCGAGGAGGAAAGAGTGATCAATGACTACATCGGCACAAAGAGGAAGCGTCCATGGGACTTTTGATTTTTATTTTTCTAGTTTTTAGATTTTTTTTCTATTTTACTTCTTTGTAACGCCTTAAAGGCATTGTTGAACCTTTCACAAGCTAATCTAATAAAGTTTGTTTATTTTTGGTTTGCAAATTTAAATCTCCCAAAGTGTTTGAAATCATTATATACGCATCCCATTATCATGCACATCATCACAGGTACCCTTACAGGTTTCTCATCTTCTTCGCTATTTATTTCAGCAGAAATGTCTCTGATCAAGCCATCAAAGATCTTCAGGCACAGAACGCCCAATTCCAACAGATGTTCTTGAGTTTGGCTAAAGGGCAAGAGGACCTGAAGACCCTCATTCTGAAAGAGAAGAAGAAGAAGGTTGGTATCCTGAACATGGGTAGAAGATTCAGAGAAAGGAAAAGACAATCAGCTGATCTGACCTCCTCATCCAAGGACAGGGAAAACCAAGAGAGGGTAAAGGACCCTAGTCCTGCAGTTTCTGATAACGATACGGATTACAATGACGAACAATATCCTCCTGCTGAGGATAGGTACAAGCAGCTAGAAGACCGTCTGAGTGCTATGGAGATTCAGAAGATCCCTGGTTTGGATTTTGGATAACTGGGACTGGTATCGGGAGTGGTGATCCCTCATAAGTTCAAAACTCCGGTTTTTGCCAAGTACGATGGAGTATCCTGTCCAAAACTCCATCTCCGCTCTTACGTAAGAAAAATCCAACCTCACACTGCTGATAGGAATTTATGGGTACACTTCTTTCAAGATAGTCTGTCAGGGACTCAGCTTGAATGGTTTTATCAGTTGGAAGGAGCCAGTGTCCGAAATTGGGAAGACCTTGCTGCTGCTTTTTACAAGCAGTATCAGTATAACACCGACCTTGCTCCCTCTTGTACTCAGCTCCAGGGTATGTCTATGGGTGCAAGTGAAGGTTTTAAGGACTATGCTCAAAAGTGGAGAGACTTGGCTGGAAGAGTCCAACCCCCTTTGTCTGATAGGGAGTTGGTTGGCATGTTTCTAGGGATGCTATCTGGTCCATTTTTCAATCATCTGATCGGCAGTTCGTCATCTGGGTTTACTGAGTTGATTTTGACTGGAGAGAGAGTAGAAGATGGCATTCAAAGTGGTAAAATACAGAAGGATACTTCATCAAGTGCAGTAAAGAAGCCTTTCACCATTAAGAAGGAAGCTAGTGCAGTCTATGGATCGAGGGGCCAAAGCAGACCTGAACACCATCAAGCAATAAATGTGGTAGTGATATCAAGACCCACAATTGCTCCATAATGCAACAATCAACAAAGGGGGGAAATACCATAGAGGCAGTTCACTCGGCTCAATATGACCTTGTCTCAAATTCTACCATAATTATTAAAGACCAATCTGGTAACTCTGAGGGAAGCCCCGAAGAACCCCAACACCACTTCTCCTCATTATAACCCAAATGCCTGTTGCGCCTATCACTCCAAAAGTCCAGGTCATGATACAAACAACTGTTGGGCCTTGAAAAACAAAGTGAAAGACTTGATCAAAACCAAAGAGATTGAGTTTGACGCACCGGAGAAGCCCAACGTCATAACTTCTCCCATGCCCAAACATGGCCATGGAGTAAATGCTATAGACGATGATTTATTTGTGACCTCGGTGGAAGAAATTTATACTCCTTTGATGACAGTTAAGAAGAATTTGTTGTTGGCCAGTTTATTTCTGGGCTGTGGTGAAGGTTGCCACATGTGTTCAATTCTGTCTGCTGGTTGCCACTTATTGAAATCAGGTGTTCATCGCCTGATGGATAATAAAGAGATCCTGTTCGAAAAGACTATGATTTTGTTGGTTCCAATTCAAGATGTTTTCATCATAACCATTTCCACCAATCCTTCCAAGGTTTCCTCGAGAAAACCTGTTAGGATTACACCCGTCCCAAAAATTGATCCGTTAATAATTACTGTCCCTGGTCCTATCCCATACACTTCGGATAAGGCTGTCCCTTGGCACTATGGTGCTGATGTGTATTACCATGGAGTTAAACAAGACTTAAAAAGTGAGGAAGCTGATGTTGATGTCAGCAATATTGTCGGGGCTAGCAAGGTCACCAGAAGTGGAAGACTCTTTTCTCTCAAGATTTCCCCTCCGGCTGTTCACAAACCTATGATCATTCCATCTGCTATTACATCAACTACTGTCCCCGTTTCTACTCCAGTTGTCACCCCTGTCACCGAGCCATCTGGGACTCGGGGAAAAGAAATCATAGGCGAGCCTGCCCGGACGGAGGCACCTAAGAAGATCATTGTAAAAACCTCTAAACAAGAAATAGAGGAAATTTTGAAAATTATTAAGAAGAGCGACTATAACATAGTCGAGCAGCTGGGGCAGACCCCGTCAAAAATCTCCATGTTGTCCTTGTTATTGTGTTCTGAAGCCCATGCAAAGGCTTTAATTGCATTCCTCAAAACTGCGCATCTGCCGCAGGAAACTTCAGCCGATCAATTCAAAGATTGCGTAGCTAGCCTGATCACCGACAATGGGCTGGGTTTCTCAGATGCAGATCTGACTGCTAAGGGGAGAAATCATAATGATTCCCTGCACGTCTCGATCAAGTACAAGGGCACCACTATGGCCCATGTACTGGTGGATACCGGGTCTTCATTGAATGTTCAGACAAAGAAAGCATTAGATCGTCTGGACTGTGAAGGTTTGATTCTAAAGCCGAGCAATATTGTGGTCAGGGCTTTCAACGAGTCAAAGATAATGGTGCACGGGGAGGTAAACATCCCTGTTAAAGTTGGCTCTCATACTTTTGCATCCATCTTCTATGTGATGGATATCAGACCATCATATTCCTGTTTGCTGGGTCACTCTTGGATTCATAAGGATGGGGCACTGACTTCCACGCTCCATCAAATGCTGAAATACCCGGTGAAAGGAAAGATTGTCATGGTACGAGGTGAAGAGGAGTATATGGTGAGTCATCTCAATTCTTTCCGCTACATGGAGATGGACGGGGAATTCACCAAAACCCCTTGTCAGAACTTTGAAGAGGTCCCTCAGACCTTGGCGTCAACTGAAGTTACTATCGACAAACCTCCAATGAAGATGGCTTCTCTCAAGGATGCCAGAGATGTAATTGAAGAAGGTGGGTGTACCAATTGGGGTCAGCTCCCTGATTTCACTCACAAACCTGAAAAATTTGGTTTGTGCTTTACTACAGGGGCTCAAAGGGTTGTTAGGCGCACACATATTAGAAGACCTCCTCTGCACATCAGCAATCAGGGAGTTAATGCAATTGAGGACAGTGAAGAAGATTCAGATATTGACAGCTGGATCTACCCTACAACCAACGGTGGGCTGAACAACTGCATGGCGAAGGACTTCATACCCGTTTCTTTTATTCTGCAGTAATTGACTTTTCGTTTTAAGATTTGTAATAAACAAGTTTGAAACTTTACGGCGTGAGGCACCTTGGCTTTGCTTGTGAGGGCTTATTACTTGTCATTTCATATATCATTAATAAAACATTGGATGTTTTCTTGCATTATAAATCTTGCGCTCTTTGTTTTTCTTTTCTGTCTCCCACTCTATCAAAACAACTATTCTCTTACACACACTCACGTATCATAATGCAGATCCATATCCACTCTGGATCCCATTGATAACAACTCTGCTATTGCCAGTTATGACTTCGAAAATCCGATCAACCAAGCCGAGGACGAAGGTGAAGATGATTGTGAGGTGCCTAGAGAACTTGCTAGACTATTACAGTAGGAAGAGAGGGCCATACAACCTCATGAAGAGCCAATTGAGTCAGTAAATTTGGGTACAGAGGAAGATAGGAAATAGGTTAAGATAGGTGCAAATCTGGAGCCTAGTGTCAAGCAACGGTTGATACAAATGTTACGCGACTATGTTGAGATCTTTGCTTGGTCTTATGAAGATATGCCTGGTTTGGACACCGATATTATGGTTCATCGCTTATGAACTAAAGAAGATTACCCTCCGGTAAAACAGAAGGTCCGCCGTATGCGCCTAGAGATGTCTGAGAAAATCAAAGCTGAAGTCATGAAACAGTTCGACGCGGAACTTTTAGCTGTCACTTCTTATCCGCAATGGGTTGCCAACGTTGTTCCAGTACCTAAGAAGGATGGTAAGGTACGGATGTGTGTAGACTATAGAGATCTGAACAGGGCAAGCCCCAAGGATGATTTCCCACTTCTTCACATTGATGTTCTGGTCGACAACACCGCACAACATAAGATATTCTCCTTCATGAATGGTTTTTCTGGCTACAACCAGATCAAGATGGCTCCTGAAGACATGGAGAAGACAACCTTCGTTACACAGTGGGGTACCTTCTGTTACAAGGTAATGCCTTTCGGGTTGAAGAATGCTGGGGAAACTTATCAGCGCGCCATGGTCGCTTTGTTCCACGACATGATTCACCATGAGGTCGAGGTTTACGTTGATGATATGATAGCCAGGTCCCAGACTGTGGAAGGGAACCTAGATCATCTCCAGAAATTATTTGACAGGTTGAAGATGTTATACCCCAAAATTTTCCCTCTCATTTATCAAGATTTTTCTCACAAGACTTCTTGGACTCAGGACAGGATTAAGGTTTGGTCAGCTCAAGGCATCACCTTGCACTGATAACCTGAAATTGGGGTTTGAGTTTGCACAAGGATTTTTGGACCATCAATGCTTCATGTGACTTTCATACACCATCTTTTATTCCAGCCATTTTTACAATGCATCAAGTTGCAAATCAGATCCTAGCATGCTTGTACCTTGTATTACAGGTCCTAACTCCTTCTACACTCCATAATTTAATTCTAACTCAGTGGTTAAAGCCTTTGTTTTCACCTTTGGAGCATTGTACAAGAGATTAATCCATAAATGGCATAAAGGGCACATTGCCATTTTCATAAAGCAAGCTTTTTGCAACTTTGCTATCCTTGAGCCTTGGACCTGTTCTTTTGTCACAAGCAATGTCCACAGATATCCAGCAATGTTTACCAACCCTTGGCAGCCCTAGAACTAGCAGGTACAAGCCTTTGGCACAAGTCACTTCCCTTTTCTTCATAAGCAAGAAAAGTTACAAAAGTGAAGAGAACTTGTACATCTGATAAAGGGTGGACTTGGCCTCATTCAAGACAACTTCACAAACTTATCTCAAGCTAGAACACGAAGTCTTATGCTCTGAAACATTCCAAAACTCAAAAACACAAATTTCTGCCCAAACATGGCAGCTTCTGCAAAACTCTTGCCAATTCAATATTTGCTTTTGCCTTGTAACACTTCAAACACCTTCCATACATCATATCCAAACCATCCAAGCCCCTGTCCTGTTGTTGTAACCTCTATTTCAGACATCACCATTTTCAAACTTGAAGGTTACAGGTTGACTCGTGCAGGAAGTTTCAGCTATCCACAAGGCCAGCTAAGCATTGGAATAGCTTGAGGGAACTTCAAGGAAGCTCACACGATCCTCAGGCCTCACTCAAAGTCCCCACATTTCCATATCCAAACTCATTTGAACAAGGTATTTTTCAAAACTCTATCTCTCTATTTAGGAATCCTCAAGCTTTGATTTGTGAAGCAAAGATGTAGTCCTTAACACGGTGAAACTGTACATATGCATAGTTGTCATTTATATTAACTGAGTAGTGAGAATTTGAAGCTTGAAGTTCATGAAAAAATTAGGTCAGAAATTAGGGCTACAGAAATTCTCCATGATCCTTGAGAGTTAGATTATGTTTTTTATATCATTGGAATCGTGATAAAAAATACTACATGTTTTATGTTGCAAGTTTTTGTTTTTGTGCAAAGAATAGAAAGATACAGGTTTGAAGGAAAAACGCGCGCAGGAGGGAGCTAGAGGACAGGGACGACCTGTCTTGGGCCTTGGCACGCTTGGGCTTGCTGTTTTTGACTTTCCACACCCCCTGATCCACTATCCACACCCCCTTTGCTTATTTTGTTTATTTTTATATATTTTCTCATATTTTTATGTTTATTGATTTTTAATAATTTTTTCTGAACATTAAAAAATCAAAAAATCATGAAAAATATTTTCTTTATTTTTTGCATTTTTATTTTATTTTTTATCTTGTTTTTTGCATAAAATATTGATTTATTAGAATAAATATAATCTATTTTCTTAAATAGAACTTGTAAATAATAAATAAATACTATACATTTTATTTTATTATTTCACACATAAAATAATTATTTTCATACATATTTTAATTTTTAAATATTGACATATAATATTATTTATTATTTCTTGTACATAAATGGATAAAATAAATAATATAGAACATATTTTTCTTTTAATAAAAAAAAACTAGGGTTTCACCCTTTCAAAAATAACAATATTATTTTTCTTATTTTTATGACTTAAATAATTTTATTTTCTCATACATAAAACAAATACAAAATATTTTTTGCATAATTACATTTTATTTCATATTTAAATACTTGTTTATTTATTTATTTGCACAATAATTCAATTGGGTTGTAATAGTATTTTAGGGTTTTATTTTGTGCAAATATCCCCATTCAAAAACTTGTATCCCCCCTCCCATAATAATTGTTGTAATAGCTTAGTTTTATTTTACACAATTTATCGCATTATACCATGTTTAGTAAAACTAGGGTTTTGCATGATAAGACAAAAATCAAACAAATAGAATGACCTAATACAAGACAAACAAAATGCGTGTAAAATGACACACATTGCATACAAGCACCCCTAGGGTTTCACCCACTTGGTTGCCTAAACAAAATGGCCATGGTATGCATGCAAAGTATCTTGGCAAAACAAAACAAAACAAAAGATCATAGTCCCTCGATGACGCTATCAAAAGGTTTCCTAAACAAATGATCTTGGTCCCTCAAACTTGCTAAGATACTTGGCAATATTTCTATCATGGTCATACGATGACCCACACCCGTCCCGTTTAACATCCAAAGATAGGGTTGTCTACCAAATCAATGGTAGGTCAACAACATCAAAGGAATGAAAAATGCACAAGAAAGACTTTTGAGTAGGTAGATAGCTTCTAGTTACTTGATAAATTTGCAAATAATCCTTGCTATTTTCAAAAACAAACACACACATTTCAAAACATTTCCAAACAACTTTCAAAACATTGAAACATTTTTCAAAAGACAAACATCTTTGTATACATTCTTACGAACAAGAATCATTACAAAGATTGCCTAAACGATGGCCTCTTTTCAAAATACTTTCAAAACCACACAAAGCACCATTTCAAACAATTTCAAAAGCAAAAGCAAGTGATCTAAACAAGTAACTAAGAGCCCATGGAAAACCATGGATGAAAAGGGTGCTAGCACCTTCCCTTTTCATAACTTACCCCCCGTACTCAAGAAAACATCTCAAAGGTCTTTCCTGTGCTTTTTTACCTTTCCTTTTGGATAAAAGAAAAGTCGGTGGCGACTCTTGCTAACTGCAACATTTGCAAACACAAACGCAAAACCTCAAGTCAGTTCTCCCACCGCATCATAGAAGATGTATAAGCTTAGGTTAAATCCGAACAAGTGTACCTTCGGGGTAAGGTCTGGTAAGCTGCTAGGTTTTGTTGTCAGTGATAAAGGTATTCAGGTGGATCCTGCAAAGGTGAAAGCCATAAAAGAGATGCCAGTCCCCCGCACAGAAAAAGAGGTTAGAGGCTTCTTGGGACGTCTGAATTACATTGCCAAGTTCATTTCACATCTGGCTGCTACTTATGAGCCAATCTTCGAGCTGCTGAAGAAAGATCAAGTGGTAAAGTGAAATGAGGAATGTCAGACCGCTTTCTAAAGGATCAAGGAATACCTTCAAGAACCACCAATTCTGATGCCTCCAGTTGAAGGAAGACCTTTGATCTTATACTTGTTGGTACTGGATAGTTCAATGAGGTGTGTACTGGGGAAGCATGACGAGTTTGGCCGAAAAGAGCACACTATTTACTACCCTAGCAAAAAGTTTACCGACTGTGAGACCCGATACTCATTGATCGAGAAAACTTACTGCACTTTGGCATGGGCTGCTCACCGGCTGAGACAGTATATGCTGACCCACACCACTTTGTTGATATCAAAAATGGATCCAATCAAGTATATCTTCGAGAAGCCTGCCCTGTCCAGAAGAATAGCGAGATGGCAGATGATCCTAACCGAGTATGACATCCAATACACAACCCAAAAAGCAATTAAGGGGAGTGTATTGGAGGATCATTTGGCGCATCAGGCCGTGGATGACTATTAGTCCATGAATTTCGAGTTCCCGGATGAGAACATCATGTTGGTAACCGACTGTGAAGAACCTGGACCGGATGAAGGACTCGAGAAGGGATCCTGATGGTCTATGTATTTTGATGGAGCCTCTAACGTGTTGGGTAATGGCATCGGTGTTGTAATTATATCTCCTGAGGGCTGTCATACTCCGTTCACCGCCCGATTATGTTTTAACTGCACCAACTATGGCGAAGTATGAAGCATGTATCATGGGTCTTCGAGCTGCTATTAACCTGAGGATTAAGTTATTAAGTGTATTAGGAGATTCCGCTCTGGTGATAAGTCAGATCAAAGGCGAGTGGGATACGAAGCACCCAAATCTTATTCCTTACAAAGAATATGTATTGACATTGCTCCCATATTTTGAGGAGATAACCTTTGAACACTTCCCGAGAGAGGAGAACCAGTTAGCGGACACGCTAGCTACCATGTCTTCCATGTTCAAAGTCAGGTGGGATAATGAAGCTCCCCAGATTACCATCGAGAGGTTGGACGAACCCGCACATTGCGGTGACATTGAGACGGAAGAGGTAGCAGATAAACCCTGGTTTCACGAGGTAAAGAGGTATCTTGAGGCTCAAGAATATCCCGAGGGGGCATCTGTTAATGATAAGAAGTTTCTGAGAAAATTCGCTGCAAAGTTCTTCATCAGTAATGGTATCCTTTATAAGCGTAACCATGATTCGACCTTACTGCGGTGCATAGACAAGAGCGAGGAGGAAAGGATCATGGAAGAGTTACATGAAGGTACCTTCAGAACTCATTCCTGTGGACATACCATGGCAAAGAAAATCCTACGGGCAGGATATTATTGGTCCACTATGGAAGCCGATTGTTATCAGCATTCTCGAACCTGTCATAAGTGCCAAGTCTATGTTGATAAGGTACATGTACCTCCAGTTCCTCTGAATGTTTTGACAGCTCCTTGGCCTTTCGCAGTGTGGGGCATTGACATGATCGGCGAGATCATACCTACTGTGTCTAACGGGCATCGCTTCATTCTGGTAGCAATTGATTATTTCACAAAGTGGGTTGAGGCAGCTTCCTTTGCTACAGTAACCAAGAATGTCGTGGAACAGTTTATCCGACATAATATGATTTGTCGATATGGTGTACCAGAGAGGATCATTATGGATAATGGTACAAATCTCAACAATACAATGATCACCGAACTCTGCAAACAGTTCAAGATTCAGCATCATAACTCTTCTCTCTACGGTCGAAGATGAATGGGGTTGTTGAAGCGGCTAACAAGAATACCAAGAAGATTGTACAAAAGATGACGGTGACATACAAAGACTGGCATGAGATGTTACTATTCACTCTTCATGGGTACCGCACCTCAGCACGGACGTCAACAGGGGCAACACCCTACTCTTTGGTATACGGCATGGGGGCGATCCTACCCATCGAAGTCCAGATACCCTCTCTCAGGATTATGAAGGATGCGGGTTTGAACGAAGACGACTGGATCCAAACCCGGCTTGATCAGCTGAATTTAATCGATGAAAAGAGGCTTACTGCTATTTGTCTTGGTCAGACGTATCAAAAGCAAATGATTAAGGCATTTAACAAAAAAGTCGGACGTCAAGAATATCAAGTCGAGGATCTGGTGATCAAACGCATCATACAACCGCAAGGTGATCCCAAGGGAAAATGGACCCCCATATACGAAGGACCATTTGTGGTTAAGAACATTTTCTCGGGAGGAGCTATGATTCTAACCACCATGGATGGTGACGACCTTCCTCACCCCGTCAATGCAGACATAGTGAAAAGATACTACGAATAATCAAAGACCCGCTAGGTTGACAGGCCTAGAAAAAAATAAGGGCTTCCAAGCGAACCAAAAGGGTTCGGGCAAAAGTAAGGGATGAAAATGAAAAAACTGTACACCCGGCAAGTCGAAAACCTGAAAAGGAGACTTGGGAAAAAAGGGTATCCTGGTGGACTGAAAACCTGAAAGAGCAGTCCAGGAAAAAATTAGGGATCGAAGCGTAACACTATGTCTCATGGGATCATCTTGCGACCAGACTTCGGTATCGACTATCAAGCTTGGACGGTGCCAATCAATCTGATACACCTTCGACAAAGTAGCAAAGTGATGAGGCGCTTGAAGATATAAAGGCAATAGCAGAGTTCGAACCCAATGGGATTGTTTCACATAGCTGTTTTCTTTCTTTTTCACAAATTGTATAATTTCTATCTTTCAGCGGCGTTCTCTTACTAGGAAGTCAGCCTCTTTGTATAAAATGCCTATTACAGGCTAACTTCGAAAATCAATACAATTCAGTTTCACGAGAAATTTAAACTTGTTTTTCTGTTTCGTTTTGCAAGAACATCCAATGATTCATTTTTGATATATGCATTTGAAAATAATTGTTGCTCATAAATATTTACATAAGAAACAAAAGACAATTACTCGTAATTCCAGGAATGGGGGCAAACAAGAAGTGTCCAAACCTAACAGTGGCTCTACCCACCAGGTACAGGGATAGAGCCAGTTTGAGAATATGGCTAAAGGTACATACACTCACCGCAGTGTAGGAAGTATCCAAAGACAGTGGTGTTAGCTCTCCCCAGCCGAGGTTCATAATCGCAAATGAGTCGGCAAAATTCTCCCCAAGCAGAGTTTATCTATCACCAGCAATAGAAGCTCACCATCAGCTGAGTTTATTTATCCAAATCAGCAGATCGTCCAACATAGTATCTCTTCCCCACAAAGTAATTCTCCCACAGGATTATTCTCAAAAAGAGTCTCTCGTGGCGGAATATTCTCGAGCAGAACGGACGCAAGTCTCCAGCTAATCATCTTCGGTCACTATCCCCAGCGAGAATGAAGAACTCAACTTCTTATACTCTCCAACAACAGTCCGGGATTTATTCTCCCCAACCGGAGAATATCACAAGAATATTGCATATCCATACATCGTGGCATGCGCATACGCATCATGCAGCACAATCTCATTTATTTTGAGAACATCATTACTCAATACATTCCATACATCATGACATTACATACGACTAACTCTTTACATTTCAGGGAAAGATGAAATCAAGTTCTGTCAAGTGTTCTATAGTTCAGTCAAACCGACACTAAGGTTTCTATTCTAGTTGAAGACATTTTAATACTTTCGTCTGGGTCAGCCGAATCGCGGCTAAGATTCCCCTAATTTCTATGCCAGTCAAAGTTAATCCGAGGCCTCTCCTGGGATCAGTCAAATCGAAACTAAGATTTCTCTCCCAGTTTAAGTTCCCACAAGTTTCCCCTGGTTCAGTCAAATCGATACTAAGATTTCTATTCCAGTTCAAGCTTTGAAGCCCGGAAATCAATCGGAAAACAGCTTAACCCTCAGTAAGTTATTGTGAAGCCTGGAAAACGACCAGATAGTAGTACAAGATACCATGAAGCCTGGAATCGACCAGATAACGGTATAAGACGCTGTGAAGACTGGAGCACGACCACATAGCGGCAAAGGACACTGAAACCTGTGACACGACCAGATAACAGTATAAGGTACTGCGAAGCTTGGAATTCGACCAAATATCAGTTTACTCGGCCAATTACTATGAAACCCAGAAACCGAACGGATATTAGTATACCTTAAATTCAAGTGGAAACCCAGATGTGACCGGATAACCAATTAATTCCTTCTGAAGCCAGGAGCACGACCAAATAAGAATTGATAAATTGCAAGGCCTGGAGCACGACCAGATAGCAGTTCATTGTTACCTCCTCAACTAAGAGATGATTCCCCAGTAAAGTAACGAACAATTGAAGCTCCTAAAATTCTATTTCTCCCAAGGCAGAGACCAGCATGCTCCCAGCGAAATCCTCCTCAACAACAGATATGCGGGTTCTTGCAAAGGAATCTCTTATGCGATCAACACTTCTTCGGACGGCATCTTTAAGCCCATCCTCCGTCATTGACTTCCAGATGGCATCTTTAAGCCCATCTTCCTTCATTGACTTCCAAATGGCATCTATAAGCCCATTCCCGATATCGCAAGACAAGTACCACTTCATGCAAGTGCAAATTTCTGGGCACTCTAGTGTTCAATCATCTTCCACCTTCAGATCACGAAAGGCAGACACGCCAATCTACATCCTCAGGTTTAAGAAGATTGAACAGGGGCAACTGTTGTACCCCAAAATTTGCCCTCCCATATTTCTTAATACATGTCAAGTAAGGTCTTCAAATTGCTCAAGGAAGTCCAAGAGTAGACCAGACAAACCCCCTCCTAAGACAGTCTACCCCAAATTAGGGTTTCATTTTACATCAAGATGCTTGATTCCAAAGGATCCCAAATGCTCACCTTTGTCCTAATATGTTCTCAAGGTCATCCATGTCAAGTTTCAAGCCTTGTAGAGAAGATTTGCTCAGTCAATTGCTCAAAGGTCTGAAAATTGATTGTGCTAGGGCAAAAGTCAACTGTGGCCCACATACAATCAAACTTCAAGATTTTTGGTCAACATTCTCATTTTGAAGTGTTATTCATCATTTTATCAATGGTTGATCATGATTCCTAAAGGATTTCTCACAATTCATCAAAACCCAAAAGTTTCTAAATTAGGGTTTTTGCAGGGAAAGTCAACTCAACTTTGACCAAGCATAACTTTCTCATAGTTTATCAAAAATAACCCATCTAAAGCTCATTTTGAAGAGGATGTAATTCCATACAATCCATATTCAGCTCCCAAGTTCAAAATATGCACTAACAAGAAGATATTAATTTGGACATTATAGGTCATTTTGAAAAGTCAACAAAAACACCTTTTGGGTCAAGGCTTCATACATGAACATGGAAAACTCAATTGAGATGAGACCAAAAGGGTTGCTTAGAGGACATCCTAAGCTTCTAAAAAGTCCAAGAACACATCTCTATGGTCAAAATTGAGAGAGTTATGCATTGGCCAAGTTGACCTTTTTTTGCAAAATTGCCAAAAGTCAAATGTGTCCAAAATTGCATTTTTTTGCTAAATGGGTCCAACTTTTTATGCTTGCACTGAGTTTGTAATGTGATCCATGACCCATGAGCCTTTCCACTTGTCATTCTTTTATTTTTTTCATTTATTTTGATTTTATTTCATTTAAATCAAATAAAATCAATATAAAATAATGAAAATATCAAAAATCAATAAAACCTTGAGATTTCGTGCATGATTAGATTCATTATGCAACTGGAGACAAAATCAAATCGTGCAAAGCTTCATATGGACACAAAAAGATTGAAAATGCTTGTTTTGGAAAGATTTGGTGCAAGGATTAAATCATGGATCAATCTTCATAAATGGCAAAGATTGGATGCAAATATGAACCCTAATGCACTCTATTATAGATAGTAAACAAAGGCAGACCAAAAGGAGGTTAGAAGTAGTCGCGCCAAGGTGAAAGAAAAAACCCAAAAATTGCAAGAAAAGAGGTGATCCAATTTCTGGGTTAGAGGTCAATTCATACCTTCTCACGTTACCAGAAAGATTACTGGATGTTCTAGGAGCACATTCCAATCAAATTCAAGCCCTTTCACGCATAGGATCGTAAGTTGCAGGTATCACAATTGGTTTCTAAACTAGTTTTCATTTTCATGAATTTATACTCCCTTTGCATATTTTGACTGCATATTCTTGTTCCTTAACATGTTTGCAAGCTAATCATCACATTTAATTGTGTTTTTGGTGATTGTATGACAAACTGCCATAGCTAGGGTTTGCCTTGTTGTTTTGGGGTTTTCAAATGCAGGAACAATTGGCCCTAATGAAGGATACTGTTGTGATCAGAGGGCTAAACCCAGTTGATTTATGGTTTTGAAACTTATTTATGTTGCTTGTATGCAATTTTTGAAATACACAGGGTTATAGCTACAACGCCATGTCTATAGGTAAAGGTTCAGAGTTTTAAACGACGGTTCCATGGAAGAAGAGGATAGCGTGCCACATCCTGATTGGCTGGTTCAAATTCTGGTGCGTTGTCCTGGCCAGAAACCTGTATTTCTGGTATATTTGTTTATTTCTGTTATATTAATAAACTAACGTCCAACGCAGTTGGTCAGAAGAAGGAAGTCAAAAGCTCATGATTCTGGGTTCGATCCCAAGCATGAGCTTCTGGCGTTTTCCCCTTTGTTTTCACCAGATCCAGCGCCTGCACTTTCTGAGAGTCATCTTCTGGTTCCATCAACCAGAACCAGATCAAGCATTCTCTGGACATCTTCTGGTTCCATCAGCCAGAACCAGATCAAGCATTCTCTGGACATCTTCTGGTTCCATCAGCCAGAACCAAATCAAGCATCCTCTGGCCATCATCCTCTGTATCCATCAATTAGAGCCAGATCCAGCACACCCCATCTTCTGAGGGCCACCATCTTCTGAACCATCATCCTCTAATCAGAGCCGCTGACACCAGGCCCTTGGGTTATTTCTTATTTTTCTTTAATTTTCTTTTCTTTAGTTATTCTGCTTTTTTTTTGTCAGCACCAAAATTACTTTTTTCTAAAAATAACCAACCAAAAATCATAAAAAGAAGATTTATTTTCTTAATAAGCGTTTTTTAAATTAATAAGTTTAAATTAATTTAAGGAAATTCTAATTTCTTTCACAATTAAAATTAATTAGAATTTACATTCGATTCATCGCCCGTGTTTATTATTTTTGCAATATTGGTGTAACTGTCCACGGTATGTAATAGTTTAATCTAGGACTTTCTTTATTTATCATTTTCTACGGGTATTTTGGCTATGTAATTAATCCCTACGGCGAAGCCTTGTAATAGCGTAGGTTTATTTTCTCGCATTTTAATTCTCGCAAATATTGACTGTTTAGATGTATGTTGATAGGATTGTATGACAAGATTGCATGATAATTTAAAATGGCTAGAAAACCCTAAATGTGCAAAGATAATAACTGAAATCAAATCACTTGCACATATGCATTCCTAGGGTATACTCTCACTTCGGTTGCCTTCTATAAACGACATTAAGCATAGGGTGTCTTAGTGGTTGCTCTCCAGTCTAAACAAAGATCAAATGTCCCATTCAGAAATGTTGCCTCGGAAATGTCGCCTCAAATATGATCTTAAGACTCTAGGGTTATTACTAAGACGTCCTAACATTGCTTTAGTAATCGTACATCCTCACGAATCGACCCTTACAACTCCAAAGACGGTGCTACCTATTTCTCAAATAGTAGGATAGCGCTGTCTAAAAGAAACGAGAATAGAAACAATCTTTTTTCGAGTAGGTAGATGCTAGTAGGTACTTGCTCAAATCAAACTTTTCACACTTACACTTTTCAAAATAATTTTCAAAACAACTTCGTCACACCTTTGAGGACTGATATAAAGGTTATCACAAAGTCAAAACTTTTCAAAAACAAGCACACAAACACAAGTAATCAGAATATCTCGAAAAAGGATTTTTTCAGTGCTTTTTTCCTTTCCGGTTGGATAAAATAAAAGTCGGTGGCGACTCTTGCTTACTGCGACATTTTGCAAACAAAAACGCAAAACGCAAACCAGCATTTTCAAAACAGACGATTCTGCCACCGTATCACAAAGAGCAATAAATATATTCTCTTATTCTTCCTGTTTTTCATCACCTTGTGCACTAACAAGGTAATGGGCCTCGTTACATCGGGCCTTTGACCGAAGAGGAGTAATTAAGTGGAGTATTTGGTCAGGGTGGAGCGATGGTTCCCGAACAGGTGGTCAACACAATCTATTTAACATTACATAAATTCTTGTTAACACAAATCTAGCATTATATTTTATCATCAAAAGATGATTGAGGATGTTTCAATATTTTTAGAATATCTTTGGTCGATCATGCAGTTGTTGCATCCACCTTAATCAGACCTTTTATTTCATAACAGTGAAATGTACTTCACATAATAGTTAAATCTTCACATGTCTTTAGCTTAAACTTATTGAACTATATATTCCATTCATTGTCAATCAATGGTGAATAATAATAGAGCTTTACAATTCTTCGATTGTATAGGTATCACAACAAATTCTTTAGTGTGAATGTTAGATCGACAAGACGGGTGATATTTGTGAACCTAAATCTAAGATGGGTCTCTCGTTGTTGAAGTAGACAAATGCAAGATATGAATATTGAGACATTTTATGTTGATTTTGTTAAACATATGAGGAGCACCTTATTTATACAATTTTTAAATCAATATGGACCTTAGATATACAATTATGTCTCAAGATATTCTGAAACTTAAATTTTAGAATAACCCATTTCCCTTTAAAAAAATACAGTAAAAACACTTTGTCAGAATCTTAAATTCCCGATTGGTGTTAGTAGTTGTTTTGCAAAAATTGTTTTGGCATAATGTTTTATTTTCAAACATAAATTTTTTTCATTAACATGGAAATTTTTATAACTAATATTTTTGTAACTAATGTTGGATATACAATAAAAAGTATCAAAATTTATCATATTACATTATTGACAATAACAATCCAACATTACATACAAAAAACGAGTCGTCACCTTAATATATTGTTAGATAAAAACTAGAATGTACATGTTGTACCCCAAAATTTTCCCTCCATTTTCTTCAAGACATTTCTCACAAAAGATCTCAAATGCTCAAGGATTCTCAAAGAGTTGATCAGACAAGCTCACCTCCTAAGCACTGAGACTACAAATTAGGGTTTTAGTTTCCACAGGGAAATTTGGACTCCTAATGCCTCAAATTACTTTCATGGTTCATCATAGACCTACAAGAATTCTCATGCCAAGTTTCAAGTCTTGCATCTCAAAATTGCTCAGTCAATTACTCAGATGACTAAAAATTAGTTGTATTGAGTAAAAAGTCAATTGTGATTAACATGCAGTCAAACTTCAAGATTTTTGGCCAATATCAACATTTTGAAGTCACATTTATAAATTGATTAAGAGTTGATCATAATTCCTCAAGAAAAGCATTCAAATCATCAAAAGGGGCAAAATTGTCAAAATTAGGGTTTTGACTGAGAATGACTGATCATTGACTTTTGATCTAGTATATGGCCTAATGACTTGAAGCATGACCTTAAGGATTCTAACACAATATATTGACCTTATTTCACGGCTCAAATCATTTTCTCAGGATCAAATGATTGATAGTTGAAATTTAGATCAACTAATAAAAAGTCAACTGACATACAAAAAGTCAAATTTGACTTTTTGGTCAACATTCAATTTCAAAGATTAAGATTCATCAAGACATTCAAAAATATCAAACTTGATCATCAAGAATCAAGAAAGTCAAAAGTCAACAAAAAGTCAAGATTTCCAAGACTTAGAAAAATTCTAAGTGTTTTTGACCTTGATAATTTCACTACTTCATGACAATTTTTCACCAAGATGCAAGATGATTCAACGAAAACTTTCAACATGAAATTTGTAGATCTTGATGAATTATACAAATTTGTATTAGAGGGTTGATGTCCAAAAAATTCTTTGATTAAGAGATAGAGGCCCATGAAGTCATGACATTTTTAACAAAACACTTAGTGAAATTTTCAACAAGTTTGGTTAGATTTTTGTCCCAACTTTTTGGAAAATTTTCACCAATTTCCAAGTTGATTTAGTAAAAATGGTCAAAATGAAGGTTGTAGACAATGTTTCAAGCTTTCCAAAATGTCATATAACTTTAAGAGTTCATGCTTGAGCTAGAAGTTTCGAAGACATGAAGATGGCATCATAAACTTGAATTTTAGGTCATTTTGTGATGAGCCACGTGATCAAATCTCAAGCCATGCTGTATAAATCTTGCTCTGCAGGCTTCTAAATTGCAAATTATTCCATAATTAATTGTTTACACAACTTATTGAACCATTATCCAAGTGTTTGAGCCATTGTCCACATGATTTTTCCATTTATGGCACAAAGACATCATTGCCATTTACATAAAGCATACTTTATGCATTTTGTCAACTCTCCTTGAGCCTCTCACATGTTTCTTCTGCACACACAATGTCAAATCCATACGAAACATGTCTAGAACCTCTAGCCATCTCAGATCCTTTGGTACTATGCATTGGAACAATGTTGTCTCAAGTTGCTTCAAAACCAAGTTTCAAAACCATAATTTGTTATCTCAAAGATTTTGGTTACTTCAAGCTTAAAAACCATTCCTCTATAAATATAGAAGTTGTTTGCAAGTCATAGCACGATTTTATAAGCCCTCTAACCCCCTCAAACTCCCTGAAATCAGAATTTGCACACAAATTCTCCATTATTGCATTTCTGACTTTGAATTCCAAATACACAATCCACTCGTGTGTTTTCACTTTTAATCAATCACAAAGCTTCTATAACTCATATATAAGTTATCCAAAAACTTGCTACACAACTGTAACACCATTTGCACCATCCTCTATTTCCAAAAACAGTCACCTGCAACTTGACTTCTCCAGGGAGTTTCAGACACTTTCAGCTTAAAGTAAGCATTGCAATAGCTTCCTACGAGTTCATTAAAGCTATCCAAATCATCACCACACCTCCAGGAGTGCTCAAACTCCAAACATGATTTTCAGTTCTGAGGTAAGTTTTCTCAACTTTGAACTCCTTATACAAGCATCATTAATGGTTAGTTTGTAAATGAAAAATGTAGACATCATTGCTCTGAAGCTAACCATGCCTTTAGTTTTTATTTATATTGCCTGAGTGATGCAAATTTTGAAGTTGAAATTTCATAAAAATTAGGTTTTAATTTGGTACCAAACAAAATTCATGCTCATCTTTGATTTATAGCTTTAGTTATTTACATGGCTGAATTCGTTATGAAATTTGGAGCAACTTTCATGTTTACATTTTTGAAAATGGTTGAGAAATGAAGACGTTACAGATTAAAATACAATGGTGTTGATGTTCTGGCGTGAGGAAGAAGATGAAGTATTCAGAAATGAGTTTATAATAAATTTAGTGCAACATGTGTTATGAACGGATGAAACAGCCACCCCAGTGGCAGAGAAGCGCGCGCTAAGGCATTTGTGTATAGGGACCTGGGTTCGAGCCCCAACGGTACCCTTTTACATTTTTCATATTATTTTGTTCTCTTTTGTTTCCAGCGCATGGGCCTTTTGGTTCTGGGCCTGGATTAATTTTGATTTCCCACCCCCAAATTACTCATAACAGCTCAGGCCCATCTTTTATTTTATTTTTCTTATTCAACAAAAACTATTTTGGACCTAACATTTTATTTTCTTGTCAACCCCCATTTTCCTTTTACAACACCCACACCCATTTTATTATTTTAATTAATTCTTATTTTTAATTCTTTTTTATTTTATTTTATTTAATCAGAAAATTTATAAAATAATAAAAAAATTAGATTTAGATTTTTTATCTATTAATTTAATTTTTTGACTTTAATTAAGCTCTTTGGTTTTAATTTGTTATAATTAGGGTTTGCATTTTAAAATCATTTTTCTAAGTAAAATCTCAAAATATTTTTATAATAATTAACTTCTCTTTTAAATTAATTTAGATTTAAGTTTTTCTATACTTAAATTATTTATTCCTTTTGGTTAGTAAAAATAATTTGTAATCTTAGTTTGATCTATTAGGTTTACTAATTTCTTATAAATATAAAGTCATTTAATTAGGTTAATCTTTAAACATTTTCTATAAAAAAACCATAAAAACAATTTTCTTTCCTCTTTTCTTCATCTTTACATTTTTGTACATTTTATTATTTTTCATTATCATTTATGTACATGGTATGTAATAGATAATTAGGTGTTTATTGCTTTTCACCCGTATTTGTAAATTTGTACCCCCCATTCCCAAAGCGCTGTAATAGCGTAGGATATTTAATTTTCGCAATTTATCGCTTTCCATATTTCTGTTAGTAATTAGGGTTTGTATGTCAAGTGTTGTACCCCAAATTTGCCCTCCCATATTTCTCAAAACATTTCAAGAAAGATTCTCAAGTTGCTCAAGGAAGTCCAAGGGTTGACCAGACAATCCCTCTCCTAAGGCAGTCTACCTCAAATTAGGGTTTCATATTGCATCAAGATACTTGAGTGCAAGGGATCCCAAATGCTCACCATTGTCCTAAAATGTTCTCAAGATCATCCATGTCAAGTTTCAAGCCTTGCAGAGGAAGTTTGCTCAGTCAATTGCTCAAAGGCCTGAAAATCGACTGTGCTAGGGCAAAAGTCAATTGTGGCCTACAAACAGTTAAACTTCAAGATTTTTGGTCAACATACTCATTTTGAAGTATATTTCATCATTTGATCAAGGGTTGATCATGATTCATCAAGGATTGCTCATAATTCATCAAGAACCAAGTTGTTAAATTAGGGTTTTGTAGGAAAAGTCAACTCAACTTTGACCAAGCATAACTTTCTCATACTTTATGAGAAATGACCCATACAAATCTCATTTTGAAGAAGATGCAATTATCTACAATCCATATTCATCTCCAAAGTTCAAAATATGCACTCACAAGAAGTTATGAATTTGGACATTATAGGTCATTTTGAAAAGTCAACAAAAACATCTTTTTTGTCAAAGCTTCATACATGAACATGGAATACCAAATTGAGATGAGGACAAAAGGGTTGCTTAGAGGACATCTCAAGCATTCTAAAAAGTCCAAGAACACCTTCTAAGAGTCAAAACTGAGGAAGTTATGCATTTGTGAAGTTGACCTTTTTTGCAAAATTGCCAAAAGTCAACTATGCCTCAAATTACAATTTTTGCCAAATGGGCCCAACTCTTTGCATTTGTCTTGAGTTGGTAGCATGGTCCACGAGTCCTATCTCTTCCCACTTGTATTTATCTCATTTTTATTATTTATTTTGATTTTTATTTGAATTAAATCAATTTAAATCAAAACAAATCATGAAAAAATCCAAAGCATTGAAACCTCAAGATATTGTGCATGTTTCAGGTCCTATATCCAGCTGGCAAGTGATTGAATTCATGCAAGGCCTTTGTGTGCAGAAAAAGCTTTGTTTTATCCTATTTTTGGAAGGGTTTTCAAGTGAATCAAATCAAGATCAAAATCAATAATTGGCAAAGATTGAGATCATGTTTGCAACCCTAATCCAATCCTCAATATATAGGGAACATTTGCAGACAAAAATCACAATGTTTTGGAGGCGCAAAAGAGAGAACAAAACTTGGAAAAATCACAAAAAAGTGCATACTCGATTTCACACTTCCAGGCAATTACAAGGCTTCCTGACCATCTCATTCACTTCCTGGGAGTACAAGAAAGCTGTACCAATCAAGAACAAGCGTGTTAGTGCCCAGAATTCATCCCCACGACTCCCACGGTTTGCCCATATTTCCAAAACTGAATCTTGTTATTCTTGCACATTCATCATGTTTTAATAGTATATTCTTGTTCATTATCACATTTGTAAGCTATCTATACCATTTAATTTCGTTTTTGTGGATTGTATCAAGATTCACCATTGCTAGGTTTTGTTGGCTCGATTTGGGATCTTTGTGTACAAGTGAAATTGGGCCACAAGAAGGGCACCATCGTGCTCAGCAGGCCAAGACAAATCAATCCATGGCCTTAGACCTCATTTATCATGCCCATGGAGAATTTTGAAACAAGCCAGGGATATAGTGACAGACGTTGTCCGTAGGTAAAAGTTTTTAACTTTTACCAACGGAGCGAGGACAGGGATGACCAGCGTGGCATCATCCTATTGGTTCATTCAAAATTCTGGCGCGTTTTTTTATTTTCTCCACTAACTCCCTTTATTGCATATTATCTATTGTTATTATTCTATGTACAACAAGCGTGTGTAGCTCAGCTAGCATTGGTGCAGGTGGAAAATGCTTTGGGGCCTGGGTTCGAATCCCAGGTCCCCCATATTATTTCTTGTTATTTTCATGCAGGTGATCCAGTGTGCACACAAGTTAGGAGACCACCATGTGACCTCAGGATCCAACCATTGGATCTCCAGATGGCCAAATCTAAAGGCCATCACATGAAGGACCATCATGTGACCCAGTCAATGCAGCGCATGGGATTCAGGAAGTCAACATGGACCTTTGGTTTTGGGCCAGAAAATTGCTATCCACACTCCCTCAAATTGCTATTTCAGGCCCAAATTTCCTTTCTTTTTCTCTTTATATTTCTTTTAATTAATTTATTTATTTATTTTTACTAACACAAATTAATTTTTCTTTTTATCAAAAATCACAAAAATAATGTTTTTCACCCAATTAGATTTAGGATATTTATTTTTTATAAATTAATTAATTTAATTAGTTTTATTTAATTTTAGGGTAATTTTAATTCCTTTTGTAAATAATCAAAATTAATTAGAACAATTAGGGTTTTAGCTTAATTTAAATTATATTTTCCTTTTCTTAAATAATAACCAAAAATATAAAAATAGGCCATGTAAATTATTTTCTTTAATTAATTTAATTACTAATTAATTTTGTATTTAATTTAAAAACCTAATTCCTTTTCTTAAAAATAATTAAAAACAACAAAAAATATTTTTTCTTTTAATTAGGCTAGACGGGGTCAAAAACCTAGTTCTCTCTCGTTCTAAATTTCATCGCGCGTGCTTTATTATTGTTTCTACCATATTGATGTAATTGCTCACAAGTTGTAATATATTAATTAGGATCTTTTACTTTCATTTATCTTTTTTTTACGGGTTTGTTTTTGGCTATGTAAATACCCGAAGCCTTGTAATAGCGTAGCTTTACTTTCCGCACATTAATTTCCGCAAAATATTCAACTGTTAGATGTATGATATTAGGGTTGCATGACAAGAATGTATGACTAACTTTAAAACGGTTAGCAAACCCTAAATGTGCAAAGATAATAATTTGAAGTTGAATCACTCGCACATGCGCACTCCTAGGGTATACTCTCACTTCGGTTGCCTTCGGTAAACGGTCATTAAGTATAGGATATTTTAGTGGCCGCTCTCTTGTCTAAGCAAAGATCAAAGTCCCATTCGGAAAAGTTGCCTCGGAAAGGTTGCCTCGGATACGTTGCCTCGAATAATTGATCTAAGACATTAGGGTTATTACTAAGACGTCATAATATTGCTTTAGTGATCGTACGTCCCTTTCGAATTGACCCTTAAAACTCCGACGACGGTGCTACCTACTCACTAATAGTAGGATAGCGCTGTCCAAAGGAAACAAACATAGAACAATTATCTTTTTCGAGTAAGTAGAATCTTAAGTACTTGCTCAATCCAAACAAACTTTTTCACACTTACACTTTTTTCAAACAAGGCTTTCAAAAACACTTCGTAACACTCTTGAAGACAGAAGCAAGGGTTAAATCGAAGTCAAAAAACTTTTTCAAATCAAACACACACAAGAAAATTTTTAAAATGATGAGAAAGTACCTAAGAGCCCGTGGAAAACCACGGATAAAAAGGGTGCTAATACCTTCCCTTTTCTATAATCTACTTCCCGTACTCAAAATCTCGAAAAAAAGAATTTTTTTATGCTTTTTTCCTTTCCTGTTGGATAAAATAAAAGTCGGTGGCGACTCTTGCTTACCACAACATTTTGCAAACACAAACGCAAAATACAAACCAGCAATTCCTAAAATAGTCCGGCTCTGGCCACCGTATCACAGAACTGGCGACTCTGCTGGGGATATATAAGTGGTGTATACCTTAGGATTAGTTCATCATATTTGCTTATATTGTTTGATTTGATTGCTTTATCTTTGTGGGCTTTGTATTGGAGTTACTATAGATCCTAACCCAGATCTAGGGAACACCTTTTAGGTAAGTAGCAATAAACTGTGAGGGAACTATACGGTGTAGACCGATACGGTTGAAGCAGTAGCTACGTTGATGTGGCACATTAGTTGGTATCGATATCCCTTGTGGAGAAACAAGGAGAATACGGGGCTGCTATATGGGTCGTTAAGCATCAACTGACCTTAGAAACTATAATTGACCAACTTGGCCATAGGAAGTAGTGAGATAGCCGGCCTCGGCATAGAGCTGAGAACTAGTTGATACTCGATACTACACTCATTGAGACCATACTCTCGAGATAGTTCTGGCCGCAAGAAAAGATTGCGTAAGCTGAAACCATGACCAATGGAGGATGGTCAGTGATATTGAGAACCTCTAGAACCCGATTACTATTATTAGGATAGGTTGAAACCAACTAAACTTCAAGAGGGTAATACCTAGACTCCATGCAAGCCTGAAACTTAAGGGTTGTTGTGTGACTTGTTTTCCTTTACCATGTCTGCTACCTGCTATACATGTTGTGTGTTTTATCATGACATCATTCATCATAACATAGCATGAATATTTCATTAGACTAACCATTTCAAAGACCGAGGGGATTTATCTTTGTTCTGTTTTACAGATTATGACTTCCATGCGCAGAAACACCATCCGAGTTAACTTTGTGCAAATACCTGCTCAACTCAAAAATTTGGCCTCGAGAATTTCTGATAATTCTTCATTTGTTAGAAGACATGGTCATCTCCTTAGTTTGGTCACTTCAAAGTTGGATGAGCAGATGATGAGCGTCCTTTTCCAGTTCTTCGATCCGGTGCATCATTGCTTCACCTTCCCGGACTATCAGCTAGTTCCTACTTTGGAAGAGTTTTCTCATTTGTTGGGTATATCTATCCTAGAGCAGATGCCCTTCACAGATTTAGAAGGGACTCCTAGGCCAGAAGACATTGCTTCAGCATTACACCTGAAAAAGGCTGATGTAGTGTCTAATTGGGAGACATGGAGCGGGGTTAAAGGTTTCTTGGCTAAGTTTCTAATGGATCAAGCTCAATAGTTCTGGGATGACTTGGACTTTCAAGCTTTTGAAGACATCTTAGCTCTCCTCATCTACAGTTTGGTTCTTTTCCCGAATCCAGATTCCTTCATAGATGTGAATGCAGTTAAGATCTTCTTGTCTCGCAATCCTGTACCTACCCTCCTGGGTGATATTCTGCATGCTCTTTATACCCGTACGACGCGTAAAAGAGGGACCCTCATATGTTGTATGCCGCTGTTGACGAGGTGGTTTATTTCTCACCTCCCCAAATCTGTATTGAAGAATGAGGAAGGTGTAGGTTGGGCTTATAGAATCATGTCCCTTGCTCATACGGACATTCTTTGGAGTTCTAAGGATATGGAAAGAGTAGCTATCATTGATCGATGTGGGGAATACCCTAATGTTCCGTTGCTTGGAATTAGAGGGGGAATAACCTATAGTCCTTGTTTGGCTTTGAGACAGTTTGGTCGCGCTCGGAGAGACAGTCCTCATGAGCTACTTCTTACAGACATTGTATTTGACTATAAGGAGGACGTTAAAGAGCATCGCTGAAGGTTTATACGAGCCTGGAGCATGGTGAACAGGTATGACCCTCAAGAGCTAGGGTTAAAGAATTCTCTCCCTATGCAACCTTATATCCAGTGGGTTCGAGCCCGTGCTCAAAAGCTGGGGATGCCTTACGAAGTTGTTTTGCCGGTGATTGTAGAGCATACGAATGAAGAAGGTGTTCCTTATACGGTCCTCCATCCCTATATGCCTACTGATCTTGGGGCATTGAAGAGATCCTGGATTCAGTTGAAGGAGGAAAGGGATACCTACCGAGAGAAGTATCATGAGCAGGAGAGGAAGATCTTGAGGCTCACGAGGCAGCTTGAGAATGAAAGGACAATCAATGATTATGTCAGCACGAAGGGAAAGCGGCCATTGGATATCTGATTTCTGCTTTTTCTAGTTTAGATTTATTTTCAGTTATTTCTTTTGTAATGCCTTAAAGGCATTGTTAAACATTTTACAAGTTTGAATCTAATAAAGTTTGTTTATTTCTTGATTTGAAAATTTAAATCTCCCAAAGTCTTTGAAATCACTTCATACGCATTCCATTATCATGCACCTCATTACAGGTATCATTACAGGTTTCTCATCTTCTCTGCTGTTTGTTTCAGCATAAAATGTCTTCTGAAATACCTACTGATCAAGCTATCAAGGCTCTTCAAGCACAGAATGCTCAATTCAAAGAGATGTTCCTGAACTTGGCTAAAGGACAGGAAGATTTGAAGACTCTCATCATGAAGGAAAAGAAAAAGAAGAAGAAGAAGGTGGTCCTCCTGAATATGGGTCACAGATTTGGGAATAGGTTACGACAGGAAGCTGATTTGTCTCATTCATCTAAAGGAGGAGAGAATCAAGAGGAAGAGAAGGGTCCTAGTCCTGTGGTCTCTGATAATGACACTAATTTTGATGAAGAACAGTATCCTCCCGCCGAGGATAGGTACAAACAACTTGAAGACCGTCTGAATGCAATGGAGAATCAGAAGATACCTGGTTTGGACTTCGGAGATCTGGGACTAGCATATGGGGTAGTGATCCCTCACAAATTCAAAGCTCCTGTTTTTGCTAAGTACGATGGAGCATCTTGTCCAAAGCTCCACCTCCGCTCGTACGTCAGAAAAATCCAACCATATACTGCTGATAGAAATCTGTGGGTTCATTTCTTTCAAGATAGTCTGTCAGGGACTCAGCTTGAATGGTTTTATCAACTGGAAGGAGCTAACGTCCACAACTGGGAGGATCTTGCTGCTTATTTTTACAAGCAATACCAGTACAATGCCGACCTTGCTCCCACGCGTACTCAGCTTTAGGGTATGTCTATGGGTGCAGGCAAAGGCTTTAAGGACTATGCTCAGAAATGGAGAGATCTGGCTGGGAGAGTCCAACCCCCTCTGTCTGATAGGGAGTTAAGGGATATTTTTCTTGGGACTCTGTCTGGTCTGTTTTTCAATCATTTAATCGGCAGTTCATCATCAGGGTTTACTGAATTGATTTTGACTGGGGAAAGGGTAGAAGTTGGTATCAAAAGTGTCAAGATACAGAAAGGTGATTCATCAAGTTCAGAGAAGAAGCCTTTCTGAAAAGAAGCTAGTGCAGTTTACAGCTCGAGGAGCCAAAACCGACCTGAACGCCGCCAAGCGGTTAACGCGGTAGTAATATCAAGACCCACCATTGCCCCACAATGCAACAATCAGCAAAGGGTAGAGAGACTGCAAAGACAGTATACTCGGCTCAGTATGACCTTATCTCAAATTCTGCCGCAATTGTTGAAGACCAACCTGATCACTCTGAGGGAAGCCCCGAAGAATCCCAGTACTACATCACCGCTGTAAAATACGAACACCCGCTGCGCCTATCACTCTGATAGCCCAGGAAATGATACCAACAACTGCTGGGCCTTGAGGAATAAGGTGCAAGATTTGATTGAAGCTAAAGAAATCGAGTTTGACGCACCAGAAAAGCCTAATGTCATGACTGCTCCTATGCCCAAGCATGGAGTAAATGCTGTGGACGATGATTCATTTGTGACCTCTGTGGAAGACATTTCTACTCCGTTGATGACAGTAAAGAAGAACCTGTTATCGGCCAGTTTATTTTTGGGTTATGGCGAAGGTTGCCACCTATGTTTAATCCTGCCTGCGGGTTGCCATTTATTAAAATCAGGTGTTCAACGCCTGATGGATAACAAAGAAATCTTGTTCGAGAAAACTTTGATTCCGTTGATTCCTGTCAAAGATGTTTCAATCATTACCATTTCCGCCAATCCTTCCAAGGCTTCCTCGAGAAAGCCTGTTAGGATTACATATGTTCCGAGAGTTGCTCCATTGATCATTACTATTCCTGGTCCTATCCCTTACACCTCGGATAAGGCTGTCCCGTGGCACTATGGGGACGATGTGTATTATCATGGATCAAACAAGACTTGAAGGTTGAAGAAGCTGATACTGACGTCAGCAATATTTTCGGGGCTAGCAAGGTCACCCGAAACGGAAGACTCTTCTATCCCGAAATTTCCCCGCCGACTGTTCAAAAGCCTGTTGTTATTCCATCTGCCAGTACATCAGCTACTGCCCTTGTTCATATTCCAATTATCACCCCTGTCGCCGAGCCATCTTACACTCGGGGCAAAGAGGTCATAGGTGAGCCTGCCCGGACGGAGGCACCTAAGGAGATTGTTGTAGAAACCTCTAGGCAGGAGATAGAGGAAATTCTGAAGATTATCAAAAAGAGCGACTACAACGTAGTGGAGCAGCTGGGGCAGACCCTGTCCAAGATCTCCATGTTATCCTTGTTGTTGTGCTCAGAAGCCCATGCAAAGGCTTTAATTGCTTTCCTTAAAACTGCGCATGTGCCGCAGGAAACATCTGCTGATCAATTCAAAGACTGTGTGGCTAGTTTGACCGCTGACAACGGGTTGGGTTTCTCCGACGTAGATCTGACTGCTAAAGGAAGAAATCACAATGATTCCTTGCACGTGTCGATCGAGTGCAGGGGCACTACTTTGGCCCCTATATTGGTGGATACTGGGTCCTCATTGAATGTTCTACCCAAGAAAGCGCTAGATCGGTTGGATTGTGAAGGGTTGGTTCTGAAGCCGAGTAATATCGTGGTTAGGGCCTTTGACGGGTCCAAAAGGATGGTGCACGGGGAGGTGGACGTCCCTATTAAAGTTGGCTCTCAGACTTTTGCATCTACGTTCTATGTGATGGACATCCGACCATCCTATTCCTGTTTGTTGGATCGCCCGTGGATTCATAAGGCTGGGGCAGTGACTTCTACGCTCCATCAGATGTTAAAATATCCAGTAAAGGGGAAGATTGTTACAGTACGAGGAGAAGAGGAGTACATGGTGAGTCATCTTAACTCCTTCCGGTACGTGGAGATGGATGGAGAGTTTATCGAGACCCCGTGCCAGAACTTTGAAGAGGTCCCCTAGATTCTGGCGTCAATTGAAACTGTTGTTGAAGAACTTCTGATGAAGATGGCTTCCCTCAAGGATGCCAAGGCTGTTATTGAAAAAGGTGGATGTGCAAATTGGGGTCAACTCCCTGACTTTGCACACAAGATTGAAAATTTTGTTTTGGGTTTTACTGTAGAAGCTCAAAGGGCTGTTCGGCGTGCGCGGATTAGAAGACCTCCCATGCGTATCAGTAATCAGGGACTGAATGCAATTGAAGACGATGAAGAAGAGTCAGAGTTCGACAGCTGGATTTACCCAACTACCGATGTTGGATTGAACAATTGGACGGCGAAGGACTTCGTGCCCGTTTCTTTTATTACACAGTAATAGACTTTGTTTTTGAGATTTGTAACAGACAGTTTAAAACTTTATAGCCCGGTGCCTTGCCCGAGGCACCTTGGATTTGTTTGTGAGGGCTTATTACTTACCATTTCCATATATCATCAATAAAGCATTGGACGTTTTCTTGCATTACAGATTTTGCGCTCCTTATTTTTCTTTTTTATCTCACACTTTATCAAACAACTATTGTCTTACACACACTCACATATCATAATGCAGATCCACATCCACTCTGGATCCCATTGATAACGACTCTGCTACTGCCAGTTATGACTTCGAAAATTCAATCAACCAAGCCGAGGACGAAGGTGATGATGATTGTGAAGTGCCTGGGGAACTCGCTAGACTGTTACTACAGGAAGGGGGGGCCATACAACCTCATGAAGAGCTAGTGGAATCAGTGAATATGGGTACGGAAGAAGACAAGAAAGAGGTCAAGATCGGTGCTAATCTGGAGCCTAGTGTTAAGCAGCGGTTGATACAGATGTTGCGCGACTATGTTGAGATTTTTTCTTGGTCTTATGAAGATATGACGGGGTTGGACACCGACATTGTGGTTCACTGCCTGCAAACCAAAGAAGACTGTCCTCCAGTAAAGCAGAAAGTTCGCCGCATGCGCCCAGAGATGTCTGAGAAAATCAAAGCTGAGGTCATGAGACAGTTTGATGCCGGTTTTCTAGCAGTTACTTCTTACCCACAGTGGGTTGCCAACGTGTTTCCGGGCTGAAGAAAGATGGTAAGGTACGAATGTGTATGGACTATAGGGATCTGAGTAGGGCAAGCCCCAAGGATGATTTCCCGCATCCTCACATTGACGTTCTGGTCGACAACACCGCGCAACATAAGATCTTCTCCGTTATGGATGGTTTTTCCGGTTACAATCAGATTAAGATGACTCCCAAGGACATGGAGAAGATAACCTTCATTACACAGTGGGGTACCTTTTTCTACAAGGTCATGCCATTCGGATTGAAGAACGCTGGGGCAACGTATCAGCGTGCCATGGTCGCTTTGTTCCATGACATGATTCACCATGAGATTGAGGTATACGTTGAAGACATGATTGCAAGATCCCAGACTAAAGAGGAACATCTTGACCATCTCCAGAAGCTATTTGATAGGTTGAAGATGTACAAGCTGAGGTTAAACCCGAACAAATGCACCTTTGGGGTAAGATCTGGTAAGCTGCTGGGTTTCGTCGTTAGTAATAAAGGTATTCAAGTGGATCCTGCAAAGGTGAAAGCTATATAGGAAATGCCATCTCCCTAAACAAAAAAAGAAGTCAGGGGCTTTTTGGGACGTCTGAACTACATTGCCCGATTCATTTCACACTTGACTGCTACTTGTGAACCAATCTTTAAGCTGTTGAAGAAAGATCAAGTGGTAAGATGGAATGATGAATGTCATGCCGCTTTCGAAAGGATCAAGGAATATCTCCAAGAGCCTCCTATTCTGATGCCTCTAGTTGAAGGGAGACCTTTGATCCTATACTTGACAGTACTCAACAATTTGATGGGGTGTGTGCTAGGGCAGCATGACGAGTCTGGCCGAAAAGAGCATGCTATTTACTAACTTAGCAAAAAGTTTACCGACTGCGAGACCCGATACTCGTTGCTTGAGAAAAATTGCTGCGCTTTGGCACGGGCTGCTCGCCGGCTGAGACAGTATATGCTGACTCACACTACCCTATTGATATCAAAGATGGATCCAATCAAGTAAATCTTCGAGAAGCATGCCTTGTCCGGAAGAATAGCAAGATGGCAGATGATCTTAACTCAGTACGACATCTAATACACAACCCAAAAGGCAATCAAGTGGAGTGTATTGGCAGATCATTTGGCACATCAGGCCGTGGATGATTACTAGTCTATGAACTTCGAGTTTCCAGATGAGAACATCATGTTGGTGACCGACTATGAAAAACCTGGACCAGATAAAGGACCTGAGGAAGGATCCTGATGGTCTATGTACTTCGACGGAGCTTCAAACGTGTTGGGTAATGTCATCGGCACTGTGATCATATCTCCTGAAGGCTATCATACTCCGTTCACCGCCCGATTATGTTTTAACTGCACCAACAACATGGCGGAGTATGAGGCATGCATCATGGGCCTTCGAGCAGCTATTGACCTAAGGATTAAGTTCTTGAGTGTGTTCGGAGATTCCGCTCTGGTGATCAGTCAGATCAAAGGCGAGTGGGATACGAAACACCCAAATATTATTCCTTACAAGGAGTATGTATTGACTTTGCTTCCACACTTTGAGGAGATAACCTTTGAACATTTCCTGAGAGAGGAGAATCAGTTGGCGGACGCGCTAGCTACCATGTCTTCTATGTTCAAGGTCAGGTGGGACAATGAAGCTCCCCAGATTACCATTGAGAGGATGGATGAACCCGCACATTACTGTGACATTGAGACTAAAGAGGTAGCAGATAAACCCTGGTTCCACGAGGTAAAGAAGTATCTTGAGGCTCAGGAGTACCCCGAGGGTGCGTCTGTTAATGACAAGAAGTTTTTGAGAAGATTCGCGGCGAAGTTCTTCATCAGTAATGATATCTTTTACAAGCGTAACCATGATTCAATCGTACTGCATTGTATGGACAAGAACGAGGCAGAAAGGATTATGGCAGAGTTACATGAAGGTACTTTCGAAACTCATTCCAGTGGACACACCATGGCAAAGAAAATCCTACGGGCAGGATACTATTGGTCTACTATGGAAGCCGACTGTTATCAGCATTCTCGAACCTGTCACAAATGCCAAGTCTATGTTGATAAGGTGCATATAACTCCAGTTCCTTTGAATGTCTTGACGACTCCTTGGCCTTTTGCAATGTGGGGAATCGATATGATTGGTGAGATCATACCTACTGCGTCCAACGGGCATCGTTTCATCCTGGTAGCAATTGATTACTTTACGAAGTGGGTTGAGGCAGCTTCCTTTGCTACAGTGACCAAGAACGTCGTGGCACGGTTTATTTGGCACAATCTGATTTGTCGATATGGGGTACCAGAGAGGATCATTACACACAATGGTACAAATCTCAACAATACGATGATCACCGAGCTCTGCAAGCAGTTCAAGATACAGCATCACAACTCTTCTCCTTACCGGCCAAAGATGAATGGGGTTGTTGAAGCGGCTAATAAAAACATCAAGAAGATTGTGCAGAAGATGACAGTGACGTACAAAGATTGGCACGAAATGTTACCGTTTGCTCTTCATGGGTACCGAACCTCAGTGCGGACTTCAACAGGGGCAACACCCTACTCTTTGGTGTATGGCATGGAAGCAGTCTTACCCATTGAAGTCCAGATACCCTCTCTTCGGGTTATGAAGGATGTAGGTTTAAGCGAGGACGACTAGATCCAGAACCGGCTTGATCAGCTGAACTTAATCGACGAAAAGAGACTTACTGCTATTTGTCATGGTCAGACGTATCAAAAGTGAATGATCAAGGCGTTTAACAAGAAATTCAAACGACAAGAGTATTAAGTTAGGGATCTGGTGATCAAACGCATCATACTGCCGCAAGGTGATCCCAGGGGCAAATGGACCCCTACTTATGAAGGGCCATTTGTGGTTAAGAACATTTTCTCAGGAGGAGCTATGATTCTAACCACCATGGATGGTGACGACCTTCCTCACCCCGTCAATGCAGACATAGTGAAAAAATACTACGCATAATCAAAGATCCGCTAGGTTGACTGGCCTAGGCGAAAATAAGGGCTTCCCGGCGAACCAAAAGGGTTCAGGCAAAATAAGGGATGAAAATGAAAAAATCTGTACACCCGGCAAGTCGAAAACCTGAAAAGGCGGCTTGGGCAAAAAAGGGTATCCCGGTGGACTGAAAACCCAAAAGGGCGGTCTAGGCAAAAATTAGGGATCAAAGCGTAACACTATATCTCCTTGGATCATCGTGCAATCAGACTTCGGAATCAACTATCAAGTTCGGGCGGCACCAATCGATCTGATCCACCTTCAACCAAGTAGCAAAGTGATGAGGCTCTCGAAGATATAAAGGCAATAGCAGAGTTGGAACCCAGTGGATCGTTCACATAGCTGTTTTTCTTTATTTTTCGCGAATTGTATAAATTCTATCTTTCGGCGACGTTCTCTTACTAGGACGTCAGCCTCTTGTACAAAAACGCCTATTTACAGGCCAACTTCAAAATCAATACAATTCATTTTCCCAAAGAAATTTTAAATTGTTTTCCTTTTTCTCTTTTGTTTTGCAAGAACGTCCAATGTTCATTTTTGATATATGCATTTGACAATAATTGCTGCTCATGAATATTTACATGCGAAACAAAAGACGATTACTCGTAATATCAGAAACAGGGGCAAGCAAGAAATGTCCAAACCTTATAGTTTCTTTGTCCACCAGGTATAGGGATAGACCTAGCTGGAGAATTCGACTAAAGGGACATTCACTCCCTGCAGAGCAAAAGGTATCTAAAAATAGTGATTCTCCCCAAGCAAAGTTTATCTATCACCAGCACTAGAAGATTATCCCCAACGGAGCCTACTTCTTCCACAAGCAGAAGCTCAATCCCCAACAGGTTTCATTGCCGCCAGCAGCAGTAATTTATCCCCAGTCGAGATTATTTCTCCAAATCAGTAGATCTTCTAGCAGAGTATCTCTCTTCCCCATATAGTCATTTCCTCGCCAATTTACTCTCCAGCAGAGTTATTCTCTCGCCAATTTATTCTCAGATCAACTTCGATCGTTATCCCCAGTGAGAACAAAGAATTCAACTCCTTGCACTCTCCAACAGCAGTCCTGGATTTATTTTCCCCAGTTAGAGAATATCATAAAAACATTGCATATCCATACATCATGACATGTGCATACGCATCATATAGTGCAGTCTCATTTATTTTGAGAACATCATTGTTTGATACATGTCATGCATTACATACGACTAACCCTTTACCTTTCAGGAAAGATACAATCAAATTCTCACCAAGTTCAAGCTATGAAGCCCGGATCCGATCGGGTAGTCTCTTGATTTCTACAACATATTGTGAAGCCCGGAGAATGACCAGATAACAATATCAAACACCACGAAGCCTGGATTCGACCAGATAGTGGTTTATCTTTAAGCTATGAAGCCCGGATTACGACCGAATAATAGTTTAATCCCCAGCAAGCCGTGAAGCCCGGATTACGACCGGATAGCAGCTCAGTAAGTATTGTGAAGCCTGGATTACGACCAGATAGCAATACAAGTACCATGAAGCCTGGATTCGACCAGATAGTGGTATGTCATAAACACAAGCCGTGAAGCCCGGATTACGACTGGATAGCAGCTCAGTAAGTATTGTGAAGCCTGGATTACGACTAGATAGCAATACAAGTACCATGAAGCCTGGATTCGACCAGATAGTGGTATGTCATAAACACAAGCCGTGAAGCCCGGATTACGATCAGATAGAAGCTCAGTAAGTATTGTGAAGCCTGGATTACGATTAGATAGCAATACAAGTACCATGAAGCTTGGATTCGACCAGATAGTGGTATGTCATAAACACAATCCGTGAAGCCCGGATTACGACCGGATAACAGCTCAACAAGTTATTGTGAAGCCTGGATTACGACCAGAAAGCAATACAAGTTTCTGTGAAGCCTGGATTACGACCAGATAGCAGCCAAAAGACACCGCGAAGCCTGGATTACGACCAGATAGTGGTATATCTTTAATACAAGTTATAAAGCCCGGATTCGACTGGATAGTATCTTGATTCCTCTAAACGCCACGAAGCCTGGATTATGACCAGATAGTGGTATGAGATATCGTGAAGCCTGGATTACGACCAGATAGCGGTAAAAAACACTGAAGCCTGGATTACGACCAGATAACAGTAAGGGACACAGTGAAGCTTGGATTACGACCAAATAGCAGTTTACTCGGCTAATTACTATGAAGCCCGAATTCGACCGGATATTAGTAGGCCCAAAAAAATCAAAGGGAAGCCCGGATTACGACCGGATAACCACTTGATTTCTTCTGAATCCTAGATTACGACCAGATAAGAAGTAAGGTATTGTGAAGCATGGGTTACGACCAGATAGTAGTACAGAACACCATGAAACCTGGATTCGACTAGATAATGGTATAAAGCATCGTGAATCCTGGATTACAATCGGATAATGATAAAAGGACTGAAGCCTGGATTACGACCAGATAACAGTACAAGACACTGTGAAGCTTGGATTTCGACCAAATAACAGTTCACCTGGACAATTACTAAGAAGCCCAAAGTCGACTAGATATTGGTGTACCCTGAATTCAAGTTAAAGCCCGGATGCGACCGGATAACAACTTATTTCCTTCTGAAGCCTGGATTACGACCAGATAATAATTAAGAAATTGCGAAGCCTGGATTACGACCAGATAGCAAGTTTAATCTCATCTCCCCAGTAAGTCACTATGAAGACTGGATCACGACCATATAGTAGTTCTTTTTCAACTCTTCGACCAAGAGACGATTTCCCAGTAGAATAACGGACAACCGAAGCTCCTAAAATTCTATTTCTCCCAAGACAGAGATCAACATTCCCCAGCGAAGTCTTCCTCAACAACAGGTATACTGACTCTCGCTAAGGAATCTCTTAGGCGATCGACACTCCTTCAGATGGCATCTTTAAGCCCATTTTCCATCATCAATCTCCAAATGGCATCTATAAGCCCATTCCCGACATCACAAGACAAGTACCACTTCATGTGAGTGCAAATTTTTGGGCACTCTAGTGTTTAATCATCTTCCGCCCTCGGATCACGAAAGGCAGAAAAGCCAATCTATATCCTCAGGTTTAAGAAGATTGAATAGGGGCAGCTGTTGTACCCCAAAATTTTCCCTCCCATATTTCTCAAAACATTTCAAGAAAGATTCTCAAGTTGCTCAAGGAAGTCCAAGGGTTGACCAGACAAGCCCTCTCTTGAGGCAGTCTACCTCAAATTAGGGTTTCATATTGCATCAAGATACTTGAGTCCAAGGGATCCATAATACTCACCATTGTCCTAAAATGTTCTCAAGATCATCCATGTCAAGTTTCAAGCCTTGCAGAGGAAGTTTGCTCAGTCAATTGCTCAAAGGCCTGAAAATCGACTGTGCTAGGGCAAAAGTCAACTGTGGCCTACAAACAGTTAAACTTCGAGATTTTTGGTCAACATCCTCTTCTTGAAGTATATTTCATCATTTGATCAAGGGTTGATCATGATTCATCAAGGATTTCTCATAATTCATCAAGAACCAAGTTGCTAAATTAGGGTTTTATAGGAAAAGTCAACTCAACTTTGACCAAGCATAACTTTCTCATACTTTATGAGAAACGACCCATCCAAAGCTCATTTTTAAGAAGATGCAATACTCTACAATCCATCTTCAGGTCCCAAGTTCAAAATAGGCACTAACAACAAGTTATGAATTTGGACATTATAGGTCATTTTGAAAAGTCAACAAAAACACCTTTTTTGTCAAAGCTTCATACATGAACATGGAATACCAAATTGAGATGAGACAAAAAGGGTTGCTTAAAGGACATCTCAAGCTTTCTAAAAAGTTCAAGAACACCTTCAAAGAGTCAAAATTGAGGAAGTTATGCATTGGTGAAGTTGACCTTTTTTGCAAAATTGCCCAAAGTCAACTATGCCTTAAATTGCATTTTTTGCCAAATGGGCCAGACTTTTTGCATTTGTCTTGAGTTGGTAGCATGGTCCACGAGTCCTAGATCTTCCCACTTGTCTTTATCTCATTTTTATTTGAATTAAATAAATTTAAATCAAAACAAATCATGAAAAAATCCAAAGCATTGAAACCTCAAGATATTGTGCATGTTTCAGGTCCTATATCCAGCTGGCAAGTGATTGAATTCGTGCAAGGCCTTTGTGTGCATAAAAAGATTGGTTTTAGCCTAATTTTGGAAGGTTTTTCAAGTGAATCAAATCAAGATCAAAATCAATAATTGGCAAAGATTGAGATCATGTTTGCAACCCTAATCCAATCCTCAGTATATAGGGAACATTTGCAGACAAAAATCACAAGGTTTTGGAGGCGCAAAAGAGAGAACAAAACTTGGAAAAATCACAAAAAAGTGCAGACTCAATTTCACACTTCCAGGCAATTACAAGGCTTCCTGACCATCTCATTCACTTCCTGGGAGTACAAGCAAGCTGTACCAATCAAGAACAAGCGTGTTAGTGCCCAGAATTCATCCCCACGACTCCCACGGTTTGCCCATATTTCCAAAATCGAATCTTGTTATTCTTGCACATTCATCATGTTTTAATAGTATATTCTTGTTCATTAACACATTTGCAAGCTATCTATACCATTTAATTTCGTTTTTGTGGATTGTATCAAGATTCACCATTGCTAGGTTTTGTTGGCTCGATTTGGGATCTTTGTGTACAAGTGAAATTGGGCCACAAGAAGGGCACCATCGTGCTCAGCAGGCCAAGACGAATCAATCCATGGCCTTAGACCTCATTTATCATGCCCATGGAGGATTTTGAAACAACCCAGGGATATAGTGACGAACGTTGTCCGTAGGTAAAAGTTTTTAACTTTTACCAACGGAGCGAGGACGGGAGTGACCGGCGTGGCATCATCCTGTTGGTTCATTCAAAATTTTGGCGCGTTTTTTTATTTTCTCCACTAACTCCCTTTATTGCATATTATCTATTGTTATTATTCTATGTACAACAAGCGTGTGTAGCTCAGTTGGCATTGGTGCAGGTGGAAAATGCTTTGGGGCCTGGGTTCGAATCCCAGGTCCCCCCCTATTATTTCTTGTTATTTTCATGCAGGTGATCCAGCATGCACACAAGTCAGGAGACCACCATGTGACCTCGGGATCCAACCATTGGATCTCCAGATGGCCAAATCTAAAGGCCATCACATGAAGGACCATCATGTGACCCAGTCAATGCAGTGCATGAGATTCAGGAAGTCAACATGGACCTTTGGTTTTCAGCCAGAAAATTGCTATCCACACTCCCTCAAATTGCTATTTCAGGCCCAAATTTCCTTTTGTTTTCTCTTTATATTTCTTTTAATTTATTTATTTATTTATTTTTACTAACACAAATTAATTTTTCTTTTTATCAAAAATCACAAAAATAATGTTTTTCACCCAATTAGATTTAGGATATTTATTTTTTATAAATTAATTAATTTAATTAGTTTTATTTAACTTTAGGGTAATTTTAATTCCTTTTGTAAATAATTAAAATTAATTAGAACAATTAGGGTTTTAGCTTAATTTAAATTCTATATTCCTTTTCTTAAAAAATAACCAAAAATATAAAAATAGGTCATATAAATTATTTTCTTTAATTAATTTAATTACTAATTAATTTTGTATTTAATTTAAAAACCTAATTCCTTTTCTTAAAAATAATTAAAAACAACAAAAAATATTTTTTCTTTTAATTAGGCTAGACGGGGTCAAAACCCTAGTTCTCTCTCGTTCTAAATTTCATCGCGCGCGCTTTATTATTGTTTCTACCATATTGATGTAATTGCTCACAAGTTGTAATAGATTAATTAGGATCTTTTACTTTCATTTATCTTTTTTTTACGGGTTTGTTTTTGGCTATGTAAATACCCGAAGCCTTGTAATAGCGTAGCTTTACTTTCCGCACTTTAATTTCTGCAAAATATTCAACTGTTAGATGCATGATATTAGGGTTGCATGACAAGAATGTATGATTAACTTTAAAATGGTTAGCAAACCCTAAATGTGCAAAGAAAATAATTTGAAATTGAATCACTCGCACATGCGCACTCCTAGGGTATACTCTCACTTCGGTTGCCTTCGGTAAATGGTCATTAAGTATAGGATATTTTAGTGGTCACTCTCTTGTCTAAGCAAAGATCAAAGTCCCATTCGGAAAAGTTACCTCGGAAAGGTTGCCTCGAATACGTTGCCTCTAATAATTGATCTAAGACATTAGGGTTATTACTAAGACGTCCTAATATTGCTTTAGTGATCGTACGTCCCTTTTGAATTGACCCTTAAAACTCTGAAGACGGTGCTACCTACTCGCTAATAGTAGGATAGCATTGTCCAAAGGAAACAAACATAGAACAATTCTCTTTTTTGAGTAAGTAGAATCTTAAGTACTTTCTCAATCCAAACAAACTTTTCCACACTTACACTTTTTTCAAACAAAGCTTTCAAAAACACTTTGTAACACTCTTGAAGACAGAAGCAAGGGTTAAATCCAAGTCAAAAAACTTTTTCAAATTAAACACACACAAGAAAATTTTGAAAATGATGAGCAAGTACCTAAGAGCCAGTGGAAAACCACGGATAGAAAGGGTGCTAATACCTTCCCTTTTCTATAATCTACTCCCCGTACTCAAAATCTCAAAAAAAGGAATTTTTCTGTGCTTTTTTCCTTTCCTGTTGGATAAAATAAAAGTCGGTGGCAACTCTTGCTTACCGCGACATTTTGCGAACACAAACGCAAAACGCAAACCAACAATTCCTAAAACAGTTCGGTTCTGGCCACCGTATCACAGCAAGATTAAAATCAATCATAGCAAAACCCTAATTCAAGGATAAAATAATTGAATCAAACAAACTTTACACACATGCACCTCTAGGGTAACCCACACTTGTTGCCTCAGATAAAAACAATCATGTCCCTCGAATGTGGGATGTTTTAGAAAAGACCCTCGGTTAAAATATCATAGTCCCTCGATGACCCTTCGATGTTTCCTTCGGTAAACGATCTTAGTCCCTTATGACAATTGCTAAAACATTCTACAAGTTGCCTTCTATGACTGTACGATGACCCACGCTTGTCCCTCACATCCAATGATATGGCTCTTTACCAACCAATGGTAAAATAGCACTATCTAAGGGAGGAGGAAAAGAAAAAATACTTTTTGAGTAGGTAGATTGCTCGTAATTTCTTGCTCACAAACTAAACAATCTTCAGACCTCACACTTTCAAAAACAAACTTCTTTTCAAACACTCTCTTTTCAAATAAATATTTTCAAAACAAGCACTTTGTATACATTTTCAATGATACGAGAATCATTACAAAGTTTGTCGTACTAAGGCGTTTTTCAAAATATTTCCAAACAAATATTTTGTATGCATTCTCAACGATACGAGAATCATTACAAAATCACCACTTTGAAAACATCTTTCAACTTGCATAAAACACAAAGCATTTTCAAAGTGAGCTATCAATTAAGATCCCATAGATAACTACGAATGAAAAGGGTGCTAATACCTTCCCTTTTCATAACCTACCCCCCGAACTCAAGAAAAATTCTCAAAAGGTCTTTCCTGTTCTTTTCACCCTTTACTTTATTGGATAAAAGAAAAGTCGATGGCGACTCTTACTATCCACAACATTTGCGATAAAATGTAAAACACCAAAGTCAGTTCTCCCACTGTATTATAGAATTGGACACTTTGCTGGGGAAGTAGACACTAAAAGTGGGGTTACCTTAAGAGCTAGATCACCTTTATTGATTTACTTGCTTGATTTGTAAGCTTTACATTTTTGGGTTATGCTTGGGTTTATTTCTTGTATAGATCCTATACTCGAATCTGGGGGCATTTTAGGTAAGTAGCAATAGATCGTGGAAACTGTATAGCATAGACCGATATGGTTGAAGTGATGGCTATGTTAGTGTGAACATTTGTTAGTACCAGTGTCCTTTGAGTTGAATCAAGGAGAATACGGGGCCGCTGTATGGTGTAATGAAGCACTAACTGACAATAGAACCTTATTTGAACAACTTGGCCATTAGAAAGTAGTGAGATAGCTAGCTTTTGTGTAGACTTAATTTGGTTGATACTCGATACTACACTCGTTGAGATCGGACTTTCGGGATATTTCGGTCACTAAAATAGAAGCTTGTGTTGAAATAATGCCTGATGAAGAAAGATTAATGATATTGAGATTCCTTAGAACTTGGTTACTTCTTTTAGGACAGGTTGAACCAACTAAAACTTCAAGAGGATACTTACCTATAAACCCCATGCAAGCTTAAACCTAAGGATTTGTATGTTTTGTTTGTATATGATTATTTGTTCATAACATCATAAACATCATGACATCATGCCATAGCATTTTCACTAACCATTTCAAGGACGTATGGATTTATCTTTGTTCTGTTTATAGGTTATGGCTTCTACTCACAGAAATACCATCCAAATCAGCTTTGTAAGGGTGCCTCCTCAACTCAGATAGTTAGCATCAAGGGTTCCTGAGAATTCTCTATTCACCAAAAGATATGGTCGACTTCTCAATCTGGTTACGTCAAGCTTTGAAAAAGACATGATGTGTGTGCTCTTTCAGTTCTTTGACCCTAAACATCATTGTTTCACCTTTCCCTATTATCAATTAGTGCCCACAATGGAATAATTCTCTCAACTAATGGAAGTACCTGTTCTTAATCAAATAATTTTTACCGTTCTAGAGAAATATCCATAATCTGAAGAGACTGCATCAGTCTTACATTTGAAACGGTCTGACATTGTAGCTAATTGGGAAACAAGGAGCAGAGTCAAGGGTTTTCTAGATAAAATTTTGTTAGAGAAGGCTCGAGTGTTTTGGGATGCTATGGGTTTTCAAGATTTTGAAGAAGTCTTGGATCTTCTAATTTATGGTTTAGTACTGTTCCCTAATCCAGACCAACTCATAGATGTGAATGCTGTCAAAATTTTCCTCTCTCGTAACCTTGTGCCTACTTTGCTCGGAGACATTTTGCATTCTCTTCAAACTCGTACCAAGAGGATGAGAGGGGCTATTTTGTGTTGCATATCGTTGCTATCTAGGTGGTTTATTTCTCACCTTCCCTGGTCAGTATTGAAGAATGAACGAGGCTTGAGGTGGTCTCAAAGGATAATATCACTCTCTCATTCAGATATTTATTGGTGTTCCTGATCTCTGGAAGATGTCACTGTCATTAACCATTATGTGAAATTCCCTAATGTTCTGATCCTTGGCATTAAGGGAGGTATTACTTATAACCCTCTCTGGCTCTACGATAATTTGGTTATGCTCGAAGAGATGGTCCTCATGAAGCTCTTACCCAGGGTATTATGTTTGACTATGAGAGCGGTGTTCAAGGTTATCATCAAAGGTTTGTACGAGCTTGGGGCATGGTAAACAAGGTTGATAGTAAGACTTTGGGACATAAGACTTCTATCCCTTTGGAGCCTTATCTCAAATGGGTACGATCTCGCACTCAAAACCTTATTATACCATATCCAGCCATCCTACCAGTGATTGTCGAGCCTACTACTGAGGGAGGATGTTCCCTATACCATTCTCCATCCCGACATGCCTACTGACCTCGAGGAATTGCAGAAGTCCCGAGTTCAACTCAAAGGAGAACGAGACACCTTTGAAGCTCAATTTTATGCAAGCGAGAAGAAAGTATTGGAGCTCACAAAGTAACTACACGAAGAGCAAAGACTTAATGCATACATCATCCCAAAGAGGAAGCTTCCATGGGAGACTTGAATCTTAGGAGTTTATATTATTAATGTCTCCTTGAGACCTTTTATTTTTTTTGTAAAGCCCAAGGGGAAATTGTAATTTTTAAACTTATTAATGTAATTGTTATTTTTGTTTCCTTTTTGGCTAGAAAATTTAAATCTCCTAAGGTCCTTGAAAACATTGCATCCACATAACATACATCATGTCATAAGCAGGCTTCCGATATAGCTTTCCTCATCTTTTTACTATTTATTTTAGTATAAGATGTCTCTAGAGAAAACCGTCAAATATCTGCAGACTCAACACGCACAGATCCAAGAGATTCTCCTTAACCTAGCCAAAGGTCAACAAGAAATGATGGCACTTCTCGTCACAAAGAAGAAGACTAAGAAACGGGTTGTTATCAACATGGGAAGGAGGTTCAAAGGCCCTACCCGACTGGCTCAAGTTGAAGATGTCTCCTCCAAGGAAGACGACAATCAAGACGAGGATCTTAGAAGCACCAGGGTTGGGCGTGGAAATAACCAGATTTCTGAGGACAAAGACTACTCCAAAAAGCAGTACCCACCAGCGGATGACAAATAAAAATAGCTGGAAGACCGACTTAAGGCTATAGAGATCCAAACAGTGCCTGGTTTGGACTTTGGAGATTTAAGTTTGGTCCTTGGGGTGGTCATTCCTCACAAATTTAAGGTTCCCGTCTTTGCCAAATATGATGGAGTCTCTTGTCCAAAACTCAATTTAAGGTCATATGTTCGCAAAATTCAACCACACACTGCCGATAGGAAGTTATGGGTTCATTTCTTCCAAGAAAGCTTATCTGGAACACAGTTCGAATTGTTCTATCAACTAGAGGGGACTAATATCCGCACATGGGAGGATCTAGTTGCTTCCTTCTATAGACAATACCAATACAATGTTGATCTTGCACTAACTCGCGTACAATTACAAAGTATGACTATGGGCTCGAACGAAGGCTTTAAGGAGTATGCCCAAAAGTGGAGGGACCTGGCTGGAAGGGTGCAACCCCCTTTGACTGACAGAGAATTAGTGGAGATGTTCATGGGCACCTTAACTGGTCCATTCTTTAATTTGTTGATTGGGAGTTCTTTGGCAGAGTTTACTGAGCTAATTTTGACTGGCGAACAAGTTGAAAGTGGAATCAAAAGTGGGAAGATCCCAATGGCCTCAACCTCTGTTGTTGTAAAGAAACCATTTGTTGGTAATAAGGAAACTAATGTTGTTTATGGAAAAAGGAGTCGTATCAAGAATGATCGTCATCAGTCGGTAGGAGCAGTATTGATTTCTAACCCAACCTTAGTTTAACAACCACAATAACAAAACAATCAACAAAGGCTAGACGCTCTGTTAAGACAGTTCACCTGAATTAACATGCCATTGTCTCAAGCTTTACAACATCTATTTAAAGCGCAACTGATTACACTAAGGGATACTCCTTAAAATCCCAATACTGCCTCTCCCAAGTATAATCCGAACATGAAATGTGCCTATCACTCAAATAGCCCTGGGCATGACACAAACAACTTTTTGGCATTAAAGAACAAGATCCAAGATTTGATTGACAAAAAGGTGATTGAGTTTGATCCTCCACAAACCTCTAATGTGATTACTGCCCCTATGCCCAGTCACGGTAAGGGTGTCAATGCCATTGACGATGTCTCCTTTGTCTCTACCATTAGTGATTTGACTAATCCCTTAATGACCGTTAAGAAGAATCTGTTAAGAGCCGATTTATTTCCAGGCTTCCTTGAAAATTGTTACCATTGTGCTTCCAAAACTAATGGTTGTATATGGATGAAGAAAGGTATCCAACGCCTGATTGATAGCCATAAAATTATGTTTGAGAAAAATCCATCCATGAAGAGTCTGCCTGAAAGTATATCTCAAGAACCGAGACTTGAAGATGTTTCCATAATCATATTTCAAATGCTCCTACTTGGATCACCTTTAAAGGCCCTATAAGTATTCCTACTAAGTCAATATTGGATCCCCTGATTATCACTACAACGGGGCCAGTCCCTTATTCCTCTGACAAAGTTGTGCCTTGGAACTATAGGGAAGAAGTTTATTATCATGGTATCAATCAAGAGCCATGGATTAATGAAAATGAAGATTCTGAAATTACAAAAATTGTCGGAACTAGTAAGGTCACTAGGACAGGAAGGGTCTTCTCTCTAGAGATCTCTCCTCCAACAACTACTACAACACCTGTTCATATTCCTGATGTTGGGCTAATTATGGATGCCTGAGGTAAAGAGAAAGTATCTGAGCCTGCCCAGATGGAGGCGCCATCCAAAGATGTTACAATTGAAGACCCATCTAGACAAGAGATGGAAGAAATTCTAAAGGTCATTCGTAAAAGTGACTACAAGATAGTTGAACAACTGGGGCAGGCGCCCTCCGAGATATCCATGGTGTCCTTATTATTATGCTCCAAAGCACATGCCCAAGCTCTGTTGAAATTCCTGAAGAATGACCATGTACCACAAGAGACCACTGCTAATCAGTTCAAGAATTATATTGCAAGCCTAACCGCTGATAATGGTTTAGGCTTTTCTGATGCAGATTTAACTCCGGCGGGAAAGAATCATAACAAGGCTCTGCATATCTCTATTGAGTGTAAAGGCACTACTTTGGCGCACATGTTAGTTGATACAGGTTCCTCCATGAATGTATTACCAAAAGGTTCTCTAGATAGATTGAACTGTGAAGGGCCGATGCTGAAACCTAGCGATATTGTGGTAAGAGCCTTTGATGGTTCGAATAGAATGGTCCACAGAGAGGTTGATCTTCGAATCAAGGTGGGATCTCAAGTCTTCAATTCAACATTTCATGTAATGAATATCTGCACGGCTTATTCCTGCTTGCTCGGACACCCATGGATTCATGGGGCACGCGCGATTACCTCTACATTACATCAAAAGCTAAAATACCCAGTGATAGCGAAGATTGTCACAGTCTGTGGAGAGGAAGAATATATGGTCAGTCATTTGAATTCTTTCAAATATGTTGAAATGGACAGTGAATTCATTGAAACCCCCTGCCAAGCATTTAAAGTAATCCTTCCAACGATTGATGTTGCTAAAGCTACTCTTGGTACTCCTAAGATTGTTAAGGACACACCAAGAATGACCTCTCTGAAGGATGCTCGGGCTGTTATAGAAGATGGAGGTTAAACTATTTGGGGACAACTTCCTGATATCCCCTGCAAATCCGACAAATTTAGGTTAGGTTTCACTTCAAAGTCTCAGAAAGAGGTTCCTCGTGTTCGTACTGGAGGACCACCTCTCCGTATTAACAATAACAAAGTCAATGCTCTGGGATAGATTGATAGTGATGGTGACTTGGACGAATGGATATTCCCAACTACTGACGGTCGACTGAACAACTGGAAGGCCAAAGACTTTGTCTCAATCTCCTTCAGCCAGGAGTAATTGCTATTTCCTATTTTTATTGCTTTAAGAAGTTTGTCTGTAATTTCTGTTAAAACAATGACTTTAAACCTTGTGCCTTGCCCGGGGCACCATGGTCCATTTGTTAAGGGTTGTCATTTCATATATCATATGCTCATTTAATGAAAACATTGGACAAATTTGCATTCAAATTTTGCGCTCCTTGTCTTTCTTTTACTTTACTGCATTTTCAAAATAACCACGTGACCTTAAACTCACACATACATATTTGCATATCCACATCCACTCCGGATCTCATTGACAACAATTCTGCTATTGCTATTTATGACTTTGAAAATCAAATCTATCAAGCCAAAGACGAAGGTGAAAAAGACTGAGATACCTGGAGAACTCACCAGACTCTTGATACAAGAGGAAAAGTCTATCCAAGCGCATGAAGAACTGGTCTAAGTGATAAACTTGGGTACTGAGGAAGATAAGAAAGAAGTCAAGATTGGCGCCAACTTGGGAGACAGTGTCAAAAGCAAATTGGTTCAGATGTTGCACGACTATGTTGAGGTATTCGCTTTGGAGAAGTGAAAAACACAAGAAGGGGGATTGAATTAAAACTTAAACATCAATGGAGTAAGGAACACGTTTATTTTTATCCTGGTTCGTTTGATCTCAAACTACTCCAGTCCAACCGCCAAGGTGATTTCTCCTCTCTCCAACGAGGACTTAATTCACTAATCAAACTGATTATAATTCTACTTTAACAACTGTTAAAGTCTTCTTGAGTCCAAAACCACAACCCGACTTTCTAAAGGAATTTCACTAAACATTTAATTGAATAAAAGTGTACAATTATGTTTCTAAATAAACAGTATCACAAACTTATGATGTATTACACTGTTTAATATTGAATCGTTGAAGATGAAGAATGAAAGCTGCGTTGTTTACTTTTTCATTTGAGTTTTTATTTATGAGCGCATTTGTTCATCATCTTGAAATCTTCTTCTAGTCTGCATTATATAGGCCTTGCAATAGAGACATAAGAAGATACTTTTGGTAAGTCATAACACAAGTTAATGAGCTTTCCAAATCAGGAGATCCTTGTATGTATGTAGCCGTTACTAATGATCTTGCATTGATGGAATTGTAACGCTTCAGAGCTTCTCACGTCAGAGGATGAATATTACCGTTGAGAGTTATTTACAGCTTGATCAGAATTTTGCACATCAGAGTATCATAGATTCTGTTTCGCAGCACTGGTGCATTCAGAAGTTCAATCAGAACTTCTTCATATAAGCGTGTCATGCATATTTGATGCGTCTGAATCTTTCATTGTCCTCTCAACTTTTGTGCTTGCATAATCAGAACTTCTGGTGATGTTCTGGAAGAACTTCCAGTTGCATCAGAACATCTTTTTAACATCAAAACATCTTGCATATAAAGAAGGATGATCCAATCAGATCAAATCAGAACATCCCGCATATAAAGATACTTTTTAATAGCGAGCATATTTGTTCTTTATATCAAGTGTTTTTTTATCATCAAAACTCTTGCTAGTATGTAGAACCAAATTATGTTCTAACAATCTCCCCCTTTTTGATGATGACAAAAACTAGTATATTTTGATGGAATATAAAGAACAAAAATTAAAAGGAAGGCTCCCCCTGAGTAGAGTACTCAGCTAACGAGAAAATAAAATACTTCCCTGAAGATCTTTTGATTATAAGTCAAAATATTCTTCATTCTCCCCCTTTTTGTCGAGAATCAAAAAGTGGAAAAGACTCGGTTTGACTTGCTCTGGTAAAAGTTGCTTGAAAAGGTGTGACATCTGCTCCTAGATACATCTGAGATTCGTTAGAGAGCTTCTGATGCTGTATTTCCATTCCTGTTTCCAATAGATTCAGAGCCAGTAACTTTTGTTTCTGATTGCCTCTGAAATCTGTGAATCCTTTAAATTTTAGGTTTTGGAACATATGCTTTCTTTCCTCCATGTGTAGAGAGCATCCAGAGTCGAGGTGTTAATACTGGAGTTTCAACCTTGCTGTTAAATATATCTGCAACATAGATGATTTTGTCTTTTGGTACCCATATCTTTCTGGGTCCATGACTGTTAGAGTTTCCAAAATTCTGTTTGAATTTTGGTTTAGTATAAAACGCCTTACCAGCATGTTTTATATCATGTGTTTGCCCAGTGGTGAAGTGAGAATAGAGATTAGTGTGTTTGATAACGAGATCCTTAACTTTCTTAGGTTGGGATACTTTGCCTTTGTATCCTATACCTATTCTGTTGTTCCTGCTAACTCCATAGATCATTGAAGCCATTTTGCTTCTATCTATGTTTTTAGCCAGAAACTTCTGAATGCTTTGATCATTTTCCTTTATGATCTTATCAGCATTACTGGGATCCTCTGAGATTATTTCCTTCTGAGAGTTTTGTAAATCATTTTCTAGTTTTGAAATCTTTTCTTTTAACTCAGAGTTTTCTAATCTTAGACTCTTAGTTTCTTCAGAGTCAGAAGCAAGATCCTTTTTCAGGTTCCTGAATTTGACTCGAAGCTGCTGATATCTTTCCAGAATTTCACTCAGACTTTCTCCTAGTTCAGCTTTAGTAAAATTAACAGTAAAGTCAGGAAATACCTCTTCAGCGTCTGATTCTGATTCTGACCCTGATTCAGATTCAGAAGATTCTGAGACATCTAATAAGTTGTCCGTTTGAGCTATATTGGCTTGTTCATCTTCTGATTCTGTTCCGTCTTCAGAAGATTCCGAGTCATCCCATGTTTCCATAATACTTTTCTTCTTCTCCTTAATGAACTTCCTTTTATGTTTCTCCTTCTGAAGCCTTGGACAATCACTTTTGTAGTGACCTTGTTTATTGCATTCATAGCAGGTAATGATTTTGTTACTTGATTTTTTGTATCCAGAGGATTGTTCAGAGTCATTTCCTGTTCTTCTGGAGTTTCTGAAATTCTTCTGCCTGTGCTTCCACAGCTGATTGATTCTTCTGGATAGAAAGAATAGTTCGTCTTCTTCTGACGAGGCTTCTTCAGAGTTTTCTGCTTTTGCTTCTTCCTGTAAAATTTTGGTTACATATTTGTTAGATTTCAGAGCGAGAGACTTACATTGCTTTTGAGGCTCATCATCTTCTAACTCTATCTCATGGCTTATGAGGGAGCTGACAAGTTCTTCGAGAGATGTTATGTTCAGATCTTTTGCCATTTTGAGAGCCGCGACCATTGGTCTCCATTGTTTTGGTAAACTTCTGATGATCTTCTTTACATGATCAGCAGTTGAGTACCCTTTGTCCAACACCTTTAGCCCTGCCACCAGAGTTTGGAATCTAGAGAACATTGTTTCAATGGTTTCGTCTTCTTCCATTTTGAAGGCTTCATACTTCTTAATGAGTGCAAGGGATTTGGTTTCTTTTACTTGCATGTTGCCTTCATGCGTCATTCTCAGAGAATTAAACATGTTCTTAGCTGTTTCTCTGTTTGTGATGTTCTCATACTCTGAACATGAGATGGCACTCAAGAGAATCGTTATGGCATTGTGATGATTTCTAAAGTCTTGCTTTTGATGATCTGTCATCCTTTTTCTGTCAATCTTATGACCACTTTCATCAATAGGATGTATGTATCCATCCGTTACCACATCCCAGAGGTCGGCGTCATAGGCTAGGAAGAAACTTCTGATCATAACCTTCCAGTAGTCAAAATTTTCACTGTCAAATATTGGAGGGCTGATACTGATGTTATGACTTGTTCCCGTCATAGTGTTTTCCCCCTTGGATCTTTATCTGACACGGTTAAGTGTTTGCACCCAGATCCAGGTGCTCTGATACCAATTGAAGAAGTGAAAAACACAAGAAGGGGGGGTGAATTGAAACTTAAAAATCAATGGAGTAAGGAACACGTTTATTTTTATCCTGGTTCGTTTAATCTCAAACTACTCCAGTCCACCCGCCAAGGTGATTTCGCCTCTCTCCAACGAGGACTTAATTAACTAATCAAACTGATTACAATTCTACTTTAACAACTATTAAAGTCTTCTTGAGTCCAAAACCACAACCCGGTTTTCTCAAGGAATTTCACTAAACAGTTAATTGAATAAAAGTGTACAATTATGTTTCTAAATAAACAGTATCACAAACTTGTGATGTATTACACAGTTTAATATTGAATCATTGAAGATGAAGAATGAAAGTTGCGTTGTTTGCTTTTTTACGTGAGTTTTTCTTTATGAGCGCAGTTGTTCATCAACTTGAAATCTTCTTCTAGTCTGCTTTATATAGGCCTTGCAATAGAGACATAAGAAGATACTTTTGGTAAGTCATAACATGAGTTAATGAGCTTTCCAAATCAGGAGATCCTTGTCTGTATGTAGCCGTTACTTATGATCTTGCATTGATGGAATTGTACGCTTCAGAGCTTCTCACATCAGAGGATGAATATTACCGTTGAGAGTTCTTTACAGCTTGATCAGAATTTTGCACATCAGAGTATCAGAGATTCTATTTCGCAGCGCTGGTGCATTCAGAAGTTCAATCAGAACTTCTTCATATAAGTGTGTCATGCATATTTGATGCGTCTGAATCTTTCATTGTCCTCTCAACTTTTGTGCTCGCATAATCAGAACTTCTGGTGATGTTCTGGCAGAACTTCCAGTTGCATCAGAAAATCTTTTTAACATCAAAACATCCTGCATATAAAGAAGGATGATCCAATCAGATCAAATTAGAACATCCTGCATATAAAGATACTTTTTAATAGTGAGCATATTTGTTCTTTATATCATGTGTTTTTTTATCATCAAAACTCTTGCTGGGATGTAGAACCAAATTATGTTCTAACACGCTTGGTCATACGAAGACATGCCAGGGCTCGATACTGATATTGTGGTTCATCGTCTGCCAATGAAAGAGGGTTGTTCTCCAATAAAACAAAAGTTTTGTCGCATGCATCCTGATATGTCAGAGAAAATCAAGACTGAGGTAATGAAACAATTCAATGCAGGTTTATTGGCAGTAACTCTGTAGCCCAAATGGGTTCCAAATGTTGTTCTAGTGCCGAAGAAAGATGGTAAGATCTGGATGTGTGTAGATTACATGGATTTAAATAATGCAAGCCCCGAAGATGATTTCCCACTACCACATATTGATGTCTTGGTTGACAACACTGCTCAACACAAAATATTCTCCTTCATGGATGGCTTCTCAGGGTATAACCAAATAAAAATGGCACCTGAAGACATGGAGAAAACTACTTTTGTCACATAGTGGGGCACCTTTTGTTATAAGGTCATGCCTTTCGGGCTGAAGAATACAGACGCAACTTATCAACGGGTTATGGTGGCTTTATTTCATGACATGATTCATCATGAGATAAAAGTCTATGTTGATGACATGATAGAGAGATCCCAGACTGAAGAAGAGCATCTTGACCACCTGCATAAGCTGTTTCAAAGGTTGAAAAAGTACAAGCTGAGATTGAATCCCAACAAGTGTACCTTCGGGGTAGGATCTGGTAAACTCCTCGGTTTCATTGTCAGTGGAAAAGATATTGAAGTTGATCCTACCAAAGTTAAAGTCATTCAAGAAATGCCAGCTCCTCATACTGAGAAGGAGGTCATAGGTTTCTTAGGACGACTCAACTTTATTGCCCGATTCATTTCTCACCTGACCGCTACTTGTGAGCCACTCTTCAAGTTTCTGAAGAAAGATCAAGTAGTAAAATGAAATGACGACTGCCAAATAGCTTTTGAAAAGATCAAGGAATAATTACAAGAACCTCCAATTCTGATGCCACAAGTTGAAGGAAGACCTCTGATCATGTACCTGACTGTGTTAGAGAATTCAATGGGGTGTGTGCTGGGGCAGTATCACGAGTCTGGTCGAAAAGATCATGCAATATACTACCTTAGCAAAAAGTTTACCGACTATGAAACAAGATATTCACTACTCGAGAAAACTTGTTGCGCTTTCACATGGGCTGCTCGCCGACTGAGACAGTATATGTTGACTCATACTACTCTATTGATCTCTAAGATGGATCCCATCAAGTACATCTTCGAGAAGCCAGCTCTCTCTTGAAGAATAGCTCGGTGGCAAATGATCTTGACTGAATATGACATTCAGAACACTACTCAAAAATCAATCAAAGGAAGTGTACTGGAAGATCATTTGGCGCATCAAGCTGTAGATGACTACCAATATATGAACTTTGAATTCTCGGATGAGAATATAATGCTAATAACAGATTGTGGCCTGGACCGTATGAAGGACCTGAGCCAGGGTCCCGATGGACTATGGTTTTTGATGGAGCTTCCAACGCACTTGGTAACGGATTTGGTGTTGTAATCGTTTCCCTCGAAGGTTGTCATACACCCTTTACTACCAGACTTTGCTTTGACTGCACCAACAATATGGCTAAGTATGAAGCATGCATCTTGGGTCTTAAAGCTACTATCGACTTGAGAATTAAATTCCTGAACGTATATGGAGATTCAGCCTTGGTAATTAGTCAAGTCAAGGGAGAATGGGATACAAAACATCAAAACCTTATCCCTTACCGAGAACTTGTGCTAACCTTGATCCCATACTTCAAAGAGATTACCTTTGAACATATCCATAGGGAAGAAAATCAATTGGAAGATTCCTTGGTTACCATGTCATTTATGTTCAAGGTCAATTGGGATAACGAAGCTCCCAGAATTACTGTCGAAAGATTTGACGAACCAGCACACTACTTTGAGATTGACATTGGTGGAGTAGAGGAGAAGCCTTAGTTTCATGAATTTAAAATGTTCCTTGAAGCACAAGAATACCCTGAGGGAGCTTAAATCAATGATACGAAATTCATGTGGAGATTCTCAACCAAGTTATTCCTGAGCAATGGGATTTTGTACAAGCGCAATCATGATTTAACCTTGCTTCGTTGTATGGACAAGAAGGAAGCAGAGAAAATTATGGAGGATATGCACGAAGGAATCTTTGGTACTCACTCTAGTGGACATACTATGGCCAAGAAGATTCTAAGAGCAGGTTACTATTGGTCGACTACGGAAATCGATTGTCACCACCACTCGAGAACTTGTTATAAGTGCAAGATTTATGCTGATAAGGTTCATGTGCCTCCAATACCTTTAAACGTCATGACTGCTCCTTGGTCATTCACAATGTGAGGCATTGACATGATTGGAGAAATCAAACCTACTGCATCTAATGGACAGTGTTTCATTCTCTTCGCCATTGACTACTTCACTAAATAGTTTGAAGCAGCTTCATTTGCCTCAGTTACCAAGAATCTTGTAGCCCGGTTCATCAAACATAACCTCATATGTCAGTATGGCATCCCTGAAAGGATCATCACTGACAATGGTACAAACCTCAACAACGCCATGATCACTGAACTCTGCACGCAGTTTAAAATCAAGCATCACAACTCTTCGCCATACAGACCTAAGATGAATGATGCAGTGGAAGCCGCCAACAAGAATATAAAGAAGATTGTGCAAAAGATGGTGGTGACCTACAAAGACTGGCATGAGATGTTACCGTTTTCTCTTCATGGATATCGTACTTCAGCGCGAACATCAACTGGGGCAACCCTATTCTCTCTGTTCTATGGCATGGAAGCGATCCTGCCCGTCGAAGTTCAAATCCCTTCTCTAAGGATTATGAAATAATAAGACTTAGACGAATACGAGTGGATCAAGACTAGGTTGGATCACTTTAATTTTATTGACGAAAAGAGGCTGGCGGTTGTCTGTCATGATCAGATGTATAAAAATGTATGATCAAGGCATTCAACAAGAAGATCAAGCATCGGGTATACCAGGCTAGTGAACTGGTAATAAAGTACATCATTCTACCACAAGATGATTCAAGGGGAAAATGGACTCCCACCTACGAAGGGCAATTTGTTGTCAAGAAAGTATTCTCAGGCGGTGCTATGATGCTAACCACTATGGATGACAAAGATTTTCTGTATCCTGTAAATGTGAAAATAGTAAAAAAATACTACGCATAAAAATGACCCGCTAGGTTGACTGGCCTAGGAAAAAATAAGGGCATCCCGGCGAACCAAAAGGGTTCGGGAAAAAATAAGGGATATATACAAAAGATTGTACACCCGACAAGTTGAAAACCTGAAAAGGCGGCTTGGGAAAAAAGGGTATCCTGGTGGACTAAAAACCTGAAAGGGCAGTCCAGGAAAAAATTAGGGCTTAAAGCGTATGACTCTGTCCCGTTGAATCACTTACCTGCAAGCTTTATTACCAAGGTTGAAAGTTCAAATGGTTAAATCAACTTCTTCCGATGGCAAAGGACGAGGTGTTCGAAGACATAGGGGCAATAGCAGAGTTTGGAACCCAATGAGATCACTTCCACATGGCTATACATTTTGTTTTCACTTTGTACTCTTTTCATTTCACGACGACTTCCTCTTACTAGGATTTCCGTCTCTTTGTACAAAATCGTCTGTTTATAGGCAAATTATCAATACAAATACACCTTGAAGTTAAAACTTTTTGTTTTTTCTAATTTGCTTGCAAAAACATCCAATGACTAAATTGAAGGAACATATGCATATGAATATGATTAATTGTTAACAAATATACGCATAAGAACAAGAATAAGCATTTACTCAAGATTCTAGAAGTTGGGATAACATTCAAGCTGTCCATGAACCCCCACAAAGCCACTTCTGTGAGATTCTCCCACAGAATAATCTTCACAAAATTCATCCCCAATAAGGATACATTCCCCACAATTTCCTTACGGAGTTCCAATCAGTAGATCTCCTAGAAATTCTCTTCCCCAACTGAGTTTGGTCATCCAAAACTGAAAAAGAAACCTTGTAGAGTTCTTCTCTTTAGAAAATTCAATTTCCCTAGGAGATTTTATTTCCTCAAAATAATATTATCCGACAATAGGGTTTATTTCCCCAATAACCTACAAATTGCCCATCTCGAGTCTATTCCTCAGACTATTATAAATCACTGACAAAATTCTTCTCCCCAGTAAAGTTGCCACTATCCCCAGAAAATTGCTACAAAACCTGGAATCTGGCCAGATACCAGTTAACTTTATCCTCCCCAGACAAGTCAGAAGATTATCCATCTCTTGTATCCCAAGTCAGGGTGTATAAGAATTAATTTTCCCTAGACGAGTCGAAAGATTATCCATCTCTTGTATCCCCAGTCAGGGTGTATAAGAATTAATTCTCCCCAGACGAGTCAGAAGATTATCCATATTTTTTATCCCTGGTCAGGATATATAAGAATTAAATCCCCCAGTAGAGCGATGACCGACTAGTGTTCCTGAGCTCTTCTCCCCAAGCAGGAAGTCAACATCCCCTACAGAGTTTCCTCAAACAAGTAAGCAGGAATCCCCAGTGGAAGCACTCTATAAAAGGTTGAAGATACACATACTTTTTATCCCCAGCAATGGTCAGGGATTTATTTTCCAAGACAAAGATACATCACGGGTTTACAAATACACTTCAATAACCTTTCGCATTCATACATCACAACATATACATACGAAGCACATATAGCACAATCTCATTTATTTTGAGAACATCATTATGAAATGCATTTCATACATCATGACATTGCATACATCTAACTCTTTGCCTTTTTAGGAAAGATCAATCAACAGACGAATATCAACAAAAATTTTCAAACAGGTCTAAGATTAATTCCCGAAGCAAGATGGGACAACTATCTATGTGACCAGGTTAGAGATTAATTCCTAAAACAAGATAGGGCAACTATCTCAATGGCCGATAAAAAGCAGGTTCCAGATTAATTCCCGAAACAAGACGGGGAAACTATCTGAATGATCAGCCATAGATTAATTCCTGAAAAAAGATAGGACAACTATCTTTAAAATAAAACAGATTGAAGATTAACTCCCGAAACAAGACGGGGAAACTATTTTTCTTTCTCTTTAGTCAGATAAATATCAATTCCCTAAACAGGATGGGCGACTATCTGTATCACCAATAATACAAACCGATTGTAGATCAATTCTCGAAACAGGACGTGGCCACTATCTGCATGAGCAAGATTGAAGATTAACTCCCAAAACAGGACGGGGAAACTATATTTATTTCTCTTTGGTTAGATAAAGATCAATTCCCGAAACAGGACAGGGCGACTATATTTATCACCAACAGATTAATTCATGAAACAAGACATGGCAACTATCTGTGAAGAACTGATTGTAGATCAATTCCAGAAATAGGACGGGGCGACTATCTACATGAGAAGATTGAAGATTAACTCCCGAAACAAGACGGGGAAACTATCTTTCTTTCTCTTTATGGTCAGATAAAGATCAATTCCCGAAACAGGACGGGGTGACTATCTTTATAACTAATGGTATGAACTCCCGAAACAGGACAAGTTTACCAACAAACTGATTATAGATCAATTCCCGAAACAGGGCGGGCGACTATCTATATGATAAGAAACTACTCAAACACCTTTCCAGAGGTTCATTCTGGAAAGCATTCTTCAGATACAGTCGAACATAGACTTATTCTGATATCTCTATCAACAATCACCTTTGGATGGCTTCTATAAGCCCATCACCGAAGACTCTCCATCATTTCTCCAAATGGCATCTCTAAGCCCATTCCAAATATAATCAACCAATAATATCACTTCGTGCACAAGCGAGTGCAAATTTCTGGGCACTTAAGTGTTCAATCATCTTCCACCTTCAAGTAGTGAATGGCAGAGATGTCAATATAACTCTTCAGGTTTAAGAAGATTGAACAGGGGAAGCTGTTGTACCCCAAAATTTTCCCTCCCTTTTATTCAAGACATTTCTCACAAAATATCTCAAATGCTCAAGGATTCTCAAAGAGTTGATCTGACAAGCTCACCTCCTAAGCATTAAGACCACAAATTAGGGTTTTGGTTTTCACAAGGAAATTTGGACTTCTAATGCCGTAAATGACTTTCATAGTTCATCATAGACCTCCAATAATTCTCATGCCAAGTTTCAAGTCTTGCATCTCAAAATTGCTCAGTCAATGGCTCAGATGACTGAAAATCAACTATATTGAGTAAAAAGTCAACTGTGATAAACATGCAGTCAAACTTCAAGATTTTTGGCCAATATCAACATTTTTAAGTCATATTCATCAATTGATCAAGGGTTGATCATAAGTCCTCGAGAAAAGCATTCAAATCATCAAAAGGGGGAAAATTGTCAAAATTAGGGTTTTGACTGAGAATGACTGATCATTGAATTTTGACCTAGTATATAGCCTAATGACTTGAAGCATGATCTTAAGGATTAAAACACAATATATTGAACTTATTTTATGGCTCAAATCATTTTCTCAGGATCAAATGATTGATAGTTGAAATTTAGATCAATTGATAAAAAGTCAATTGACATACAAAAAGTCAAACTTTGACTTTTTAGTCAACATTGAATATCAAAGATAAAGATTCATCAAGACATTAAAAAATATCAAAATTGATCATCAAGAATCAAGAAAGTCAAGAAAAGTCAAGAAAAAGTCAAGATTTCTATGACTTAGAAAAATTCAAAGTGTTTTATACCTTGATAATTTCACTACTTCATGACAATTTTTCACCAAGACGCAAGATGATTCAAGGAAAACTTTCAACATGAAAGTTGTAGATCTTGATGAATTCTACAAATTTGTATTAGAGGGTTGATTTCCAAAAAATTCTTGGATTAAAAGATAAAGGTTGTTGTACCCCAAAATTTGCCCTCTCATTTATCAAGATTTTGCTCACCAGATCTCCTTTGATTCAAAGACTGCATTACGGTTGATCAGCCCAAGTCACCTCCTTAAGCACTGATGACCAAAATTAGGGTTTGAGTTTGCACAAGGATTTTTGAACTTCCAATGCCCCGTATTACTTTCATGGATCATTATGGAACCCAAGATTACCCATGTCAAGTTTCAAATTTGGATCACACTTTTGATCATTCAATCGAGCAATTTACCTAAAAATCAGTTATATTGGAGAAAAAGTCAACTATGGCCAATTTACAGTCAAACTTCATAATTTTTGATCCCCATCAATATTTTAAACTCATATGTATCACTTGATCAAGTTTTGACCACAACTCCTCAAGAAATTGGATCAAATCTCCAAAAGGGCAAAATGGTCAAAATTAGGGTTTTGACTGGGAAAGGGCAATTTCTGATTTTTGACCTAGAAAATGGTCAATTGATTTAAGGCATGATCTCAAGAGTCCAATTGCATCATTTTGACCTAATGACATGGTCCAAAACATTGCAAGACCATTGGATTGACAGATGAATTTTTCAGTTAACTAATCAAAAGTCAACTATATACTGAAAAGTCAAAATTTGACTTTTTGGTCAAATTCAAGTGCCAAAGATCATAATTCATTAAAACATGTCAAAATATGAATCTTATTCATCAAGAAATCAAAAATTCAAGATTTCATTTTGAAAAGTCAAAATTTCTAAACTTAGAAATTTTTCTAAGTGTTGGAAATTTCTTATTTTTTCATAACTTTGAGCAAAATTTCCACCATGATGCAAGATGATTCAAGAGAAACTTCCAAAATGAAAGTTATATATCTCCATGAAATATACAACTTTTCTTCAAACAACTTCTCCCAAAAGTGCTTGGATCTCAAGTTATAATTTTAAGAACACGTGGTCATGAAACAAAACACTTAGTGAAATTTTGCCCAAATTTGGTCAGGATTTTGACCCAACTTCATGGAACATTTTCATATAGTTACAAGGGGAATATTCAAAAGAAATTCAAAGATGGGTTGTAGAGCACATTGCAAGCTTTCCAAAATGTCTAGGAACTCCTTGAGATCATTTTTGAGTAGGGAGAATCGAAGAGATGAAGTTAGAGTTTTATCACTTTAATTACAAGTCATTTTAGTGATGAACAAAATTCAAATTCAAACTATGCTGCATAAACACTACTTTGCAGGCCTCAAACTTGTTAGTAACTCCATAATTAATGGTTTACACATCTGTTAGAGGCCTCACTTCAAGCATTCAATGCATGGACATGCTTTTTTATCCATTTATGAAAGAAAGGTTACATTGTCATTTTGATAAAGTGACTTTTTGTACAAAACTTGTTCTTGAGCCTTGCACTTGTTCTCTTCTGATCAAACAGGTCCTGTAACTCATGAGAAATGTTTCAAACACTTACAATCACCCATCCCATGCTTGTACCTCTCCTTGAAACTTGTTTCCCTCTTTTCTTCAAAATCAAGTAACCTAGCCAAAAGCTAAGAACTTGTACTTCTGACTTGCCAATGCACTCAAACACTTTTGTTTATACATACACAAACCATTTGACATAAAGACATGAATGCTCAAGCCTTGGAAGAACCAAAAACTCAGAATCACACTACACACTTCCATTTTCACACAAACAGACCAAAAACTTGAAACTCATAATCTACTCGTGTGTTTCTTGGCCTTTTGGTTTCTAAAGTTTCTAAACATCACATAGAATCAATCCCAAACCCTGTTATAGAACTGTAACACCATTAACACCATCCGCCATTTCCAAAAACAGAGCTCTACACATTGACTTCTCCAGACCATTTTAGCCATCCATTGCTCAAGCTAATCATTGCTTTAGCTTCCTGGGACCTCAAGGAAGCTAACCTGATCATCACCATCACTTGAAACAAGCTCAAACTCAAAACACGATTTCCAGTTTTGAGGTAAGTTTTCTCAACTTTGAACTCTTCATACAGGCATCATCAATAGTTTATTTATGAACAAAACATGTAGATATCATTGCCCTGAAGCTAACAATGTCCATAGTTTCCATTAATTTTGCTTGATCTTAGAGAATTTTGAAACTGAAATTTCTGAGATTTTTAGGGTTCAAATTAGGGCCATTAAAATTCATGCTTATCTTTGATCTATAGTTTTAATGCTTTACATTTCTGAAACCTTGAAAAAATTTGCTACAAGTTTCATGTTTACAGTTTCCATTTTTGATGAGAATGAGCAAGTTACAGTTGGTTTGGCTGGAGGTTGAAGATGAAGTCATCAGGACGCGTATTGCCTTGTATATTTATTGTTTTGCTTATGTTAACGGATGTATAGTCACCCCAATGGTAGAAGCGCGCGCCTGTAACCTATGGGACCTGGGTTCGAGCCCCAGTGGTACCCTTTTGTATTTTTTACATGTTTTTTGCTTTTTATGACTTTTTTTGCAGGCGCTGGACTCCAGCTTTGGGCCTATGTTTTTTTTTCTATTCCTCACCCCCTTGCAGGCTATTTGCACCTTGGCCCAATTTTATTTTATTTCTTTATTTTTCATTTTATTTATTTTCTTAAAATATTTTCCTAATACTAAAAAATCATAAAAATTTAAAAAATATTAGATTTTCATTTTAATTTAGTTTATTTATTTTTCTCACACAAAAATTATTTTATTAATCATACCTTATTTATTTTTACTTATTATCTTTTAAATTTAATTAAAACTAGGTTATTTACTTATTTTCTTTTACACCCATTAAATATGTTATTTTAATATAAAAAGGCCAAAAATATTTTATAATGTCATAAACATATTTTAAAGATAAAAATACTAAAAATACTTTTCCTAAACTTATTTTCTTTTCATTAATCAATAGAACTAGGGTTTTATTTAAAATCTTTTCTTAAATAAATTCAAGTTTAATTAATTATTATTTTTAATTAATTAGGTTAAAACAATTTCCCTTTTTCTCATAAAAATCTAAAAGTACCCATTTTCTTAACAATTACATTTCTTGTATATTTATTTCATCTTGTACATTTAAATCTTTGCACATCAATGCCTATTCAATATGGTTGCAATAGACTAACTAGGTTTATATTTTTGCAATCCCCATTCAATTTGTACACCCCTTCCCCACAAAGGTTGTAATAGCGTAGTAACTTTAAATTTCGCAATTTATCGCTTTTATATATAACATGCTAGTAATTAGGGTTTGTATGGAAAGACTAAAATCAATACTTAGAAACCCCTAATTCAAGACAAAAACAAGCATGAAAATAATACACTTGCACACAACACCCATAGGATTATTCCACTTGGTTGCCTATACAAAATGGCCATATTACGCATGTAAGGTATCTTAGCAAAAACAAGCAAAATACAAGATCATAGTCCCTCGATGACGCTATCTAAGTTGCCTTACAAATGATCTCAGTCCCTCAAAAAGAATGTTAAGATACCTTGCAACATTGTTAATCATGGTTATACGATGACCCACGCCCGTCCCGTTTACATCCAAAGATAGGGTTACTTACCAAATCAATGGTAAGATAACAATGTCAAAGGAAAAGGAAATGAACATGAAAGACTTTTTGAGTAGGTAGAATGCTCCTAATTACTTGCTCAATTTCAAAACAAAACATCCTTGCTATTTTCAAACACCTACACTTTCAAAACATCTTACAAATTGAAAACATTTTCAAAAGATCAAACATCTTTGTATACATTCTTACAAACAAGAATCATTACAAAGATTGCCTAAACAATGGCCTCTTTACAAAATACTTTCAAAAACCACACCAAGCACAATTTTCAAACAAAAAGCAAGTGATCTAGCAAGTAACTAAGAGCCCATGGAAAACCATGGATGACAAGGGTGTTAATACCTTCCCTTTTCATAATCTACCCCCTGAACTCAAGAAATAAATCTCAAAGGTATTTTCTATGCTTTTTCACCTTTCCTTTTGGATAAAAGAAAAGTCGGTGGCAACTCTTGCTAACCGCAACATTTGCGATCAAACGCAAAACCCTCAAGTCAGTTCTCCCACCGCATCACAGAACTGGCGACTCTGCTGGGGATTGAATTCTAAAAGTGGGGTGATCTTAGGGTTAGATCACATTTAATTGTTTTCATTGTTTGACTTGTATGCTTTACATTATGGTTCTTTATTTGGGTTTGAATCCTCTACCCAGATTTGGGATACATTATAGGTAAGTAGAAATACATTGTGGAAACTGTGCGGGGTATACCGATATGGTCTAAGCAATAGCTATGTTAGTGCGACATATTTGTGGGTATCGGTAGCCCTTGAGTTAATCAAGGAGAATACGGGGCCGCTGAGTGATGTCATGAAGCACTAATGAACTTTTAGAACCTTTATTTGACCAACCTGGCATTTAGGATGTAGTGAGATGACCGGCTTTGGTGCAGTCCGAAGTTGGTAGATACTCGATACTACACTCATTGAGGTTTGGTTTCTTGGTATATTTCGGTCACCATTAAAGAGGCTTGTGCTGAAACAATGACCAAGGAAACAAACCGGTGATATTGAGCTCCTTATAACCCGATTACTATTACTAGGACAGGTTGAGCCAACTAAACTTCAAGAGGGTACTTACCTATGTGACTCCATGCAAGCCTAAACGTAAGGACTTTTTTGCTTTGTTTGTATATACATACTTGTACATAATATCATGAACATCATAACATCATACACATTCATTAACCATTTCAAGGATATTGGGATTCATCTTTGTTCTTGTTTTGTAGGACATGGATTCTATTCGCAGGAAAACTATTCAAGTCAACCTTGTAAGGATCCCTCCATAACTTAAGGAACTAGCTTTAAGGATTCCTGGAAACTATCCATTCACTGAGAGACATGGTCGCCTACTCACCTTGATCACCTCTAACACAGATGAGGACATGATGAAGGTGCTCTTTCAGTTCTTTGACCCCTTACACCATTGCTTCACATTTCCCAACTATCAACTTGTGCCTACTTTGGAAGAATTCTCCCGACTCTTGAGAATTCCCATTCTCAATCAACTATCTTTTAATGGTACGGAAAGAGACCCAAAGCCAGAAAAGATTTCTCAAGCTCTACACTTGCACTCATCTGATGTCACAACTCATTGGGAAACAAGGAGTGGTGTCAAAGGTTTCCTAGCAAAGTTCTTGTTCGAGAAAGCCCAAAACTGTTGGAATTCTTTGGACCTGCAAGCTTTTGAGGAAATTATGGCTCTCCTCATCTATGGGATGGTTTTGTTTCCAAATCCTGACCAACTCATACACGTGAATGCCGTCAAAATCTTCATGTCCCGTAACCCGGTGCCTACTTTGCTAGGAGACATCCTACACTCTTTTCACACTCGTACCATGAGGAAAAGAGGTGTCCTTATGTTTTGCACTCCTCTCTTGGCAAGATGGTTTATTTCGTATCTTCCCCAATCTGTATTAAGGAATGAGCAAGGTTCAAGGTGGTCACAAAGGTTGATGACGCTCAAACATTTATACATTCATTGGTGCTCCTGATCCTTAGAGAATGTTACTATTGTTGACCGTTGTGGAGAGTTCCCTAATGTCCCATTACTTGGCATTAGGGGAGGTATCACCTACAACCCCTGCTTAGCTTTAAGATAGTTTGGTTACGCCCGAAGGGATGGCCCGCACGAGATGTTGATTCAAGGTTTGGTATTTCACTGTGACAACGACAATCAAGGTCTTCGCCAGAGATTTATCTGAGCTTGGAGGATGTTGAACAAGGTAGATAGAAAGACTTTGGGGCACAAGAATTCCATCCCTCTTGAGCCTTACCTCAAATGGGTACGAACTCGTGCTCAGAGTCTTATGATGCCTTATCCCTCCATTCTCCCGATAATCATTGAGCCTGTCATGGAATGAGATGTTACATATACTATCCTACATCTTGACATGCCCGCTTCTCTTGAAGACCTACAAAGGGATTAGATACAAATCAAGGGGGAGCGAAATACTTTCGAAACCCAATTCTACGCAAGCGAGAAGAAGGTTTTGGAACTCACTAGACTACTTCATGAGGAGCCGACTCTGAATGCCTACATTGCACCAAAGAGGATGCGTACTACCTTTTTATCTTAGAGTTTTTGTATTATTTTTCCCGAGAAGGCATTGATGTACTCGAGCTTTAATATAACGTGTGTTTCCTTTTTGTCTAAAACAAATTTAAAATCTTAAAATCCTTGAAATCATTGCATATGCATTTATCATTCATCATAACATAAGCAGGTTTCTTGCAACAAGTCTCCTCATCTCTCTACTATTTATTTCAGTAAGATGGATCTCGAGCAAACGGTGAAGGACCTCCAAGCTCAGAATGCACAGTTTTAACAGTTGTTCTTAACTCTGGCCAAAGGAGAAGAAGAGTTGAAGACCTTGCTGGTTGAGGAGAAGAAAAAGAAGACGAAGAAAATAACCGGAATTCTGAACATGGGAAGAAGATTCCAAGGGCAAACAAGAAGGGACTTAGACTTTACGACAACATCCGATGAGAAAGACAATCAAGATGGGAAAGGAAAGGAAATAGTTGTTCAGTCTGATTCAGAAGAGGAAGAGGAAGAAGAAGACTATTCTGAAGAATAATACCCTCCAGCCGACGACAAGTATAAGCATCTAGAAGAACGGTTGAGTGCAATGAAATCCAAAAGGTGCCTGGCTTGGACTTTGAGGAGTTGGGGTTAGTATCAGGGATTATCATTCCTCCAAAATTCAAAGCACCTGTGTTCGCCAAATATGACGGAGTCTCATGCCCCAAAATTCATCTCCAGACCTATGTAAGGAAGATCCAGCCCCATACCGCTGATAAAGATTTATGGGTACATTTCTTCTAAGACATTTTGTCTGGAACTCAAATTGATTGGTTTTATCAGTTGGAAAGGGCAAATGTTCATAATTGTGAAGATCTCGCTGCAACTTTTTACAAACAATACCAATACAACGTTGATCTTGCGCCTACCCGTACTCAACTCCATAGTATGGCCATGTTTCAAGTGAAGGATTCAAGGACTATGCACAAAAATGGAGGGACTTGGCCAGAAGAGTTCAACCTCCCATATCTAAAAGAGAGTTGGTAGACATGTTTTTGGGCACCTTGTCTGGTCCCTTCTTCAATCACTTAATTGGGAGTTCATCGGCGGGTTTTACTGCATTGATATTGGCCGGAGAAAGGGTAGAAGCCGGGATAAAGAATGGAAAGATTCAAAAATATGCATCCTCTGTTGCTGCAAGGAAGCCATTCATCGGAAAGAAAGAAGTGGTTGTTGTATATCCTCATAGAAATCAAGATATGGTTGAATGTCGTCCAATGGTGGGGGCTGTTATGATTCCTAAACTTGCGCCTGATCAGCAAAGAAACAACCAACAAAGAATGGAAAGACCAGTCAGACAGTTCCCCAGAATTAACATGACACTCTCTCAAGTATTGCCATATTTGTTAAGATCCAACCTAGTGACCTTGAAAGAAGCTCCAAAGAACCCTAACACAACCTCTCCTTACTATCATCATAACGCCCATTGTGAATACCACTCTGAGAGTCCCGGCCATGACACTAACAATTGTTGGGCTCTAAAGAACAAAGTACAAGACCTTCTTGAAGCCAAAGAAATTGAATTTGATGCGCCAGAAAAGCCCAATGTCATTTCCGCCCCTATGCCCAAGCACGGCCATAATACCAACGCCATTGAGGAAGATATGTTTGTTACTTTGTTGAAAACAGGCGTTTAGTGCCTAATAGGTAACAAGGAAATTTTGTTCGAGAAGGCTTCAATTCCAACTGTTTCTTATAATGATGTCTCCATCGTTACCATTTCCGACAATTCTTCCAGGGTCTCCACCAAAAGACCCGTTAGAATTACATCAGTTCCAAAAGTAGCTCCTTTGATAATTACAATGCCTGGACCAATCCCGTATTCGTCAGATAAAACCGTACCATGGAATTATGGAGAGGGTGTGTACTACCACGGTATCAAGCAAGATCAGCCAGCTGCCGAAGATTTAAGTTCTGAGAAGGTTGACTCCAATATCAGTAATATTTCAGGGACTAGCAAGATTACCCGGAGCGGATGGATATTCTCTCCAGAAATTGCTCCCCTAAAAGCAGTTTCTAGACCCGTAATCATTCCTATCATTGTTTCTCCTCCAAAGGTTGTTCCCAGTCCTATAATCATTTATGCTAATACTCCTACCGACAAAGCTGTTACAACCCCTGTTATCGCTCCTACTGACGTTCCTGTTGCCGAGTCAACCAAGACTCAAGGTAAAAGTATTCTGATTGAGCCTGTCTGGACGAAGGCACAATCATTGGCTATCCCTGAGACCTCCCGGAAAGAGATGGAGGAAATTATAAAGATCATAAAAAGAAGCGACTACAATGTAGTCGAGCAACTGGGGAAAACTTCATCTAAAATTTCCATGCTGGCTTTATTACTATGTTCCGAGGCGCATGCAAAGGCCCTGGTAAAATTCCAGAAAACTGCCCATGTACCCCAAGAAACATCTGCTGATCAGTTCCAAGACCGCGTAGCCAGCTTAACTGCAGATAATGGTTTAGGTTTTTCAGATGCTGATTTAGCGCCAAGAGGGAGGAAGCATAATGAGGCATTACATGTCTCAGTGGAATGCAGGGGCACGACTCTGGCTCATGTGTTGGTTGACACCAGTTCATCTCTGAATGTATTGCCTAAAAAATCTCTTGACAGGCTTGACTGCGAGGGATTGACATTGAAACCAAGCAACATAGTAGTGAGAGCCTTTGACAGCTCAAAAAGGATGGTGAATGGGGAAGTGGATATCCCCATAAAGGTTGGAACCCAAACATTTGATTCAACTTTTTATGTAATGGATATTCTCCCTTCATATTCCTACTTGCTAGGCCGACCGTGGATTCACAATGCTGGCGTTGTTACTTCTACGTTGCACCAAATGCTGAAATACCCGATTCAAGGGAAGACTATCACTATTCATGGAGAAGAAGAGTATATGGTCAGCCATCTAAATTCCTTTTGATATGTGGATCTAGATGGTGAATTTATTGAAACTCCATTCCAGCAATTTTTAGAAGTCCCACAAGATGTGGCAGTGACCAAGGTTGTGTCTCAAATTCCCAAGATCACAAGGCCTCCACTCGGGATGTCATCTTTGAAGGATGCCAAGGAAATAATAGAAGAAGGTGGGCACACTATTTGGGGATAACTCCCAGATATCCCATACAAATTTGACAAGTTTGGTATGTGTTTCACTTCAGGTGCCTAGAAGGTTGTATGCCGCGCTCGTGCCGGAGGACCACCCTTGAAGATCAGCAACTACCAAGTCAATGTAGTGGAGGATGATGAAGACAACTATGACCTAGAGGATTGGATTTTCCCAACTGTCAGTGGAGGGCTCAGCAACTGAGAGGCTAGAGACTTTGTCCCGATCACTTTTATCCCACAATAATTCGTCTTTACATTTTGTTGGATCTGTAATATTAAAACAATTCAGATTCTTAAAACCTTGTGTCTTACCCGAGGCACAATGGTCCATTTGTAAGGGTTATTATCTCATTTTCATATGACATCAATGAATCATGGACATTTTTGCATACAAACTCTGTGCTCATTATTTTTCCTTTTTTACATTTCCATTTCTTTCAAAGATAGCTATATCCTTACACACACTCACACTCACAATGCAAGTCTACATCCATTCGGGATCCCATTGGTAACAATTCTGCTATGTCCTTTTTTGACTCTGAAAATACAATCTACCAAGCCGAAGACAAAGTTGAGGAAGATTGTGAAGTACCAGGGGAACTTGCCAGATTACTACAACAAGAAGAGAGAACCATTTAGCCCCACGAGGAACCAGTGGATACAATCAATCTAGGTATCGAAGAAGACAAAAGAGAAGTCAAGGTGGGTACCAATCTGGAACCAAGTGTCAAGGAGCGTCAGATTCAGTTGTTACACGAGTATGTTGAGGTCTTTGCCTGGTCGTATGAAGACATGCCAAGACTTGATGTAGATATTGTGGTACATCGTCTACCTAAAAAAGAAGACTGTCCACCAGTAAAACAAAAGGTCCGTCGAATGCGACCAGATATGTCAGAGAAATTAAGCTGAAGTCATGAAGCAATTCAATGTTGGATTCTTGGTCGTCACCTCTTATCCGCAATGGGTTGCCAATGTTGTTCTTGTGCCCAAAAAGGATGGAAAGGTAAGAATGTGCATGGACTACAGAGATTTGAATAGGGCCAGGCCTAAGGATGATTTCCCATTTCCCCATATTGATATTCTAGTTGACAATACGGTACAACACAAAGTGTTTTCCTTCATGGACGGTTTCTCAGGTTACAACCAAATCAAAATGGCCCCTGAGGACATGGAGAAGACAACTTTGTCACACAATGGGGGACATTCTGCTACAAGGTTATGCCGTTCAGACTGAAGAATGCTGGGGCAACCTATTAGCGCGCCATGGTTTCTCTATTTCACGACATGATACATCACGAAATAGAGGTCTATATGGACGACATGATAGCTAGATCTCAAACAGAGGAAGAGCATCTTGATCATTTACAGAAACTTTTTGAGAGGCTAAAGAAATACAAGTTGTGGTTGAACCCAAATAAATGCACGTTTGGGGTGAGGTCTGGTAAACTCCTAGGCTTTGTCGTCAGCAATAAAGGTATTGAAGTGGATCCCGCCAAGGTGAAAGCGATACAAGAGATGCCTGCTCCTTGTACTGAGAAGGAAGTCAGAGGATTCTTGGGACGTTTGAACTACATTTCCAGATTCATTTCTCACCTGACAACTACTTGTGAACCAATCTTCAAGTTACTGAAGAAAGATCAAGTACTCAAATGGAATGATGAGTGCCAAACTGCTTTTGACAAGATCAAAGAGTACCTGCAAGAGCCTCCTGTTTTAATGCCATCAGTCGAGGGAATACCATTGATCATGTATCTAACCGTTTTGGAAAATTCAATGGGGTGTGTGTTGGGGCAGCATGACGAGTCTGGCTGAAAAGAGCATGCTATTTATTACCTGAGCAAAAAGTTTACTGACTATGAAACAAGATATTCACTGCTCGAGAAAACTTGTTGCGCTCTGGCATGGGCTACTCGCCGGCTAAGACAGTATATGTTGACCCATACTACCTTGTTGATATCTAAAATGGATCCAATAAAATACATCTTCGAGAAGCCCGCACTCTCTGGGAGAATAGCAAGATAGAAGATGATCCTGACAGAATATGACATACAGTATACTACCCAAAAAGCAATAAAGGGCAGTGTACTAGCTGATCACCTTGCTCACCAAGCTGTGGAAGACTACCAGCCCATGAAGTTCGAAATCCCAGATGAGGACATCATGATGGTAAACAACTATGAAGAATTTAGGCCATATGATGGACCTGAACAAGGATCCCGATGGACCCTGGTTTTTGATGGGGCATCTAACACACTCGACAACGGTATCGGTGTTGTACTCATATCTCCTGAAGGATTTCATACTCCTTTTACTGCAGAACTCTGCTTCAATTATACAAACAACATGGCGGATACGAAGCGTGCATCTTTGGTCTCAAAGCTGCCATAGACTTGGGGATCAAATCCTTGAGCGTATTCGGAGATTCAGCTTTGGTTATCAGCCAGATCAAAGGGGAATGGGACACCAAACACCCTAACCTTATCCCTTACAAAGAACATGTTTTGACATTGCTACCACATTTTGAGAAGATTACCTTCGAGCACTTTCCTCGAGAAGAAAATCAGCTAGCAGACGCACTAGCCACAATGTCATCCATGTTTAAACTTAAATGGGATAACGAGGCTCCCCCGATCACTATTGAACAAAGGGATGAACCAGCACACTGTCATGAGATTAATACTGAAGAAGTAGTGGACCATCCTTGGTTTCACGAAGTCAAGAGGTATCTCGAAACCCAAGAATATCTAGAAGGCGCTTCAGTAAACGATAAGAAGTTCTTAAGGAGATTCTCCTCTAAATTCTTCCTTAGTAATGGCATTCTTTACAAATGCAACCATGACTCTGTGTTACTATGGTGCGTAGACAAGGTTGAAGTTGAAAGGATCATGGCTGAATTACATGAAGGCACTTTTGGCACCCATTCCAGTGGGTATACAATGGCAAAGAAAATCCTACGGGCAGGCTATTACTGGTCTACCATGGAAGCAGATTGCTATCAACACTCTCGAACTTACCACAAGTGTCAGATTTATGCTGACAAGGTGCACGTACCTCCGGTCCTCTGAATGTCTTGACGGCTCCTTGTGTAACACCCCAATTCTACCCTGGAAAATTATATAAATAAATCAGAGTTATAAAAATCATTCATGCAAACGAATCGGGATGCCACAAATTCTTCTATCAAAATTCATTGCATTCATCGTGGATATATAACACTTTTAAAACATCGGATGAACCATCATCATGACATCTTTAATTAAATAATTCAACATCTACGCAGCGGAAATTCTTAATAACATCTCTGTCATCATTACAACAACTTCAAAATAACACAATTTAATAATAATCAACTTAAAGTTCAACAACTGAATAATCAACAATCAAAAGCAACAAGCGTTCATCCCCCCGAGTGTTACATATCAGAGCAATGACACCGACTCGAACTACTAAAGATATACAGCCTTCACTCTCGATTACCTGCACGTTACCAACATAAGGGAAACATTCAAATAGAAGGGGTGAGATATCTAATAATATAATAAAGCGCATGATAATTAATATATTAAATTAGATCACATAACATCACCACTTCTCATCTCATAATCAACAATAATCACAATAATAATACACATTCACAACATCAATACACACTTCTTTATGCAATCATATAATGCGACTCAACATTATGCAAATGCATGTGGTACCATTTGGAGCAGAACTCCCATCTCAAAAAAATTCCAATTAATAGAGGCATCAACAAGGCATAAGCCTTCATCTCAATATTCACAAATACAGGTCGTCTCAACGAGCATAAGCTCCATATCAAAATGCAATGTATGCGACACAATCATGAATGCAAAAACAACACCATAATTAACAACATCTCAATACAACATCATCGTTGGCTAAAGGCCTACATCTCAAAAGCATCTCAACATCTCTTCATCAAACATCTCATATCATTCATAATAATTCATCAAACGTCATTTATTCATCATAAATTATCAAACATAACTTCCTTAATAACATCTCATTACCAACTCAGTTGTACTTTAATACGACAGTAACTCATACTGCTATTCTGAAATCTTACATCATTACTATCATTACTCCTACTGTTACGCATCAAACAGCAGCTTCTAAGCATCTCATCGTCATTTTTCTCCATAAAACCAACATAACGATCAATGTGGGAGTTAACTCTAGTCCTAATTGGGATTACTAGGGTTATCCTTCCTACTCTTCATTTTAACCCTTAAGAATAAAGCTCATCGCGTTAGCTATTCAATGCTTCGAACGACACCTCAAACGGAGTCCAAAAACTCAAGTTACAGCCCTTTTCTAAACGATTCTACCAAAAACCAGACAACATGGATTGACGCATAACGTCTTGGATCGACGCGTACTGCACTGAATTCGCAACATGAGTCGACGCATCCTCTCTTGTATCGAGTCATACTGAGTCTACCACACAGCATGTATCGACACATGCTCCTACGTATCGACTCATCCTGAGTATAAAAGTCCTCATGTATCGATGCAAAACCTCTTCATGTCGACTCATCCTGAGTCTCTAAACCTTCATGTATCGACACATCATGTTTTGGGTCGACGCATACTGCTCTGTCCTGCATAATTTCTGCGGTTTTCTCTGCGTTTTCACTACGGGTTCTATAATTTAAGCCCTGAAAACTTAATCTAATCATAGATAATCACCACTTACAATTATCCTATAATTCTACGTCAATTAAACAACATCAGAACATCATTATTCATCTAAAATTCATCAATTTCATCATACAACATCATATACATTCAATTCATGAACAAGACAACAATCACCTCTAACCCCACACACCAATTATCATGAACCCAATTATAGAGTCAGAACCCCACCCTTGCCTTGGATTGAAGGTTGCTCTATAATCTTCCGGTTGAAACCTTGTTCTGCCGTTTTTCCTCTTTTTCCAGCAGCTTCACGTTCTTCTTCTCAATCCTTATTCTTCTACTGCCCCCTCTTTTCTATTCTTTCTAGCAACAATAAAATAACCTATTTTCTTTATTCCTTATTGGGCTTAAAACTAATACACCCCCTTATTACTACTTCCATTCCTTAAAAACAAGCCCACATCAAATAATATTATACTTCTAATATTATTTCACCACTTAATAAAATAATTAAATTCAATTAATCACAACACATCTTATCAAATATTCCAAAAATAATTTAATTAAATAATTAATTAAATTACAGGCATTACAACTCTCCTCCACTTAGAATATTTCCGTCCTCGAAAGATTACCTCAATCAAACAACTCAGGGTAGGAGTCTCGCATCTTGCTCTCCAACTCCCAAGTCATGCTTTCTCCGGCAGCTCCTAGCCAAACCACCTTAACCAAAACAATCTCTTTGCCCCTCAGAGTCTTTATTTCACGACCCACGATCCGTACAGACATCGTCTCCACCGTAAGATTATCCCGTACTTGCACATCATCCACATGAATCACATGAGATGGATCTGAAATATACTTCCGGAGTTGCGACACATGAAACACATCATGCAAATTCGAAAGATTAGGCGGTAAAGCCACTCTATAAGAAACATTCCCTACTCTCTCCGAAATCTGATATGGTCCAATAAAACGAGAAGTAAGCTTCTTAGACTTCAATGCTCGCCCAACACCAGTCACATGTGTAACTCTTAAAAACACATGCTCACCAGCTTGAAATTCTAAATCCTTCCTTCGCTTGTCATGGTAACTCTTTTGTCTACTTTGGGAAGCTTTCATCTTTTCTCGAATCAAATTCACCTTCTCAGTAGTTTCACGAACATGTTCAGGTCCAAGTACTACACTTTCACTAGATTCATGCCAACATAACGGAGTTCTACATCTTCGACCATACAACGCCTCAAAAGGTGCCATCCCAATACTGGAATGGTAACTGTTATTATAAGTGAACTCTATCACCAGAAGATAAGTATCCCACGAACCTCCCTGCTCAAGAACACATGCCCTCAGCAAATCTTCCAACGATTGAATCGTCCGTTCAGTCTGACCATTTGTCTGAGGATGATACGCTGGACTCAATCTCAACTTAGAACCCAACGCTTCTTGCAAACTCTTCCAAAAATCAGAAGTAAATCTTGGATCTCTATCTGACACAATGCACAAAGGAACACCATGCAGCTTCACAATTACACTAGTGTAAATCTCAGCCAACTTCGACACTGGAATGCTGATGTTAATAGGAATAAAATGAGCCGACTTTGTAAGCCTATCAACAATCACCCAAATCGAATGATGTCCTCTTAAAGTATTATGCAACCCCGTCACAAAGTCCATTGAAATGCTAACCCATTTCCATTCTGGAACTTCTAACGGTTGCATCAACCCTGCAGGCTTCTGATGTTCAACTTTCGACTTCTAACAAGTCAAACATGCATACACAAATCGAGCCATATCACTCTTCATTCTAGGCCACCAAAACAAACCTTTCAAATCTTGATACATCTTTGTAGCTCCTGGATGAATACTCAACTTACTTCTATGGCTCTCTTCCAGTATCACCTTATTCATCTCAGCATCATCAGGAATACAAGTCCGGTTACGAAACTTCAACAAACCCTGCGCATCTAACTTAAAATCACTATTCTCATACTGGTCGATTCTAACCATCGAATCTACCAGTTTAACATCCAACTTCTAAGCTTCTCTGATACTGTCTAGAAATTCATTATTAATCTTCAACATACCCAACATAACACTCTACGGGGTAACCTTGCAAACTAAGCTCATATCTCTGAACTGCTCAATTAATTCCAACTCTTTAACCATCATTGCTGACATATGTAAAGTCTTTCGACTTAACGCATCAGCTACCACATTCGCTTTTCCTGGATGATAATTCAAACCAAAATCATAATCCTTTAATAATTCCAACCATCTTCGCTGCCTCATATTCAACTCCTTCTGATTGAATAAATACTTCAAACTCTTATGGTCACTAAACACTTCAAATATAGAACCATAAAGATAATTCCTCCAAATCTTCAACACAAAAACAACTGCAGCAAGGTCTAAATCACGCATAGGATAGTTCTTCTCATGAGTCCTTAACTACCTTGACGCATAAGCAACTACCTTACCATTCTGCATAAGCACACCTCCTAAACCCATCTTAGAAGCATCACAATACACCACAAAAGGCTCTCCTGGATTAGGCAACGTCAAAATCAAAGCCGACGTCAACCTCTTCTTCAATTCTGCAAAAATTTCTTCGCATTGAACATCCCATACAAAAACTCTACCTTTACAAGTCAACTTAGTCAACGGAAGTGCTAACTTGGAAAAACCTTCGATAAACCTTCTATAGTAAACAGTTAATCCCAAAAAGCTTCTAATCTCAGTAACTGACTTCGGAGTCTCCCATTGCAACACAACATCAACCTTCGATGGATCTACAATAATGCCACTACCTGAAATCACATGGCCAAGAAAACTAACCTCTTTTAACCAAAACTCACACTTGGACAACTTTGCATACAACTCCTTCTCTTTCAAAACTTGAAATATTACTCTTAAGTGTTCAGCATGCTCTTCTTCTGACTTAGAGTAAATCAAAATATCATCAATGAACACCACTACGAACCGATCCAAAAAAGTATGAAAGATATGATTCATGTATTCCATGAATACTCTCGGTGCATTAGTAACACCAAAAGGCATCACCGAATACTCATAATGTCCATAACGCATCCTGAAAGCCGTCTTATGGATATCTTCATCCTTCACTCTAATATGATGGTAACCCTACCTCAAATCAACCTTACTAAACACATGGGAATCCACCAATTGGTCCATCAAGTCATCTATTCTTGGAAGCGGATACTTGTTCTTAATTGTCACTTTATTCAACTGTCTATAATCAACACAAAGCCTCATACTTCCATCTTTATTCTTTACTAACAACATTGGAGCTCCCCACGGCGATACACATGGTCTTACAAACTTCTTTTCAAGTAACTCCTCCAATTTCTTCTTTAACTCTGACAATTCAGATGCAGACATCCTATATGGTGCCATAGACACAGGTCTGGTACCAGGTACAAGATCGATAGCAAATTCAACTTCCCTCTCCGGCGGTACATCAGGAATCTCATCAGGGAAAACTTCAGGAAATTCACACACCACCTGCAATTCCTCAATTATAGCTTGAGTCTCTACAGATAGTCACGCCATCAACAAGAACATATGTGCTTCCTCTTGCATCAACTTCCTCAACTGTCTAGCAGATAACAGACTATCTTCTTCTACTTCAGGAGTAGAAAACTTCACCGACTTATCATAATAGTTAATATGAACACAGTTATGCTCTAACCAGTTCATACCCAAAATCAAATCCAAACCTCTTAATGGTAAACAAACAAAATCAACAGCAAAGTCTCTGTCGAAGATCGACAAGGGACACTTAACACACACAAAAGAAGTAGTCACCGACCCCTTGGCTGGAGTATCGACGACCATTTCTCCATTTAAAGAAGACAACATAAGACCCAATATTTCAACACAATCAGCAGCAATAAAACAATGTGTAGCACCGGTATCAATAATAGTAATTAAAGGAGTACTATTAATGAAACATGTACCTCTGATAAGTCTGTCCTCAACAGCCGTCTGATCCTCAACCAGAGCAAACACTTTACCACTTGTCTGAGCCCTCTTTGGTTTCAGACATTGACTACCAATGTTCCCTTCTTCTCTACAATTGAAACAAATCACATCCTTATGTTCACACTCTGATACAACATGTCCGTTCTTTCCATAACGGAAACATCTCTTCACTTCAGTAGTGCACACGTTACTCTTGTGCCCAGGTTTTCCACACTTAAAGAAAACCACACCAGTAGGAGCATCTCCCCCACTAGTGCTCTGACCCTGAGCAACTTTCTGTTTACCTTTACCAACTGGGGCATCATAAGGCTTACCACGATTCTGTTGGTGCTTACCCCTCTTCTCACTGATAATCTTGTAATGAGCATTATTATCCTCCTCATAAATCCTGTAACTATCAACCAAATCAGCAAAGACACGGATCTTCTGGTATCCAACTGCCTTCTTGATCTCCGGGCGCAACCAACTCTCAAACTTGATACACTTTGAAAACTCAGCATCTGTATCAGCGTAATGCGTATAAAACTTAGCCAACTCAGCAAACTTGGCAGCATACTCAACAACTGACATATTTCCTTGCTTCAGCTCAAGGAACTCAATCTCCTTCTTACCACGAACATCTTCAGGAAAGTACTTCCTCAAAAATTCCCTACGGAACACAACCCAAGTGACATTCTCACCTGCAGATTCCAACTTCTGACAAGTCTCTAGCCACCAGTCATCAGCCTCGACTGCTAGCATATGAGTACCATAACGTACCTTCTGCGCTGGAGTGTAGTCCATCACAAGGAAGATTCTCTCAATCTCTTTCAACCACTCCAATGCTCCGTCAGGATCATACTTTCCCTTGAACGTATATGGATTCTCTCTCTAGAAAGTCGCCAAGCTACGAGATCCAGCATTCCCGTCAGCATTTGGCTGATTTTCCATCGCATGAGCCATTGCTTCTAAAGCAGCAGCAAGTGCAGTATCATTCCTTCCAGTCATCTCAACTTATCACTACAACATGAACAATGGTTAGAACTCAAATTAACAATACTCGATTGTTAGAAAACTATAACTCTACGACAAGGTCGGACCAACCTTTTGCTCTGATACCAACTTTGTAACACCCCAATTCTACCCCGGCAAATTATATAAATAAATCAGTTATAAAAATCATTCATGCAAACGAATCGGGATGCCACAAATTCTTCTATCAAAATTCATTGCATTCATCGTGGATATATAACACTTTTAAAACATCCGATGAACCATCATCATGACATCTTTAATTAAATAATTCAACATCTACGCATCGGAAATTCTTAATAACATCTCTGTCATCATTACAACAACTTCAAAACAACACAATTTAATAATAATCAACTTAAAGTTCAACAACTGAATAATCAACAATCAAAAGCAACAAGCGTTCATCCCCCCCGAGTGTTACATATCAGAGCAATGACATCGACTCGAACTACTAAAGGTATACAACCTTCACTCTCGATTACCTGCATGTTACCAACATAAGGGCAACATTCAAACAGAAGGGGTGAGATATCTAATAATATAATAAATCACATGATAATTAATATATTAAATTAGATCACATAACATCACCACTTCTCATCTCATAATCAACAATAATCACAACAATAATACACATTCACAACATCAATACACACTTCTTTATGCAATCATATAATGTGACTCAACACTATACAAATACATGTGGTACCATTTGGAGCAGAACTCCCATCTCAAAAATTTGCCAATTAATAGAAGCATCAAAAAGGCATAAGCCTTCATCTCAATATTCACCAATACAGGCCGTCTCAACGAGCATAAGCTCCATCTTAAAATGCAATGTATGTGACACAATCATGAATGTAATAACAACACCATAATTAACAACATCTCAATACAACATCATTGTTGGCCAAATGCCTACATCTCAAAAGCATCTCAACATCTCTTCATCAAACATCTCATATCATTCATAATAATTCATCAAACGTCATTTATTCATCATAAATTATCAAACATAACTTCGTTAATAACATCTCATCAACAACTCAGTTGTACTTTAATACGACAGTAACTCATACTGCTATTCTAAAATCTTACATCATTACTATCATTACTCCTACTGTTACGCATCAAACAGTAGCTTCTAAGCATCTCATCATCATTCTTCTCCATAAAACCAACATAATGATCAACGCGGGAGTTAACGCTAGTCCTAATTGGGATTACTAGGGTTATCCTTCCTACTCTTCATTTTAACCCTTAAGAAGAAATCTCATCACTTTATCTATTCAATGCTTCGAACGACACCTCAAACGGAGTCCGAAAACTCAAGTTACAGCCCTTTCTAAACGATTCTGCCAAAAACCAGACAACATGGATCAACGCATAACGTCTTGGATCGACGCGTACTGCACTTAATTTGCAACATGAGTCAATGCATCCTATCTTGTATCGACTCATACTGAGTCTACCACACAACATGTATCGACACATGCTCCTACGTATTGACTCATCCTGAGTCTAAAAGTCCTCATGTATCAACGTAAAACCTCTTCGTGTCGACTCATCCTGAGTCTCTAAACCTTCATGTATTGACACAATATGTTTGGGGTCGACGCATACTGCTCTGTCCTGCATAATTTCTACGATTTTATCTGTGTTTTCACTACGGGTTCTATACTTTAAGCCCTAAAAACTTAATCTAATCATAGATAATCATCACTTACAATTATCCTATAATTCTACGTCAATTAAACACCACCAGAACATCATTATTCATCTAACACTCATCAATTTCATCATACAACATCATATACATTCAATTCATGAACAAGACAACAATCACCTCTAACCTCACATACCAATTATCATGAACCCAATTATAGAGTCAGAATCCTACCCTTATCTTGGATTAAAGGTCGCTCTATAATCTTTCGGTTGAAACCTCGTTCTACCGTTTTTCCTCTTTTTCCAGCAGCTTCACGTTCTTCTTCTCAATCCTTATTCTTTTACTGCCTCCTCTTTTCTATTCTTTCTAGCAACAATAAAATAACCTATTATTCTTTATTCCTTATTGGGCTTAAAACTAATACACCCCCTTATTACTACTTCCATTCCTTAAAAACAAGTCCACATCAAATAATATTATACTTCTTATATTATTTCACCACTTAATAAAATAATTAAATCCAATTAATCACAACACATCTTCTCAAATATTCCAAAAATAATTTAATTAAATAATTAGTTAGATTACGGGCATTACACCTTGGCCCTTTGCTATGTGGGGAATTGATATGATTTGGGAAATCAAGCCCACGGCCTCTAATGGACACTGCTTCGTCTTAGTGGTTGTTGACTATTTTACCAAGTGGGTGGAAGCAGCTTCTTTCGCTTCCTATACCAAGAATGTTGTCGCCCGGTTCATCAAGTAGAATCTCATATGCCGTTACGGTATCTCGGAGAGGATCATTACAGACAATGGTATGAACCTGAATAAAACTATGATCACCGTCATGTGCAAGCAATTCAAGATCCAGCATCACAATTATTCCCCTTACCGGCTAAAGATGAATGGTGTTGTTGAAGCCGCGAATAAGAACATTAAAAAGATCATACAGAAAATGGCAGTCACGTACAAAGACTGGCATGAGATGCTACCATTCTCTCTCCACGGATATCGTACCATAGCTCGCACATCAATCGGGGCAACACCCTACTCTCTGGTATACGGCATGGAGGTTGTCTTGCCTATTGAGGTCCAGATCCCCTCTCTGAGAATTATGAAGGATGCAGGGCTAAATGAAAACGATTGGATCCAGACTCGACTTGATTAACTAAACTTAATTGATGAGAAAAGGATTATTGTTGTCTGCCATGGTCAAATGTATCAAAAACGGATGATCAAGGCTTTCAAAAAAAAGGTCAGACGCCAAGTGTATCAAGTTGGAGATCTGGTGATCAAACGTATCATACTGCCGCAAGGTGACCCCAGGGGAAAATGGACTCCTACATATGAAGGACAATTTGTAATCAAAAACATATTGTTGTACCCCAAAATTTGCCCTCCCATATTTCTCAATACATGTCAAGTGAGGTCCTCAAATTGCTCAAGGAAATCCAAGGGTTGACCAGACAAACTCTCTCCTAAGGCAGTCTACCTCAAATTAGGGTTTCATTTTGCATCAAGATGTTTGAGTCCAAAGGATCCTAAATGCTCACCATTGTCCTAATATGTTCTCAAGATCATCCATGTCAAGTTTCAAGCCTTGCAGAGGAAGTTTGCTCAGTCAATTGCCCAAAGGCCTGAAAATCGACTATGCTAGGGCAAAAGTCAACTGTGGCCCACATACAGTCAAACTTCAAGATTTTTGGTCAACGTTCTCATTTTGAAGTATTATTCATCATTTGATCAAGGGTTGATCATGATTCCTAAAGGATTGCTAACAATTCATCAAAACCCAAAAGTTGCTAAATTAGGGTTTTGTAGGAAAAGTCAACTCAACTTTGACCAAGCATAACTTTCTCATACTTTATAAAAAATGACCCATCCAAAGCTCATTTTTAAGAGGATGTAATTCCCTACAATCCATCTTCAGCTCCCAAGTTCAGAATATGCACTCACAAGAAGATATGAATTTGGACATTATAGGTCATTTTGGAAAGTCAACAAAAACACCTTTTGGGTCAAAGCTTCATACATGAACATGGAAGACTCAATTGAGATGATACCAAAAGGGTTGCTTATAGGGCATATTAAGATTTCTAAAAAGTCCAAGAACACCTCTCTAGGGTCAAAATTGAGAGAGTTATGCATTGGCCAAGTTGACCCTTTTTGCAAAATTACCAAAAGTCAAGTGTGTTCAAAATTGCATTTTTTGTCAAATGGGCCCAACTTTTTATGCTTGCACTGAGTTTGTAATGTGACCCACGACCCATGAGCCCTTCCACTTGTCATTCTTTTATTTTTGTTATTTATTTTGATTTTATTTCAATTAAATCAAATAAAATCAATATAAAATAATGAAAATATCAAAAACTAATTAAATCTTGAGATTTTGTGCATGATTAGGTTCACTATACAGCTGGCGACAAGATCAAATCGTGCAAGGCTCATATGGACACAAAAAGATTGAATTTGCTTGATTTGGAAAGATTTGGTGCAAGGATTGAATCATGAATAAATATTCATAATTGGAAGAGATTTGATACAAAATTGCAACCCTAATACACTCTAGTATACATAAGGAACAAGTGCAGATCAAAAGGAGGGGGTTAGAGGCGTGAAAAGGCTGAAAACAAATTCCAAAAATTCAAGAAAAAGTTGCAGACCAATTTCCACGTTTCAGATCACCTCAAGCCATTCTAATCATACCAATCAATTGTTGAACTACCCAGGATCGTGTTTCAATCGCTAGCAAGCTTCCCCACACTCAGGATCACTCTGTAAGGTTCATACGGTTTGGCTCTTTTCTTGAATTCGAATACATTAATTCTGACATATTTAGCATGATTAATTGACACATTTATAATCCTTGAGATGTTTGCAAGCTAATGGATATATCCAATTGTATTTTTATTGACTGTACATCAAAGTGCCATGGCTAGGGTTTTTTTCCTTTGTTTTTAGGGTTTTCTTGTACAGGGAAAATTGGCCAGTAATAATGGTACCATGATGCTCGTGAGGTTGCAATGAGTTGATTGGTACCATTGGTTTTCATTTATCATACACATACAAGATTTTGGAATGAACAAGGGTTATACCTACGCTTGGTGTCCGTAGGTAAAAGCCTTTTATCTAAAATGACGGAAGCCACGAAGAAGACAATGGTGTGGCAGTATGTGAGTGGCTTGTTTGAATCTGCGCGTGTTTTGGGAGGCGTGGCACATTATTTGTATTATATTTTATTTGTTACATTATTATTACAACTAACATGATTAGCGCAGATGGTAAGATTATTGGCCTTTTATGCACACGTCCTTGGTTCGATCCCAGGCGTGTGCATTTTATTTTCTCAATATTTTCAAGGCAATCCAGTGTGTTACAGGGGAAGGGGTCCATCATGTACTGTCCAGATCTGACCGTCCCATCCCTCAACGCTCCAGATCCAAGGCTATTCAATGAAGGTCCACCATATGCCTCAGTCAAGCGTGCCCACATGATCTAGCAAAGTCAATGGGGCTATGAGCTTGTTGGGCCTAGAATTGCAAACTGCACCCCCCCCCCCCCTTTGCTAAAACAACACCAGACCCATTCTTTCTCTTTTCTATTTTTTTTCTTTTATTTAATTTAATTAGCTTAATTATTTTTTAACCAAAATCAATTTCTTTTTTCATAAAAAATCATAAAATCAAGTTTCACAAAATTTAGAATTAGGTTTTTTTTAATATTTTATTTTATTTTATCAAATTTAATTTAATATTAGTTTAAATTTAATTTAGAGTAATTCTAACTTTTTATATATAATTAAAACCAATTAAAAAAATTAGGGTTAGCTTGTGATTTAATTTTTATTTCTTTCTCAAATAAAATAAAAATATACAAAAATAGGTTAATTTAATTATTTTTGTCTTAAATTTAAATTAATTAGTAATTAGGTTTTTTTATTTATTCAATTAAACTTTATTTTCTCAAAATAGCACAAAAACCATAAAAAATGATTTTTCTTTTAAATTACAATTAGGTAGTTGGGGTCAAAACCCTAAATCTCTCGTTTTCTATTCATCGCGCGCGTTTATTATTTTTTTTGCAATATTGATGTAACTGTCTACGGTATGTAATAGTTTAATCTAGTATTTTCTTTATTTATCGTCTTTTACAGTTTTTTTTTGCTATATAATTAATCCCTATCCCGAAGCCTTGTAATAGCGTAGGTTTTATTTCTCGCATTTTAATTCTCGCAAATATTAACTATTTAGATGTATGTTAATAGGATTGTATGACAAATTGCATGATAATTTAAAATAGCTAGAAAACCCTAATGTGCAAAGATAATAACTGGAATCAAATCACTCGCACATGCGCACTCCTAGGGTATACTCTCACTTCGGTAGCCTTCGGTAAACGATCACTAAGTATAGGGTGTCTTAGTGGTTGCCCTCCTGTCTAAACAAAAGATCAAATGTCCCGTTCAGAAATGTTGCCCCGAATATGATCTTAAGACTTTAGGTTTATTACTAAGATGTCCTAACATTGCTTTAGTGATCGTACGTCCCTTACGAATTGACCCTTACAACTCCAACGACGGTGCTACCTATTTCTCAATAGTAGGATAGAATTGTCTAAAGGAAACGAGAATAGAAACGATCCTTTAGGTAGATGCTAGAAGGTACTTGCTCAATTCAAACAAACTTTTCACACCAAACACTTTTCAAACAAAGTTTTCAAAAACAACTTCATAACAAATTTGAGGACAGAAACAAGGGTTAAAATGAAGTAAAATAAAACATTTTCTAAACAAGCACACATACAAGCAATTTTAGAAAAGATGAGCAAGTACCTAAGAGCCTATGGAAAACCATGGATAGAAAGGGTTCTAACACATTCCCTTTCTATAATCTACCCCCCGTACTCAAAATATCTCGAAAAAGGATTTTTTTCTGTGCTTTTTTTCTTTCCATTTGGATGAAATAAAAGTCGGTGGCGACTCTTGCTTACCGCGACATTTTGCGAATAAAAAACACAACGCAAACCAACATTTTTTTCAAAACAGTCGGTTCTGCCACTGTATCACACATATTCTCTGGTGGCGGAATGATCTTGACCACCATGGATGGTGACGACCTGCCGCACCCGACGAACGTAGACATAGTCAAAAGATACTAGGCATAAGAGACCCGCTAGGTTGACACACCTAAGCAAAACAAGGGCATCCCGGTGAAGCAAAAAGGTTCGGGCAAAAATTAGGGATACAACAAAAAAAATTGTACACCCGGCAAGTTGAAAACCTGAAAGGGAGACTTGGGCAAAAAAGGGTTTCCCGGTGGACAGAAAACCTGAAAGGGCGGTCCAAGCAAAAGTTGGGGAATTAAAACGTATGACTATGTCCTGTTGGATCACCTTACGGAAAACCTGACAAACTCAGAGATTCTGATCAATTCAATCATCTTCGAACGAGGAAACAAATAGACAAGATGCTCAGAGATACGAAGGCTATGGCAGAATGGGAACCCCATGGGATTATTGCACATAGCTATCTTTTCTTTGTATCAAAATTTTCATTTTTTACGACAGCATTCTCTCACTAGAATATTTGTCTCTTTTTACAAAGATACTTACTCAAAGTCAATACAAAGATATCCCTTTGAAAGTGCAAAACTATCTGTTTTTCTTTACCTTTGTGTTTTGTTTACAAAAACGTCCAATGATTTATTGTTGAACATATGCATTTGAATATAATTACTGTTTACGAATAAACAAAATAAAAAGACAATCGTTGATGGCTTTAAGAGGTAGGAAAATCTTTCTAAGTTATCTCCGTGAAATCCCCCACGGTGTGCAATTTATCCCCAGCGGAACAAAACTTCAAGTTATCAATCCCCGGTAGAAGTCGTCGAATTTCTCGGGATTTTCCAACAGGATTTTACAAGCAGTACGCGGAATTTCCATGACAATAGAGTTTATTTCTATAGATGTAAATTCATCAACACTTCAATTTCATAACATGAAGACTTACATATCCTCAACAGTGGTCAGGGATTTATTTTCCCCAAATACAACAGCAGTGCAGCAGACTATCTCACATACGCATACATCGCATCCATATATCATAAACATTGATAACACGAATGCATTATACCATACATTTCATACAACATGACTTTACATTTTGGCTAACATTTTACCCTTTTCAGGATAAGGTTAACAGCTACCATTAACAATGTTCAAAGCTCTCAGATACAGTTCAGATATGCTCCAGACAGGGATGTCATTCTGATACTCATTCAGATTCAGCTCTCAGATACAGTTCAGATACGCTCCAAACACGGATGTCATTCTGATACTCATTCAGATTCAGCTCTCAGATACAGTTCAGATACGCTCCAAACACGGATGTCATTCTGATACTCATTCAGATACAACTCTCATATACAGTTCAGATACGCTCTAGACACGGACACCATTCTGATACTCATTCAGATTTAGCTCTCAGATACAGTTCAGATACGCTTCAGACATGGACACCATTCTGATACTCATTCAGATTCAACCTTCAGATACAGTTCTGATACGCTCCAGACACGGACGCAATTCTGATACTCATTCTGATTCTCCTTCAGATTCAGTTCAACAATCATTTTTGGATGGCATCTACAAGCCCATCTCCAATAACTTTCTATCATCTCTCCAAATGGCATCTTTAAGCCCATTCCTTCTACCATCACATCACCGAGTGCAAATTTCTGGGCACTCTAGTGTCGAATCATCTTCCACCTTCGAGTCACGAATGGCAAAACTCGCCAGTCTAACTCTTCAAGTTTAAGAAGATTGAACAGGGGCAGTTGTTGTACTCCAAAATTTTCCCTCTCATTTATCAAGAATTTTCTCACCAGATCTCCTTTGATTCAAAGACTGCATTAGGGTTGATCAGCCCAAGACACCTCCTTAAGCACTGATGACCAAAATTAAGGTTTGAGTTTGAACAAGGATTTTTGAACTTCCAATGCTCCATATGACTTTCATGGATCATTATGGACCCCCAAGATTACTCATGTCAAGTTTCAAGCCTTGGATCACACTTTTAATCAGTCAATTGAGCAGTTGACCTAAAAATCAGTTGTATTGGGGAAAAAGTCAACTATGGCCAATTTACAGTCAAACTTCATAATTTTTTATCCCCGTCAACATTTTAAACTCATATGTATCACTTGATCAAGTTTGGACCACAACTCCTCAAGAAATTGGATCAAATCTCCAAAAGGACAAAATGGTCAAAATTAGGGTTTTGATTGGGAAAGGGCAATTTCTGATTTTTGACCTAGCAAATGGTTAATTGATTTAAGGCATGATCTCAAGAGTCCAATTGCATCATTTTGACCTAATGACATGGTTCAAAACATTACAAGACCATTAGATTGACAGATGAATTTTTCAGTCAACTAATCAAAAGTCAACTGTATACTGAAAAGTCAAACTTTGACTTTTTAGTCAAACTCAAGTGCCAAAGATCATAATTCATTAAAACAAGTCAAAATATGAAACTTATTCATCAAGAAATCAAAAAGTCAAGATTTCATTTTGAAAAGTCAAAATTTCTAAACTTACAAATTTTTATAAGTGTTGGAAATTTCTTATTTTTTCATAACTTTGAGCAAATTTTTCACCATGACGCAAGATGATTCAAGAGAAACCTTCAACATGAAAGTTATATATCTCCATGAAATATACAACTTTTCTTCACACAACTTCTCCCAAAAGTTCTTGGATCTCAAGTAATAATTTTAAGAACATGTGGTCATGAAACAAAACACTTAGTGAAATTTTGCCCTAATTTGGTCAGGATTTTGACCCAACTTCATGGCACTTTTTCATATAGTTCCAAGGGGAATCTTCAAAAGAAATTCAAAAATGGGTTGTAGAGCACATTTCAAGATTTCCAAAATGTCCAAGAACTACTTGATATCATTTTTGAGTAGGGAGAATCGAAGAGATGAAGTTAGGATTTTATCACTTTAATTACAAGTCATTTTAGTGATGAACAAAATTCAAATTCAAACTATGTTGCATAAACACTACTTTGCAGGCCTCAAACTTGTTATGCACTCCATAATTAACGGTTTACACAGCTGTTAGAGGCCTCACTTCAAGCATTCAATGCATGGACATGTTTTTTTATCCATTTTTGGAAGAAAGGTTACATTGCCATTTTGATAAAAGTGACTTTTTGTACAAAACTTGTTCTTGAGCCTTGCACTTGTTCTCTTCTAATCAAACAAGTCCTATAACTCATGAGAAATGTTTCAAACACTTACAATCATCCATCCCATGCTTGTACCTCTCCTTGAAACGTGTTTCCCTCTTTTCTTCAAAATCAAGTAACCTAGCCAAAAGCTAAGAACTTGTACTTCTGACTTGCCAATGCACTCAAATACTTTTGTTTATACATACACAAACCATTTGACATAAAAGACATGAATGATCAAGCCTTGAAATAACCAAAAACTTAGAATCACACTACATACTTCCATTTTCACACAAACTGACCAGAAACTTGAAACTCATAATCTACTCGTGCGTTTCTTGGCCTTTTGACTTCTAAAGTTTCTAAATATCACATAGAATCAATACCACACCCTGTTATAGAACTGTAACACCATTAAAACCATCCTCTATTTCCAAAAACAGAGCTCTGCACATTGACTTTTCCAGACTATTTCAGCCATCCATTGCTCAAGCTAATCATTTCTTTAGCTTCCTGGGACCTCAAGGAAGCTAACCTGATCATCACCATCACTTAAAACAAGCTCAAACTCAAAACATGATTTCCAGTTTTGAGATAAGTTTTCTCAACTTTGGAATCTTCATACAAGCATCATCAATAGTTTATTTGTGAATAAAACATGTAGATATCATTTCCCTGAAGCTAACCATGTCCATAGTTTCCATTAATTTTGCTTGAGCTTAGAGAATTTTGAAACTGAAATTTCTGAGATTTTTAGGGTTCAAATTAGGGCCATTAAAATTCATATTTATCTTTTATATATAGTTTTAATGCTTTACATTTCTGAAACCGTGAGAAAATTTGCTACAAGTTTCATGTTTACAGTTTTCATTTTTGATGAGAAATGAGCAAGTTACAGTTGGTCTGGCTGGAGGTTGAAGATGAAGTCATCAGGGCGTGTTTTGCCTTGTATATTTATTGTTTTGCTTATGTTAACGGATGTATAGCCACCCCAGTGGTAGAAGCGCGCGCCTGTAACCTATGGGACCTGGGTTCGAGCCCCAATGGTACCCTTTTGTATTTTTTACATTTTTTTGCTTTTTCTGACTTTTTTTTGCAGGCGATGGGCTCCAGCTTTGGGCCTATGTTTTTTTTCTATTCCTCACCCCCCTGCAGGCTATTTGCACCTTGGCCCAATTTTATTTTATTTCTTTATTTTCATTTTATTTATTTCCTTAAAATATTTTTCTAATACTAAAAAATCATAAAAATATAAAAGATATTAGATTTTCATTTTAATTTAGTTTATTTATTTTTCTCACACAAAAATTATTTTATTAATCATACCTTATTTATTTTTACTTATTATCTTGTAAATTTAATTAAAACTAGGTTATTTACTTATTTTCTTTTTTACCCATTAAATATGTTATTTTAATATAAAAAGGCCAAAAATATTTTATAATGTCATAAATATATTTTCAAGATAAAAATACTAAAAATACTTTTCTTAAACTTATTTTCTTTTGATTAATTAATAGAACTAGGGTTTTATTTAAAAAAAAATCTTAAATAAATTCAAGTTTAATTAATTATTTTCTTTAATTAATTAGGTTTAAACAATTTCCCTTTTTCTCATAAAAATCCAAAAATACCCATTTTCTTAACAATTACATTTCTTGTATATTTATTTCATCTTGTACATTTAAATATTTGCACATCAATACCTATTCAATATGGTTGTAATAGACTAACTAGGTTTATATTTTTGCAATCCCCATTCAATTTGTACACCCCCCCCCCCCCCCACAAATGTTGTAATAGCGTAGTAACTTTAAATTTCGCAATTTATCGCTTTTATATATAACATGCTAGTAATTAGGGTTTGTATGGAAAGACTAAAACCAATACTTAGAAAACCCTAATTCAAGACAAAAACAAGCATGAAAACAATACACTTGTACACAAGCACCCTAGGGTTATTCCACTTGGTTGCCTATACAATATGGCCATATTACGCATGTAAGGTATCTTAGCAAAAACAAGCAAAATAAAAGATCATAGTCCCTCGATGACGCTATCTAAGTTACCTTACAAATGATCTTAGTCCCTCAAAAAGAATGCTAAGATACCTTGCAACATTGCAAATCATGATTATACGATGACCCACACTTGTCCTGTTTACATCTAAAGATAGGGTTACTTACCAAATCAATGGTAAGATAACAATGTCAAAGGAAAAGGAAATGAACATGAAAGGCTTTTTGAGTAGGTAGAATGCTCCTAATTACTTGCTCAATTTCAAAACAAAACATCCTTGCTATTTTCAAACACCTACACTTTCAAAACATCTTACAAATTGAAAACATTTTCAAAAGATCAAACATCTTTGTATATATTCTTACAAACAAGAATCATTACAAAGATTGCCTAAACAATGGCCTCTTTACAAAATACTTTCAAAAACCACACCAAGCATAATTTTCAAACAAAAAGTAAGTGATCTAGCAAGTAACTAAGAGCCCATGGAAAACCATGGATGACAAGGGTGATAATACCTTCCCTTTTCATAATCTACCCCCGAACTCAAGAAATTTATCTCAAAGGTCTTTCCTGTTCTTTTTCACCTTTCCTTTTGGATAAAAGAAAAGTCGGTGGCGACTCTTGCTAACCGCAACATTTGTGATCAAACGCAAAACCCTCAAGTCAGTTCTCCCACCGCATCACAAAGGCCCATGAAGTCATGACATTTTTAACAAAACACTTAGTGAAATTTTAAACAAGTTTGGTCAAATTTTTGTCCCAACTTCTTGGCAAATTTTCACCAAGTTCCAAGTTGATTTAGCCAAAATGGTCAACATGAAGGTTGTAGACAATATTTCAAGATTTCCAAAATGTCCAAGAAATTGAAGAGATCATGCTTGAGCTAGAAGTTTCGAAGAGATGAAGATGGCATCATAAACTTGAATTTTAGGTCATTTTGTGATGAACCACATGATCAAATCTCAAGCCATTATGTATAAATCTTGCTTTTCATGCTTCTAACTTGCAAATCACTCCATAAGTATTTTTTACGCAATTGATTGAACCATTATCCAAGTGTTTCAGCCATTGTCCACATGATTTTTCCATTTATGGCACAAAGGCACCATTGCCATTTACATAAAGCATGCTTTATGCATTTTATCAACTCTCCTTGAGCCTCTCACATGTTTCTTCTACACACACAATGTCAAAGCCATAAGCAACATGTCTAGAACCTCTAGACATTTAAAATCCTTTGGTACTATGCATTTGAACAATGTTGTCTCAAGTTGCTTCAAAACCATGTTTCAAAACCATAATTTGTTATCTCAAAGATTCTGGTTACTTCAAGCTTCAAAACCTTTCCTCTATAAATATAGAAGTTGTTTGCAAGATATAGCACAAGTTTACAAGCCCTCTAACCCCCTCAAACTCCCTGAAATAAGAATTTTCATACAAATCCTCCATTATTGCCATTTCTGACTTTGAATTCCAAATACACAATCCACTCGTGAGTGTTCACTTTTAATCAATCACAAAGCTTCTATAACTCATATAAAATCTATCCAAACAATTGCTACACAACAGTAACATTATTTTCACCATCCTCAATTTTCAAAAACAGTTACCTGCAACTTGACTTCTCCGGGGAGTTTCAGACACTTTTAGCTCAAAGTAAGCATTGCAATAGCTTCCTAGGAGTTCAGTGAAGCTATCCAAATCATCACCACACCTCCAGTAGTGCTTGCACTCCAAACACGATTTCTAATTCTGAGGTAAGTTTTCTCAACTTTGAACTCCTTATACAAGCATCATTAATGGTTAGTTTGTAAATTAAAAATGTAGACATCATTTCCCCGAAGCTAACCATGCCTTTCGTTTTCATTTATATTGCCTGAGTGATGCGAATTTTGAAGTTGAACTTTCAGAAAAATTAGGTTTTAATTTGGTACCAAACAAAACTCATGCTCATCTTTGATTTATAGCTTTAGTTATTTACATGGTTGAATTCGTGGTGAAATTTGGAGCAACTTTCATGTTTACATTTTTGAAAATGGTTGAGAAATGAAGAAGTTACAGATTCAAAAACAATGGTGTTGATGTTCTGTCGCGAGGAAGAAGATGAAGTATTTAGAAATGAGTTTATAGAAAATTTAGTGCAACTTGTGTTATGAACAGATGAAACAACCACCCCAGTGGCAGAGAAGCGCGTTGTTGTACCCCAAAATTTGCCCTCGCATTTTTCCTCAAGAAATCACAGCTTCAAGCGTTTCCTGATTTTTCAAACTGACTCAAGAATCGGTCAAACAGACTTTTCTCGTCAGTCAGATAAAATTAGGGTTTCCTTTAGTTTTTGAAGGGTCTGGAACAATTCAAACAGTTTGCTTAGGGATTTGGTTGATTTTGGTTCAGCTTCGATCAGGCGGACGTTTCTTTGACGTTTAATCAGGAATTAGGGTTTTCATGCGTGGTTCCTCAGAAAGATTTAATTCTACGGTGCTTTGCAAGTTATTCCGAGATTTGGATTGAATTCGCATTGTTTGACTAAGTCAGTGAAATGATGCATTTGGATTGGATTTGCAATGTTTGGTTAAAATCAGTAAAAGGAAAACACGTCTGGACAGTTGTTGTGTTTGACTGTGCTTTGCTTTGGATTTGTGAAACGCCAGGTTTATTGGTTGATCAATGCTGAAACAATGTTTATTTAATTATTTATTATTCTAAGATTAAATAGTTGGAATTTATTTTCAATTATTTTAATTTAAAAGAACTATAAATAATAAAGTAAACAATTGAAAAGAAGAAAATAATTAATTGGATAAAAAAAAAGCTTTTATTTATCTGTATAATTGTTTTTGTTTACGAATTGTTTACAATAATGATTTTACAGTAATTAAGACTATCCTAATTTTTTTCTAAATCTTCAATTCTTCATTCTTCATTTGGTGCTACCCCTCTCCATTTAATTTTTATCTGCAAAGAAAAGAAAAAGAAGTCAGAAGCAGATAAATATTTAAAAAGAAGACAATTAATTTGGGCTCATCATTAAAGGCAACTGACTGGAATCAGTTAGCCCTTTCTGCAAATCACGGGATTTCTCCCGGTTCACAAAAAGGGATGAGTAATGCTTGCTAAAAATGAATGCACAAAGTCAAAAATTGCACATTTCAAAATTGTCAAAACTGCATAGTTCAAAGCAAGACAGCATGTGCAAATACAAAGTCCAAATCCAAACTGAACTATGAAGTTCCAAATTCAAACTTTCCACAAGCTGCCAAAAAAGCTGTCAAAGATATCAAAGTATCAAAAGGTACAAGATGCAGCACAAAGTATGGAAAAGAGAAGACAAATATGCAGAGTAAACATGTAATGCAAGCAAGCTTCTCATTTCATCATTTCCCAGTGTTGCCTTTTCAGAGAAAAGTACATGATAAACATTATTTAATGTTTTAAGTTGTACTGGAGAGAGAAGAGGAGGGAAAAGAATTGGGCTTACTGGATTTTAGGCTTGAGAAAGAGAAATATAAAACAAACTGCTAACACAGAAGCAAAGGGGGGAAAAATCACAAACAGAAAACAGACCTGTCAAGCATAAGCCTTACAGTTCAAAAACCTCCAACCTGTAAAACTCAACAAAGAGCCATAGCCTGAAACAACTTTCAACATAAGCATAAGCCTGAAGCCTTTCAAGCTTAATAGCCATAACCTGTTAAGACCCTCAAGCGAAAACCAGTATATCCAAACAACAAAGCCAAACTTCAAACTGGTAAGCCTGAAGCCTTTCAAGCTTAAAAGCAATAACCTGTTGAAACCTGTAAAAGCCATTAACCAGCAAAAAGCCCAAGAGCCTAACTGGTAAAAACCCCAACCTGCATATACTTTGAAACCAGCATAAACAAAAGCCATACAACAGTGGCCTACAACCTGCAAAAAGCCTAACCTGTAAACCGATGCTATGAACCTGCCTCAAGCCTTAGCCAAGCTCAGTACAAATTGAAACCAGCATAGGTCTTTCAGACCTCAAGCCTAAATCATTTTCAAGCTTCAACTGATAAACAAAAAAAAAAAGAAGCTTGATTCAAAGTACTCAAAATCCAACCAAAACACCACGCCCTCAGAATTGTTTCATCACTGGGCTATCAAACATACCTACCAACACATCCAGGCATCAAGGCATATCAGAAAAGGCAGCAAGAAGAAAGAAGATAAAGAGGCTTTCAGCATGCATCATTAAGCAACAAAAAGGCAAAAGAATACACCAACCAGGAGTCCAAACAAGTTCACGTCACGTTCTCCTCGCCGTCAAGCCCTCCAAACGCCTCCACGTCCGCCTCTCCCTCCAATAAAAGGTAGCCCTTTTCTTCCCTTTCCACAACCACAACAAAATTAAAATCAGAAGCAATAAGCAAAGGCGAAACGTGTAAAACATAAAAAACGGAGACTCTAACGCGAATGGCTCAGAAACGTTACCTTTAAGCCGTATCGCCGAATGACCCGTGGAAGAGAGACGGATGATGGCGTGGTGGCTAGGCGTGGGAGGTTTTCGTTCAGGAATCAATGGCTCTGGACTTGAGAGACGAACGAAGACGAAGGTGACGAAATGAACGACGCCGCCGCTGCTGTTACGAAACCTAAGCTTTTCCCAACTAAGCACAAAGTCAATTAACCCTAAACATTTGTTTCAGAAATCGTTGGGCCTGACCCGTTTCATAAGCCTAAGCCCCAAACGAATCACTTTAACACACCCCCTTTTCTGCTTGGGCCTAAATTTCATTGGCCCATTCATTTAACATCTATTTGTTTTTTTTATTATTTTTATCATTTCAGTTTTTTACATAACTTAACCTTTTTTCTCTTTTTTAATAAAAATATAAACTAACACATTTTTTTTACATCAACCTTTTATTAATAATACTTTTTTAGCATAATACTAATCTTGAACATAATTTTTTTTTCCTCAAATCTAAAACATTATTTCTTTCTCAAAATTGAAATATTTTTCTTTTCCCTTTTGTATATAATACATTAATTACAATACACCAAGAACATTTTCTTTTCTTAAAATACATTAATTTGTACATAAATCATAATTACATAATTTTTCTCCTTAAGTTAATACATTTCCTTTTCTTAGAAATAATGTGTACATAATACAAAAACAAATACATACTTAATAGTTACATTAAAATTCACATCTCAAACTTGTAAATACATACACTTACACATTTACAATACACAAATATATTTACATTGCTCTTATACACATTTGCTTATCTTATACTTTGCTATACATTGATTACATTTGATTGCAATTCAATTTGGTTGTAATTATTTAAGTCTCACCTCCATTTGTGAATTTGTACCCCCACTCCCGGATGCCATTTGTAATAGCGTAGACTTTAAAATTCTCGCAATTTATCGCTTTCGAATTATACCATGGTTAGACCTAGGGTTTGCATGTACATAAAACCAAATGCTAGATAACCTAATACAAGACAAATGCATGAAATCAATACACAACCACACTTGCACCCCTAGGGTAATCCCACATGTTGCCTTCCAAAATGGGCCATGCTTGCACGTCGAGTTTCTTTGGCAAAACAATCAAATGATCATAAGTCCCTCGATGACGCTTTCGAAAGTCGCCTATCAAAATGATCAAGTCCCTTTAAGCGAATTGCCAAAGACACTTGGCACCATTGCATTCATGGTCCATACGATGACCCGCGCCCGTCCCGTTAAACTTCCTAAACGCAAGATTGTCCACCAAATTCAATGGTGGAACAAAATTGTTAAAAGGGGTTGAAAACATAGAGAAAACCTTTGAGTACATTAGGGGTAGACAAAACTCTTAGTTACTTGAGATCAACTTGCAAAAACACTTGCCTCCTTTTTTCAAAAACCACACTTCATACACACTTTCAAACAAACTTCCAAAAACATTTTGAAACATCTTTTCGAAAAGATACACACTTTTGTAAAACACTCAAACACGAGTCAATTACATTGGTTGCCGAAACAAAGGCGTCTATTTCAAAAAAACATTTTCAAAACACACACATACACCACAATTTCAAACAATCAAGGCAAGTGATCTAAAAAACCAAGTAACTAAGAGCCCATGGATAACCATGGATGAAAAGGGTGCTAATACCTTCCCTTTTCATAATCTACCCCCCGAACCCGCGAAATATCTCAAAAGGTTTTTGCTGTGCTTTTTAACCTTTCCTTTAGGGTAAAATAAAAAGTCGGTGGCGACTCTTGCTCAACCGAACAAGTGTGAATACAAACGCAAAACTCAAGTCAGTTCTCCCACCGTATCACACGCGTGCTAAGGCATTTGTGTATAGGGACCTGGGTTTGAGCCCCAGCGGTACCCATTTACATTTTTCATATTATTTTGTTCTCTTTTGTTCCCAATGCATGAGCCTTTTGGTTCTGGGCCTGGATTATTTTTTATTTCCCACCCCCAAATTACTCATAACAGCTCAGGACGATCTTTTATTTTATTTTTCTAATTCAACAAAAACTGTTTTGGGCCTAACATTTTATTTTCTTGTCAACCCCCATTTTCCTTTTACAACACCCAGACCCATTTTATTATTTTAATTAATTCTTCTTTTTAATTATTTTTTATTTTATTTTATTTAATCAGAAAATTTATAAAATAATAAAAATATTAGATTTAGGTTTTTTATCTATTAATTTAATTTTTTTACTTTAATTAAGCTCTTTGGTTTTAATTTTTTAGAACTAGGGTTTGCATTTTAAAATCATTTTTCTAAGTAAAATATCAAAATATTTTTATAATAATTAACTTCCCTTTTAAATTAATTTAGATTTAGCCTTTTTTATACTTAAATTATTTTTTCCTTTTGATTAGTGAAATTAATTTGTAATCTTAGTTTGATCTATTAGGTTTACTAATTTATTTTAAATATAACGTCATTTAATTAGGTTAATCTTTAAACGTTTTCTATAAAAAACCATAAAAATAATTTTCTTTCCTTTTTTCTTCATCTTTACATTTTTGTACATTTTATTATTTCGCATTATCATTTATGTACATGGTCTGTAATAGATAATTAGATTTTTATTGCTTTTCACCCCTATTTGTAAATTTGTACATGGTCTTTTTTCGAAGGGTCATCGAGGGACTACGATCTTTTAATCGAGAGTCTTTGCTAAAACATCCCACATTCGAGGGACATGGCTGTTTTTATCTGAGGCAACAAGTGTGGGTTACCCTAGAGGTGCATGTGTGCAAAGTGTGTTTGATTCAATTATTTTATCCTTGAATTAGGGTTTTGCTATGATTAATTTAAATCTTGCCATACAAACCCTAATTAGTAATAGAAATATGGAAAGCGATAAATTGTGGAAATTAAATATCCTTCGCTATTACAATGCTTTGTAGTCCCTCGATGACCCTTCGATGTTGCCTTCGATAAACGATCTTAGTCCCTTACGAAAATTGCTAAAACATTCTACAAGTTTCCTTCTATGACTGTACAATGGCCCACGCCTGTCCCTCACATCCAATGACATGGCTCCTTACCAACCAATTGTAAAATAGCACTATCTAAGGGAGGGGGAAAAGAACAAATATTTTTTGAGTAGGTAGATTGCTCGTAATTTCTTTCTCACAAACCAAACAATCTTCACATCTCACACTTTCAAAAACAAACATATTTTCAAGCACTCTCTTTTCAAACAAATATTTTCAAAACAAACACTTTATATGCATTCTCAACGATACGAGAATCATTACTAAGTTTGTCGTACTAAGAAATTTTTCAAAATATTTCCAAACAAACATTTTGTATACATTCTCAATGATATGAGAATCACTACAAAATCACCACTTTCAAAACATCTTTCAACTTGCATAAAACACAAAGCATTTTCAAAGTGAGCTAGCAATTAAGAGCCCGTAGATAACTATGGATGAAAAGGGTGCTAATACCTTCCCTTTTCATAACCTACCCCCAGAATTCAAGAAAAATTTTCAAAAGGTCTTTCCTGTTCTTTTCACCCTTTTCTTTATTGGATAAAAGAAAAGTCGGTGGTGACTCTTGATGTCCGCAACATTTGCGATAAAACACAAAACACCCAAGTTAGTTCTCCCACCGTATTACAGTACCTATATATATATATATATATATATATATATATATATATGTATATATAAGTGGTTACATCTTTGACTTTTTCTTATTTTATTTTATTTCAATCTCGCTCAACTTGGTGAGTTCTTCCAGCATATCTAAAAAGTAATTTGGCCATGTTTTAGCTTCCTTTGTGAAATGAGTTGTCCACTCTGGTGATGTCTCTGATATAGGACATCCCGCTTTCAAATAAACTTTAACAAAATATAGTGATTTTGAAAATCACCCAAAACACATAATGTACTTGGTTGAATTTTGATATAGGTCACTCCGAAGTAAAAAAAGGTTTATGAGAAGCCGTATCTTGTCAAATTAATACACACTCTATCATACGTACTTGCTATTAGATAACCCATTTCAGAAAATTGCGTCTATTTTTCCTTGGTGGCGGGCCACTAACACAAGAAATAAGAGATTCATAAACTGCATCAAAATGTTTTTTTCTAGTATAACATTATGTATGATACATTATGCGCCTTCAACTCTTTGAGAAGTTGTTGTCAGACAAGTGTATAATTATCTTCTCCTCTACTCAACAGAGTTGCAACAACGCAATAATTACAGTTACTGTCACTAATAACATCTACAATCTATTTAATGTATTTGTGTATAAAAACCTACACCTCTTCCATATGTTTTATCTTGGTAAAGGAGATGGTTTGCAAATGCGAGCACTTTGACAACAAGTTTTTGAGATTTTGAAGTTGGAGAATGATCATTGCATTTTGATGCATATTCTTCTACTATTGTACTTAGGAAATTCTATAGTTTATTTTAGTATTTTTACTATTTTAGAATGTGTTTATATTTAAGTTTATTTCTGGCTTTTTTTTATTTTTGTACTTTAATTTCAGTTGTTACTATTAACTGACATCTTCTCAATGTGCTGACTATAACTTAAGCTACGGGAATCAGAATGAAGCAATCTAATATTTTTTGGAAAGCGGAGAGGATAAGCTACAACTTTGATATTGAAGTCAAAATCTGATTTGAAGTGTAGAAGAGTTGAAAATTTTGTTTAAGTTCAAGACTTAAGAAAATACATTGTTTTTGGGTCTGTTTTGAAATTTTCGGGTCGATTGTCATTAGGGCCCAAATTTCCTTGTATTACTTAAAAATAAATTTTCATCTACAATAGGCATTCAAAAATTTGATGATAGAATATTGGCTTGTACGAATTCATGGAGAACTAAACCCAAACGGCTAATCTGTTGAACCGTGTTTCCATTAAGCTTTGAGGTTTTTACTTTTATCAATTCAATTTTTTTTCTCTTTAATTTTTGTTCTATGAAATTCATTGGCTTAATCTATTATTTCGTGGAAGGATTTTGATTAATTTTGTATGATTTCATCCCTAACTTTTAATCGTTGTTGACATAACTTTGTCGCTAAATTACGTTTGTGAAACCGTGCTTGCTTAATTCACGATTGCGTTAATCCGTTTACTTTATTCGGAACATAGGAATGTCAATCAAATTTATATCTATTGCGCTTGTCAATTGATATTCGAATCAAATAGAGATCAAAGCCGCTTAGGAAATTAGTAAGGTAGAAACCAGTGATTAGCTGGAAACAGAACATTAAATTAGCTTATTCCGTAATCACTTATTATAAATCAAAACCTAAACCTCCCCCCCCTTATTTTAGTTGGTTAATTTTTCCAAGAGTCCTGCGATACAACTCAAGTGTCGCTTCTCCCTAACTATAGTTTTTATTTACTCATTTTTGACCCGTGTGCGACAGCGGATTAGAGACTCCAGAAAATGTGTGTCAACATGTTGGAAATAGGAAGGAGATCACCTCATTGAATTGTCACTTTGTGTTGGTTTGACCTTCTTAAGAGAACCATTTGTTTTTACATGTTCTAAAGGCGGTTTCAAATATGTGGTTTCTAGATAGGAAATCTTTCTTGTATGCTCTTTGATGTGCAATTTTGCGTTGTCATCAATTTTTTAAAATCTCTCTTGAATCACTTTCAATTCAATTATGATATATATATATATATATATATATATATATATATATATATATATATATATATATATATATATATATATATATATATATATATATATATATATATATATATATATATATATATATATATATATATATATATATATATATATATATATATATATATATATATATATATATATATATATATATTCGATATACCATCCTTCATCACTCTATCATCATCAAACCATAGCCTTTTTAGTGCGTATAAACCTCGTCCATGTTAGAATAATAATGCAAGTGTGAGTAATTGGGGAAATAGTTCCACACTGGATAGGAATATAGAGACTTAAGCATATATAAGTGGGAAAATCCACTCACCTATCACTTTAAGGTTTTAGGTGGATAAGTGGTGTGTCTCTCACAAAGGTGCCTAGTCATACACTATGTATCAATACCCAGGACGTGGTGTCCCGTTGCAAGGTGTCAACGGCGGTACAAATTGGGGAGCATTATGGACTCACACTTGAGGGGGAGTGTTAGAATAATAACGCAAGTGTGAGTAAGTGGGAAAATAGTCCCACATATGATAGGAGTATGGATACTTGAACATATATAAGTGGGAGAACTCACCCACCTAGCACCTTAAGGTTTTAGGTGGATAAGTGATGTGTCTCTCACAAATGTGCTTAGTCCTACACTATGTATCAATGCTCCCTAGTGAACTTTCCCAATAATCCACTTATATGGGTTTATCAAATTTTATCTTCTTTGAAATTAAACTAGCACAGGAAGACCGTACATTTTCCTAATTGTACAACCATACTTTGAGCTATCTGAACCTATTTTCTCTGCTCTATTGGCTTCGGGGTGAATAAAATTTAATGTTGCTCGAGATATATTGCCCATAAACTATGAATAAATATTGTTGTCTCTGAATCTGTGTTTTATTATTATAATGTTGTAACCAAATAATGTTTGTATCTTGTTATGCTGATTTTAGATCATTTGGTTCATAGAGTCTCAACCTCTACATAAATCACTTTTATTATTTCTCAACCAATTCTTTATTGTAGCATGAACAAATTCAGCTCTGTTAGTTGTTGTATTTCCAAAGTCTTTAACTCGATCGGTCCAAGCAGAAACAATATTCTTCTTCACCTGGTCTGCAATTGTACTTTTAACACATTTCAAGAAATCCACATATTTCTCACACACCCTCCTAAAATGTATTACAGATTTCAACATATTACTCTTCTATGGAAGAATTTATTATAACATCCTAGGCATCCATTATTCTTTTCAATATCTCACTAGATTTGACCATTTTCCCATATCCACCCTTGATTTGTTTGGTTCCTAATGAGTCTTAAGTCAACTTTTCACATTTTTTATTATGTGATACTAAAGTGATGCATATGATGTAGGACACACCTTTGCAACCAAATTTATCAGTGTGGTATCGCAATCAGTGACAATTATTTGTGGCATGTTTTCATGGTCCTTCAACAATAATCAAATATACTTCTAAAGCCCAAGTAACATTATCTTATTTTTTACTTTCCAAAAATACAAACCCAGCTGAAAAATTATATCCATAGAAGTAACATCAACAATTTATAGAAGTAGAAGCTTGTATTTGTTGATCTTATATATTGAATCAATTATCAATATAGTGGAAACGTGTTGAACAACTTAATGGAATCAAGATAAGTCTAAAATATATCTCGAACAATTTCTCTTTCCTCACACACTTTGTACCTAAATACATAATGGTCATCATTCATAAGCTTTAACACTTGTTGCATTTAAGTTCTTGGACCTCTTATTGTGTTATTTCGGACACGTACATTATATACTTGCTTAATATTTGATACATTATAAGGTATTTTATGTTTCAAAGTTACAAGTATGCACCATGTTCAATGTCATGTCAGAAACAATACCCTTCTATTCAGAATTGAAGCGAATACAACGGGATGACCGACTAACTTGCAACATAAATCATGATTATGTATACCATAAACCACATTAAATTTCCATGTATTATTCGCCTTAATTTACTCGTGCAACTTAAAAGGACATTCACATTTCCTTGAACTGGTGTCACCCTTTTTCAACTTCTGGATATATTTTTTGTACTTCCCACTTATTTCACATCTCATTGTCATAAATGCTGGTCTTCTATCAGAACTAGAATCGACCTCCCGATTACAATGTTGAACCATAATTTCATAACCTTTGTGACTATCTATTATAGCATATATTCACGAACAACAAATGCTTGCTTATTTGTAAATTATTTTACCAATATCTACCTCGATATTAACCAATTTAACATTCATATACAATATCATTGGGTGCAACGTCAGGGGTGCATCATTGTTGTAACCAGTATAAACAAAATCAAATATAAATTTAACATGAAAATAATCTGGAATTAAAATTTTGGAACTACATGCAACATAATATGAAAGTTAACTTCCCAACACAACGTTCATTTTTACACATCTCAACTAGATTCTTACAAGCAAAGAGGAAGGAAATACATGTATATTACCTTAAATTCTAGTTTTTTTGCTCTTTTTTATGTGAAAAAATAGAAGAATATGGCTTTGAACTACAAAACTTGATTGAGAATGCAAGGAGATTTTTGTAAGGTTTTGGAAGTATGGTGGTATGTTCATGAAATGAAGAGTACACACAAAGTGATATTATATTTATTTTCCCACTTGATAATTCCAGAACTTAAATTTCGTATTATCCACTCAAAGTTATGAAATAAACACACTACCATTGTACATCCCGAAAATATTAACCCCGACCGGGTTATGAAGTCGTCTGAAAAGAGGACAAGACTAGTAAACTGGTCCATAATGGGGAAGAGGTACCTGGGGTAGGTGCAACACAGCTTTAGAGTCTAGACGGTCATCATCTCCGAATAACAGCCCGTGTGTTCTACCAGCTCGGATTCCACTAGTAACTGAAGCCTACTTACCCATAAATCGAACAGTAACCCAGCTTATTAATGATTGTAATTTTCATTGGCGCATTAAAGCCAACATTATTCAACTTTGAACACCTTCATTCATGGTGACGGCGGTTGTTATGGAGTTATAGAGCCCAAGGGTCATACCTTGATTGAGGCTCTTAAATGATGTTAAACGAATACTATATAAAGAGCTTCCACCAAAGGGATAATCAAGACACTTTTCTTGGGAAATACACACTATCGGTGTAACTCCCAAATCCCTATACATACGACTACAATCTACCTTTGAGGCTATCCTTATTCCTATAAGGAAGTCAACCATATATTGTTCCTACGCAAGAACATCAGCACCTACCGCGGGGCCTCGGTAAAATTATCCTAGGCCACACCTCAAAACATATTCACCAAAATGTCATATGAAGGAGATCCTCCAGACATGGCGCAATTATTGGCCATGGTGGAGGCCTTCAGACAGTAGAACGAAACTTTACAAGACAATGTAACTAACTTATAACTCAAAAGCTTGGGAGACAAACATCCATAAGTGGAGCTCCTAGAGCCTCAGCCATTGTCTCAAGTCATATGGGACGATCAGGTCCCAGAGAACTTCAAATCACCGTCGTTAGTGACTTACGATGGAAAAATTGATCCTCAGGAGCATGTTATTGCCATCAACAGTCAAATGGCAATAATAGGCCCTACTGACTCTCTGAAATGTAAGTTAATGTCTGGCACCTTCAAAGATGTAGCTTTATGATGGTATATGAGCCTACCCCAACTATCTGTAGAGAGCTACTTATATTTTACAAAGAAGTTGGCTCAGCATTTCTCAGCCAATAGACACCGTAAGGTCTCGACGACCACCTTGTTCAATGTCCGACAAGGTCAGACGGAACCTTTGCCGAAATATGTTGCAGCGGTAGAGGCAAGCAAAAAGTAAGTTATTAACTTACTAGGTGTCAAAAGTTATTGAATCTCCATTAGACAAATCTCTCCTTAATGAGTTTGGGGATGAATGGGTTGAAAAGAAAAGTATCAAAAGAAAATAAATGTAAACAAAAGAAAAAAACTAAGGAAGAACTTATTAAGCGTGCATATAATCTACTCATCATAGACTTAAATCTACCGACTAGTTACATTCAACCTAACAATACTCATCAATGTCACTATGTATCACTCACAACCTAAGTCATTTATAACCCAAATTGAGAGACCGACTATATCACCAAGGAAATGATCTCTCTACCTCCTCAACAACACAGAAGACAACTATGTAATCGCACTGCCGATCTCTCAGTACAACACAACCACACAGAGGCATTAAGCTCTGATACCCAAGTAGATGGCAGCTCTAAATATATCTTTAGAGTTCAGAAACTAATAGATAATCATCCTAGATAAGAATCTAAGCAGTATATGTCTATAACAACTCAAATCGCTAGCACAGAAAAAATCTAAGACAACAATCAACAAAGATTTGTAAAGCAAGTTTAATACAACGCCATGGGCGACCAATATACATAAGTTCAGAGTAAATACATGTACAAACTCAACATATAAAGAATACACAAAGAGGAAGAGAAATAAACCACAAATCTACTAGTTTGTCAGTGCCGATTGATGAGCGATCCACCTCGGATCATCCGTATGTAAGCTTCAATGTTATTTTCTAAGTTAATCCTATTAAAGAATGAAGGTTGATGGAATTGGGATCAAAAATACCCAAAACCATCCCCCAAAATGTGTTTTTACCACTAAATATGTATTTCTGACTGGTCTGCATCGCCCGGCGACCAAAAAGCGTCGCCTGGTGACCAAAATTGTGTTTTTTCCATGCTTCAGGTCGCCCCAGTGTTTCTCGATGACCAAAAAGCGTCTCCCAGCGACGGTTGACAGTAAGTTGAAAAACCAACACAGTTTCAACCATAAGTTGAGAATCGTAACTCTAATTCACGTACGGTCGGAAGCGTTGGAAAGCTTATTCAATGTTATTTATAACAATTCCTAAATATCAATGCTTGAATACCTACAGAAATAAGATAAAATCAATTAAACTCAATGATATTTACACGATAACGCAATAAATACACTATAAAATACAATATACCGAATATACACTAAAGTTGAGGTTTGTTGACAAAAAGAAAACGAATTAAGCCGATGAGTGCTAATTATTCACACTCAAATTCATAACAATTTAGCACTCATCAAACTCTCCCGAACTTAAAACAGTGTTTGTCCTCAAATAAAGTCAAATAAACTTAAAGAAGCAAAAGACGATAATCAAAGAATCACGAATCAACAGGTTTTTAAAACGGAAAATAAATGGATGGTTCAAACAAAAATGCACACGCAAGGTAAATACTTACCACAATCCTACAATGACAACATGAAAATGAAACAACTTCTAGATACAAAGCACGTGTAAAAAATTCTAAAACAATACAATATTCACAAGTGAATCACATCTAGCACACACTTCATTGGTAGATGATAAACACAAATATGAGGTGCTCAACTCTCACCCAACAATCATGATAACAATAACTAAATTATGCACTCATTAAAGCAAATTCATATTGAAAAGCACAAAAGCAAAATCACAAGGGCTTCAAGGGTTGTAACGTGGTCGGGTGAACAAACGAGGGATAATTCCTAAGGCTAATCGGATTAAAAAAACTTGCCTAAACCTAAGGGAGTGATCAATTCACCAAAGATTCAAACACACAATTCCAATTAAACTTCTTTCGAAACCCAAATTTCACACCAAAGCACCATACTTATTCGCACAATTATTCAAACTCTTTTTGTTTTTCTTTTTCAAAGCTTTTCTATATTTTTTCTTTCTTTTTCTTTTTAAAACTCATAGCAATCAACCAATAAATACACAATCATTTTTCTCCCCAACTTGAATTCATCTGTATCATTATGTGAATACTCCCTACATTCTAAGGCAAGGCACAAATTCATACAACAACACAAAGTTGAGGGCTCAAGAAAAAACAACAATCAAAATCCATTCAAAAAGTGAATTCAATACTCATAGACAAGCATAAAGTTCAAACAACATGGATAGTGACAAAAGGCTCAAAGGGGTTACAAATGATCACACACTTGCAAGGTGAAATTGACTATTTGGCTAGGTAGTTGTGCTCAAAATGAAACAAAATGCCTTGATAATATCATCCTTTCATACGAATCAATGTAAATGTAAGATTAAACATAATAAAATTGAGTTAAGAAAAAATTGGCGGTCTCCCGTGCATATAGTAAACAATGGAAAGCAACCTCACAAGGGGTTTAGTTCTAAAGTGATTCAAAAGTGAAAACAATTTGCAAGAGAATGAATGACATGAAAATTATACAAAAGAAAAGTCTCTTAAACATGCTATGTTTTATAAAACGATAATTGAGTACCTGGCGTGTAATAACTTCAAAACACTATCATTACCATACATCCGCAAGTTGAAACATTCAGGCTTGGAAAATCACCTCTAAATTCCTTAAGATATCAGATCAAAATTTGAGTCCAAACAACAACAACAAAAACAAACAAATTAAAGTGAAATAAACAAGTTGAAAAGTGAAGATATAAGAATTTAGAACAAGTCCAATTTCAACTTGTTTAAACAACAATCAACACACTACCAAAACTAATAAAATGGAAAACGATAAAACATGCTTGTTTTACGTCGTAAGTTCGACGCCTATTATTTAAGAATGTTCCTCCAAGTTACTTCCACCTGGTTATTCCTAGCCAACACACAAGCAAACGTGAAAGAAAACAAACAATGATATAAAAAATTTATAAGTATAGTAAACATATACAAGTATCAATATACACAAGTAAAAATAGATAATATATACGATATCTACAAAACTCAAAAACAAAAGAATTATCGCGATGCGAAAACAATAGAACCAATCCCCGACAACGGTGCCATTTTGTTGCAGTGGTATTGTTGTACCCCAAAATTTGCCCTCCAATTTTATTCAAAACATGCTCATAAAAGGTCTCAAATATTCAAATCCACTCAAGAGTTGACTGGTCAAACCTCCTCATAAGCAAGGGTCTTCAACTAGGGTTTGGTCCTTCTCAAAGAAGATTGGGCTGCAAGGGTCTCAAGTGACTTTCATGGTTCATAATAGGTCCTAAATAATGCTTATTTTAAGTTTCAAGTCTTGCATCACATATTTGCTCAATCAATGGCTCAGAAGATTGAAAGTCAAATGTATTGGGTAAAAAGTCAACAGTCACACAAAAGTCAAACTTTGACTTTTTGGTCAACATTGGAATTCAAAAATCAAGAATCATCAAAACATTTAAAATTATCAAGTTTGATCATCAAGAATCAACAAAGTCAAGAAAATCAAGAAAAAGTCAACAAAAGTCAAAAGTTGGAAATTTTCCAACACTTAGAAAAATTTCTAAGTGTTTTGTTCTTAACAAAGTCACTACTTTATGGCCATTTATCACTAAGATACAAATTGATTCAAGGAAAACTTTAAACATGAAAGTTGTAGGGATTAGTGAATTCTACAACTTTGTTAATGTGGGATGATCCTCAAAAAGTGCTTGGATTAAGAGATATGGGCCCATAAAATTCTGATATTTTTACCCAACACTTAGAAATATTTTTGATCAGTTTTTTATCTCAACTTCTTAGCCATTTTTCACCTATTTTCCTTTTGTTTTAGCCAAAATGGTCAACATGAAAGTTGAATATCTTGATTCAAGCTTTCCAAAATGTCCAAGATAATGAAAAGATCATGCTTGAGATGAGAGTTTCAAAGAGACAAAGTTGGCCATTCAAACTTGAATCATAAGTCATTTTTTCGATGACCTAATGGCCAAAACTCCAACCAAAGCTACAAGATCTCTCTTTTCAGGCTATGTTATCTCCAAATCTCTCCATATTTAAGTAATTACATAGGTCCTAAGTCTATTACACAAGGATTACAAGCATTGTCCAAACATGATACCACTTATGGTTGAATTTGCAAAAAAGTAACATATCCACTTTGATAAAGCAAGCTTTATGCTAACCACTCTATTCATTCAAGCTTGTGACTTGTTCCAAAGATTATAAACAATCTTGGTGATCAGAGGTAATCTTATAGCAGCTAGTAAAGCATGACAAAGTCCCTTGAATCACTCTTTTTCTTCATCATGAAGCAACTTGCTTTTTGGTGCAATTTGAAACCAAATGGCCAAACCAGCCTTCCATGTGAACTAAATTTGATTTCTGCAAGTTATACAAGTCATTTTCCACCTCTATAAATACAGACGAAAATCACTCTCAAAAACTACCATTGTTGCACATTTGAAACTTCCAACATCCAACTTCAAATCCACTCGTGTGTTTTCCTCTTTTATCATTCAAACACCTTAGGTACATCATATAGAAGTTGTTCAAACACCTGGATAACTTCTGGAACATCTCCATCATCATCTTCCATTCTCAAAACCGAGCTCTGCACATTGAGTTGGGGAGGATGATTCATTGAGTCTAAAGGAAATAGAAGCATTGGAACAAGTTCAGGGAGGTCCAAGGAAACTTTTGGCTTTTCACTTCAAGAGGTAAGTTTTCCAAACTGTGGTATCTTGATACAAGCATCATTGGCATTTTCATTCTAAAGCAAAAATGTTGATATCATGCCTCTAAAGCTAACCATGTCCTTAGTTCTCATTTAAATTGACTGTGTGATGAGAATTTTGACTCTGAACCGTTAGGGTTTATTTTTGGTACCAACAGAATTTCTCTTTAATCTTTGAGTAAAGCTTGAGTAAATTACATGGTTGAATTCGTGATTAAATTTCAAGCAAGTTTGGTTTTGGAAGTTTACAAAATGGATGAGAAATGAGAGTTTTCGAAAATCATCAATGGTGTTGTTGTTGTCTGCGCGCGCAAGGAAGAAGAAGATAACATTTCAAATTTTCAAAATTCGTTTTATAATATATTTATTAGGTGTTGTTTCATAACCGGATGAAACAGCCACCCCAGTGGTAGAAACGTGCGTACTCGTGTCACTTTCACTACAAGGGCGAGGGTTTGAACCATAGTGAACCACCCTTTTGTCATTTTGTGATTTTTTTTGATTTTTTTGCTTTTCTCACCCCCCCCCCCCCATTTCTGTTACAATGCAGGCTCATTCATCTCTTTTTTTTCATTTTCTGTCCCATTCACTTTTTTTTCCTTTTTTTTCAACTAATTATTTTTCTTTTTAACTAATTCTTATTTAAATCACAAAAAATCATAAAAAAATAGAGTTGGTTTAATTAATTAATTTAATTTTTATAAATAAAAATTAATTTATTTTAATCACATTTTTTTATTTTATTAATTTAATTTGTAAATTAATTAGAACTAGGAGTTATTACTATAAAATTATTTTTTTCAAAACAAAACATCAAAAATATTTTCTAACACTTAGAAATTTTTAGGGTGTAAAAATTCTTTCCCTTTTCACTATCTCTGCGTGTTTGTTTATTTTTTGCATTAATATAATTATGTAACTTTTAAGGGATGTAATAGTTTAAATTAGGGTTTTCTTTATTATTTTTCCCACTTCATAAATTTGTACCCCCACTCCCGAAGCGTTATAGTAGCGTAGGACATTTAATTTCCATAATTACTGCTTTCCTTATTACTATTAGTTTAATAGGGTTGTATGGCAAGATCTAAAACAAAACGTTAGATAACCATAAATCCAAGTTAAATTAACTGAAATCAAAACACTATTCACACATGCACCTCTAGGGTGTCTCCACTTGATGCCTTCGGATGAAAAAAAGTCATGTCCCTCGAACGTGACATGCTTTAGCAAAGACCCTCAATTAAAAGATCGTAGTCCCTCAGTGACCCTTCGATGTTGTCTTCGGTAAATGATCTTAGTCCCTTATGAAAATTGTTAAAGCATCCTACAAGTTGCCTTCTATGACTGTACGATGACACGCGTCTGTCCCTCACATCCAACGATAGGGCTTCCTACTAACTAATGGTAGGGTAGAACTATCTAAAGGGGGGGAGAGAACAAAGACTTTGTTTTAGTAGGTAGAACACTCGTAGTCGCTTGCTCACAAACTTTTCAAAACAAAACATATTTTCACAAAAAACAAACACTTTCTTTCAATAAATATTTTCAAAACAAACTTTTTGTATACATTCTCAACGATACGAGAATCGTTACAAAATTGCCGCACTTAGACATTTTCAAAATATTTTCAAACATACACAAACAAAAAGCATTTCAAAAATGAGCTAGCGATTAATAGCCCTTAGAAAACTACGAATGAAAAGGGTGCTAACACCTTCCCTTTTCATAACCTACCCCCTTACTCAAAAAATTCTCAAAAGGTCTTTCATGTTCTTTTCACCCTTTCCTTTATTGGATAAAAGAAAAGTCGGTGGCGACTCTTGCTATCTGTAACATTTGGGATAAAATGAAAAACCTAAAAGTCAGTTCTCCCACCGTGTTACAGAACTGGCAACTCTGTTGGGGAAATAACTAAAAGTGGGGTTACCTTTAAAGCTAGTTCACCTTTATTTCTTTACTTGTTTGCTTTGTATGCTTTATATTTCAGGATATGCTTGGGTTTATATCTTGTATAGATCTTATACCCGGATCTGGGGGAATTTTAGATAAGTAGCAATAGATCGTGAAAATTGTACAGCATAGACCGATTTGATTGAAATGATGGCTATGTTAGTGCGACACATTGGTTGGTGTCGGTATCCCTTGAGTCAGTCAAGGAGAATGTTAGGCTGTCGGGTGGTGTCATAAGAACTAACAGACCTTAGAACCTTAATTGACACAGCTTAGCCATTAGAAAGTAGTGAGATGGCCGGATTTGGTGCAGGCTGAAGTTGGTTGATACTAGATGTTACACTCATTGAGATCAGACTCTCGGGATATTTTGGTCACAAATTGGATGCTTGTGCTGAAATAATGCCTGAGAGAAAGATTAGTGGTTTTGAGTCTCCTAGAACCCGGTTATTTCTTTTAGTATAGGTTGGTCCAACTAAAAACCTCAAGAGGGTACTTACCTATAAACTCCATGCAAGCCTGAACCTAAGGCCTTGTGTGCTTTGTTTGTGTTTGATTAAACTGTTCGAACATGACATCATGACATCATGACATCATTACACATATCATTTTCACTAACCATTTCAAGGACCAAGAGATTTATCTTTGTTCTATTTTGCAGGCTATGGCCTCCGCTCGCAGAAATACTATCTAGATCAGTTTTGTGAGGATACCTCCTCAACTTAAGGAGTTAGTCTCAAAATTTCCTGAAAGCTCTCAATTTCACCAAAAGGCATGGTCATCTACTCAGTTTGGTTACCTCGAGTTTTGAAGAAGACATGATGAGTGTTTTATTCCAGTTCTTTGATCCTGCACATCACTATTTCACCTTTCCAGATTATCAGCTGGTACCCATAATGGAAGAGTTCTCTAAGCTATTGGGAATTCCTATTCTTGATCAGACACCTTTCATCGGTTTAGAGAAAGATCCACAACCTGAAGAAATTACAGTTGTGATATGGTGGCAGAACCGACTGTTTATACTGGTTTGCATTTTGTGTTTTTGTTTGCAAAATGTCGCGGTAAGCAAGAGTCCCCGCCTACTTTTATTTTATCTAATCATGGAAAAGGAAAAAGAACAGAAAAAACCTTTTTCGAGATGTTTCTGAGTACGGGGGGTAGATTATAGAAAGGGAAGGTGTTAGCACCCTTTCTATCCATGGTTTTCCATGGGCTCTTAGGTACTTGCTCATCTTTTTAAAATTGCTTGTGTGTGCTTGTTTTGAAAAAAAAGTTTTACTTTGTGATAACCCTTGTATCAGTCCTCAAGGGTGTGATGAAGTTTGTTTTGAAAAAAAATTTTGCAAGGTGTTTGTGTGAAAAGTTTTGTTGAGCAAGTACTTAAGATTCTACCAACTCGAAAAAAGGTTGTTCGTTCTCGTTTCCTTTAGACAAAGTTATCCTACTATTAAAGAGTAGGTAGCCCCGCCATTGGAGTTTGTAAGGGACGTTCAAAAGGGACAAGTACAGTCACCTAAGCAATGGGTTGGAAACTTTAGTAGTAACCCTAGAGTCTTAAGATCTTTCTGAGGTAACCTTTCTGAGGCAACATTTCCGAGGCAGCATTTGAATTGGACATTTGATCTTTTAGACAGGAGGGCAACCACTAAAATCTCCTATGCTTAATGACTGTTTTACCGAAGGAAACCGAAGTGAGCCAAACCCTAGGAGTGAATATGTGCATGTGAATTTTTTTAGTTAATTTAGTCTTTGGACATTAGGTAATCAACCGTTTTAATTTTTCAAACATCTTTCCATACAATCCTATTAGCCATGCATCTAGACAGTTAAAGATTGTGGAAATTAAAAGTGCGAGAAAATAAACCTAGCTATTACAAGGCTTCGGGGAGGGGGAATTAATTACATAACCAAAAATTGGGGACAAAGCGATAAATAAAAACCCTAGTTTAACTATTACAAACCATTGGCAGTTACAAAAAATACGAAAAAGAAATAATTAAACGCGTGGTGAACTAAATACAAGGACGCTTAAAAAATAACCTAAAACCCTAATTGAGAGAAAAATATTTTTGTAGATTTTTTATTTGAGAAAATAATTTAATCTCACTTTCTTTCCAATTTTTTAGTTTTTGTTCTCTATTTTCCATGACTGCCAGCCTCCTTTTATGCTTTGTACTTGTTCATTATATATGCTAGAATGAATTAGGGTTACAAAACAAATTGGATCTCGAAGTTTTGATGAGATTTGATTTGATTCTTTAGCCATATGCAAACTTTCTAAATTGAGCCAAATCATCCCATTTTTGTACAAATCATGCTTGATTCGATTTGGTCTTGATATCTCAGCATAATTTGATTGAGATCCTATCAAAAAATCATATCAAAACATATATTTGCTATTATTTGTCATTTATTTGATTTAATTCAAATTTTAATTAATAAAAAATCAAAATAAAATTAAAATTTAAGCAAATAATGTGTGAGTGAATATTTGGGTCGTGGACCATATTATAAGTGAGGTGCAAGCAAAAAAGGTTGGGTCAATTTGGAAAAAAATGTAATTTTGAGCCCATTTGACTTTTGGCAATTTTGCAAAAAAGGTCAACTTTGACAAGGCATATATCTTCCAATTTTAACCCTAGAGAGGTGTTCTTGGACTTTTTAGAAAGCTTAGGATGTCCCATAAGCAACCTTTTTGGTCTCATTTCAATTGGATCTTCCATGTTCATGTAAGAAGCTTTGACCAAAAAGGTGTTTTTTGTTGACTTTTCAAAAGGGCCTATAATGTCTGAATTTATATATTTTTATGAGTGCATATTTTGAAATTTTGGGATTCAGATGAGTTGTAGGTAATTTCATCCTCTTCAAAATGAGCCTTGGATGGAAAATTTCTGATAAAGTATGTGGATGTTATGCTTGGTCAAAGTTTGGTTGACTTTTCCTAAGAAACCCTAATTTAGCAACTTTTGGGTTTTGATGAATTTAGGGCATTCCTTGAAGAATAATGATCAAACCTTGATCAAATGATGTATATCCCTTCAAAATGTTTATGTTGACCAAAAATCTTGAAGCTTGACTGTATGTGGGCCACAATTGACTTTTGACCTAATATAGTCGATCCTCAAGCATCTGAGCAGTTGACTGAGCAAACTTCATGTGCAATGCTTGAAATTTTACATGGAGGATCTTGAGGACATATTAGGACCATGGAGAGCATATGAGGTCTTTGGAGTTCACCTATCTTGATTAAAATGGAAACCCTAATTTGAGACACACTGCCTTAGGAGAGAGTTTGTTTGGTCAACTCTTGGGCAAACTTGAGAAAATTGAGGATCTCTAGGAGTATGTATTGAGTAAAATGAGAGGGAAAATTTTGGGGTACAACAGCTGCCCCTGTTCAATCTTCTTAAACCTGAGGATGTAGATTGGCTCGTCTGCCTTTCGTGATCTGAAGGTGGAAGATGATTGAACACTATAGTGCCCAGAAATTTGCAATCGCATGAAGTGATACTTGATTTGTAATATCGGGAATGGGCTTATAGATGCCATTTGGAATTTTCTAGAGAATTGTCAGAGATGGGCTTAAAGATGCCATCTAGAGGATGTTGATTTCCTGAGATATTACTTTGATGAGAGTCCCTCCTCCTGTCGTTGCGGAGGAATCTGCTAAGGAATGTTGGTATCTGTTGTACCCCAAAATTTGCCCTCCCTTTCTTCAGGAAACCATCTTGGATTTTCAAGGTCCCTCTGAAACAAATCCAAGTCCTGAGTTATCCTTTTGCCCAAGCAAGCCACTTACAAGAGCAATATGATCTCACGAACTCCAAAAACAACGCTTTTATCTTGAGAAAAATCAAATTCTAAGTACTTAGAACGCTTCTCTAAAATGAGTGTTTTAAGAAAAATCAGCGCTTCAGAACTTCTGGACCCATTCCAGATAAAGACGGTCAGAAGTTACAAGCTTGGCTCAGCATGGTCAGAAGTTGGCTTTTCAGCAGCTACATCAGTTCAATCAGAAGTTGTAAATGTGGTTCAGTATGTAAACCTCAAACAGAACATGCCCTTTCAGCAGTTACACAAGCTCAGTCAGAATTTGCTAAAGGAATGCAAGAGAAGCAGGGAAGTCTGAAGGCTCCTTCAGAACAGGTTGAAATCAGAAGATGAAAGATCAGAAGAGTGGGTGTTACACTGATACAGAATCTCTAAGCCCAGGAGGTCCAGAAGTAAATCCAAGGAACATACCAGAAAACCAGGAGAATCTCCAGAGCTTACTAAGACAACAGGAAGCCAAGGCCAGAGCATGGTTTACGCTGCTGATTCAACGTTGGTTTCCATTACCAGAATATTGATGTTGATAGGTCTTGTCACCATTTAATGCCCATTAATGCTTCCAACCACTCCTGAACATTCACGTGTGGCTTGGAAAACGCTTTTGTGCAGATTCTGGCATGGGTCTACGCGCCACCGCCCACTTCAGAGGTCACTTCTCCCCAATCTACGCCTGCTGCTGCAGCCTAGGCTGAAAGCTATCTGTTATCACAACTTCCCAGGAATTTCTGTCAAAGAACAAATTCAAACTTTGTTGGTGCTTTAAATGTTCAAGGCATCCACAAGAACTTTGCCTATAAATAGAGAGTCTTCACCACTGCAAAAGGCGTTCAAGAAAAGAAACAGAAATTGTTAAGTGAGAAACAGAACTCTTAGCAACATAGCGTTCTGAAACTCTGCCAAAATCTCCAGTTTTGTTTCATAACTTTGAGTTTCTCACCTTCAAACTTCATCAAATATCCAGTTTTCTCTGTGAACCAAAAACACCCTTTCCAAACTTCTGACCCTACATACGTATACGCCTTTACCAGCCCTTTCAAAGAAAATCTGTCCAGAACACCACCAGAGCCAAAAGCTAACTTTCACCCACCAACTTTGCCAACAGTCAGGTAAGCACCTGCTGACCCTCATCACGCTGTTAAGCATCATCAGCTGAGCATACTCAAATAAACATAATGTAAATATCATGTTGTTGCTGTTTATGTTCTGAGGATTTTCATACCTCAGAACATTCTGAGCCAGTATAGGACTTGCCTGTGACCTTGGTGGTTCTGACCTCTGAAACATTTTTTGTATTTGCTGGATATGTTCCAAATATGTTTCCTGTTTTGTGGAGTAACAACAGAATTGCAGATGTTCTGATTAGTACAGGGAAAAGCCAAGTGCTGACTTTGACGTTAGCACATCTGAAGCCTGTTTTGCTGTCAATGATATCAGAACCTCTGAGAGTTATTGCCTTTTCAGCAGAATGAGAACTTCTGGTTTCTCCACTAACAAACTTCTGTCTTGCAGCGCAGGGGAATCAGAACTTCTGATTTCCCCACTAACAAGGTTCTGTTTTGCAGGTGCCAGAGTCAGAAGTTCTGACTCATACAGTTTAACCAAGAGGTTGATCATCTGGCAGCGGATCCGAGTCAGAACTTCTGATGACCTTCCAGCAGCGCGCGGGCTCCCTCTCTCTCTCTCTCTATATCTTGTTTTTTGCTATTTTCTTTTTTGTCTATTTTTCTCGTTGAACCCCCCATGTACAAATGTCTATCCCCCTCCCCTAATTGTTGTAATAGCGTAGGATTTTATATTTCCGCTTCTTATTACTAGTAATTAGGACATGTATGTCAAGATAAAATCAATGAAATAGAAAAACCTAATTCAAAGAAAAAACTCTTGTATGCAATAAAACACACTCGCACACGACATCAACTACCCTTCAACGGTACGGAAAAGGAACCAAAGCCGGAAGATGTTGCTCGAGCATTACATCTACAACCATCCGACATCAAGGGGCATTGGGAAACCAGAAGCGGCGTCAAAGGATTCTTAGCAAAATTCTTGTTTGAGAAAGCACAAGAATGTTGGAATTCATTGGACCTTCAAACCTTTGAAGAAATTGTGGCACTCCTTATCTATGGATTGGTCTTGTTCCCAAATTCTGACCAATTGATAGATGTCAACACCGTCAAAATCTTCTTGTCCAGAAATCCAATACCCAAATTGCTTGGGGACATTCTTCACTCATTTTACACACGAACAATGAGAAAGAGGGGTGTTCTCATGTGCTGTACTCCTCTCCTTGCAAGGTGGTTTATTTAGCACCTTCCACAATCTGTCTTGAAGAATGACCAAGTCTCAAGGTGGTCCCAACGGTTGATGACTCTTACTCACTCTGATGTACATTGGTGTTCTCGGTCCAAAGAAAATGTCATCATCATCGATCGTTGTGGAGAGTTTCCCAATGTTCCTTTACTTGGAATCAGAGGAGGTATCACCTACAACCCTTGCCTAGCTTTGAGGCAATTTGGATATGCACGGAGGGATGGCCCTCATGACATGTTGATTCCTGACCTAGTTTTTGACTTCGACAACGATGCGCAAGGACTTCGCCAAAGATTCATCAGAGCTTGGGGAAGACCCAACAAGGTTGGTAGCAAGACTCTGGGACACAAGAACTCCATCCCCCTTGAGCCTTATCTCAAGTGGGTACGAGCCCGAGCCCAAAGTCTGATGATGCCTTATCCTCATGTACTCCCAGTGATTAAAGAGCCCTTCAATGAAGGAGAGGTTCCCTACACCATCCTACATCCAGACATGCCTACATCGTGGAAGGAAATGCAGAAAAGTTGGATTCAGCTCAAGGAGGAACGGAATACTTTTGAAGCTAGCTTCTACGCCAGTGAGAAGAAGGTTTTAGAGCTTACCCGCCGACTCCATGAGCAAGAGGCCCTCAACACCTACATTGCGCCAAAGAGGATGCGCAATGTCTTTTTACCTTAAGAAGTTTTGTGATATTTGGCCCATGGGGCATTTATGTACTAACAAATTTCTTCTTATTAATATAACGTGCGTTCTTCTTTGTATGAAACAATTGTGAATGTCCTAAATCCTTGAATGCATTGCATACATAAGCATACCATTCATCATGTGCATAAGCAGGTCTCACTCCAGGTTTCCTTACCTGTCTGCTGTTTATGTCAGTAGGATGGATCTCGAGCAAACAGTCAAAGACCTACAAGCTCAAAATGCACAGTTTCAGCAACTCCTGATGACCTTGGCCAAGGGTCAGGAGGATATCAAGACTCAATTGGGGAACAAAGACCCAGTGAAAAAGAAGAAAAAGAGACTCGGGGTGGCTACTTTGGGGAGAAGATTTGACTGAGAAGCTCGGAGAGTGCTGGAATTTCTTCCTATCTCTGATGAAGGAACCAGCAAAGGAGGTGGAGCTGCGGTACCTTCCGAGACTGATGCGGAACAAGAGGAGGTCGAAGAGGATGAAGATTACTCTGATCAGCAATATCCTCTAGCTGATGACAAATACAAAGGGCTAGAAGACAGAATTGCCGCCATGGAATTACAAAGAGTACCGGGTTTGGATTTTGAAGACTTGGGTTTGGTTGCCGGGATTGTGATTCCCCCAAAATTCAAAGTTCCAGTGTTTGTGAGGTATGATGGGCTGTCTTGTCCAAAAATGCATCTCAGATCCTACGTGAGAAAGATTCAACCCTATACGGCAGATAAAAATCTTTGGATTCATTTCTTTCAAGACAGCCTTTCTGGAGCTCAATTGGAGTGGTTTTATCAGCTAGAGGGAACCAGCGTCCGCAATTGGGAAGACTTGGCCACCGTTTTTTACAAACAATATCAATATAATTCTGACCTTGCCTCTACTCGTACCCAACTTCAGGGTATGTCATTGGGAACAGGCGAAGGATTCAAAGAATATGCACAAAAATGGAGGGATTTGGCTGGCAGGGTGCAGCCTCCTTTAACCGATCGTGAGCTTGTTGATATGTTTTTAGGGACCCTATCTGGGCCATTTTTCAATCATCTAATTGGTAACTCTTCCGCGGAGTTTACCGATTTGATCTTAACAGACGAAAGAATAGAAGCTGGCATCAAGTCAGGGAAGATTCAAAAGGGTGTTGCTGCAAATGTTGAGAAGAAGTCTTTTAAGAAGGAGACAACTGTGGTATATTCTCAGAGAAGAGCAGGGAAGACGGAGCGTCGGCCAACTGTGGGGGCCGTAATGATTCAAAATCCTTCAAGTGAGCAACCTCGCTACAACCAGTCCAGACCAAATCAGCAACGGGTGGAACGGCCACAACGGCAGTTCACCCGCATTAATATGACTCCAGCGCAAGTGCTTCCCCATATATTGAAGTTGAATCTCGCCACCATCAAGGAGGAACCAAAGAATGTGAATACGTCCTCTCTGTATTATCATGCTAATGCTAAATGCGCCTACCATTCAGACAGTGTTGGACACGACACCAATGATTGTTGGGCACTCAAGCATAAAATCCAAGACCTGATAGAGGCGAAGGAAGTGGAGTTTGACGCTCCGGAGAAGCCTAATGTGATATCTGCACCCATGCCAAAGCACGGCCGAAATGTCAACGCCATTGAAGAAGATTTGTATGTTGCTGATGTCAATGATCTGACTACTCCATTGCTAACCATTAAGTTGAATCTGTTAAGGGCCGGGATCTTCCCGGGATGTAAAGAAGATTGCTATTGTTGTTACTCTCTGTCGTTTGATTGTCCGTTACTGAAGAAAGGCATCCAAGGCCTTATGGATAGTCGACGAATTTTGTTTGAAAAAGTTTCTGCTGTCCCAACTCATATTGAAGATGTCTCAATCATAACCATTCACTCCAATCTTTCCAAGGCCGTCAAAAAGCCTGTTAAGATTACACCAGCTACAAAATCTGTTCCTTTGAAGATAACAATGTCAGGGCCTGTCCCCTATGTTTCTGAGAAATCCATACCATGGAACTATGGCGGTGACGTTTACTACCATGGTATCAAACAAATCGAAATAACTGAAGAAGGTTCAGATGATGAAGAAGCCAGCATTAGTAACATTGCGGGCACTAGCAAAATCACCAGGAGTGGGAGAATATTTTCTCCAGAGATTGCCCCTCCAAGAGCAATCTTTGGACCCTCATCAGCTGACCAAGTCATCCCTGCACCAATAAAACTTTCTGCTAGAACTCCTTTGGTTGAAGACGTTGTTGTTCCTAGTACTGTCCCTCCTACCACTGCTGATAAAGGTAAGGGAATCTAAGATGAGCTCGTCAGAACGAGGGCTCAACCCTTGGTCATCCTGGAGACCTCCAAGAAGGAAATGGATGAGATTTTGAGGATAATCAAAAGGAGTGATTACGATGTGATAGAACAGCTGGGGCAAACCCCCTCAAAGATCTCCATGCTGGCACTGCTACTTTGCTCAGAAGCACACGCTAAAGCCCTGATAAAATTCCTGAAGGCAGCCCATGTGCCCCAGGAGACCTCTGCAGATCAATTTCAAAATTGCGTGGCTAGCCTGACTGCGGACAATGGATTAGGTTTCTCTGATGCCGACTTAACTCCTAAAGGTAGAAACCACAATGATGCTTTGCACATTTCAGTCGAGTGTCGAGGAACCACTCTCGCACATGTCTTGGTCGATACTGGTTCGTCGCTGAATGTACTGCCTAAGAAGGCCTTGGACCGACTAGATTGTGAAGGGTTGGAATTGAAGCCAAGTGATATTGTTGTCAGAGCTTTCGATGGTTCGAAGAGAATGGTCCATGGAGAGGTTGAAATTCCCATCAAAATGGGCACTGAGGTGTTTAAATCTACTTTCTATGTGATGGACATCCGTCCGTCATACTCTTGCTTGCTGGGAAGACCTTGGATACACCATGCTGGGGCAGTCACTTCCTCCTTACATCAGATGTTGAAGTATCCTGTCAAGGGAAAGATCATTATTGTCCATGGTGAAGAGGAGTACATGATTAGCCACTTGAATTCTTTCCGGTACGTGGAGGTAGAAGGGGAGTTCATTTAAACACCTTTTCACCATTTCGAAGGAGTCCTTCCTGAAATAGCAGTAGCAAAGTTGGCAGCTGAGACACCGAGGCAGATGGCCAGGATGGCATCTCTGGAGGACGCGAGAGCCGCAATAAAGGAAGGGAAGAATTCAGCATGGGGGCAGTTGCCTGATATTTCACATAAGACAGACAAATTTGGATTAGGGTTCACAGCCGTTGGCCAGAAAGTTATGCGCCGTTCGAAGATTGAAAGAGCGCCAGTCAAAATTTCTCCCTACGGAATCAACGCCTTGGAAGATGAAGACAAAGAGAGCAACATCGAAGAGTGGATTTACCCAACTGTCAAAGGAGGATTGAGCAACTGGGAGGCAAAAGACTTTGTCCCCATCACTTTTATTCATCAGTAATTTATCTGTTAAACATTTCCTATTTGGTCTGTAATACTTACTTTCAAACAATCTGTACACTATCTTTTCACCTCATGCCTTGCCCGGGGCATGTAGGTCCATTTGTAAGGGTTTTGATTATTTTTCATATCCATATGCCATGTTTAATGATTCATTGGACGTTTTTCATTTGATAAACTGCTTGTGTTCATTTTCTTTCCTTTTGCATTTTTGTTTAAGGATGGCTATCCCTTACACACACCCACACTCACCAATGCAGGTACCCATCCACTCCGGATTCCATGGGTGACTATTCTGCTATATCTTTCAATAACTCTGAAGATCTGGTCAATCAAGTCGAGTATGAAGATGACGAAGGTTGTGAAGTACCAGGGGAACTAGCCAGACTTCTACAACAAGAGAAAAGAGCCATCTTACCTCACGAAGAGTCATTGGAAACTGTCAATTTGGGAACCGAGGAAGACCGGAAGGAGGTGCAAGTGGGTGCCAATCTGGAATCAAGAGTCAAGTAGCGCCTGGTACAGTTGTTGAATGAGTATGTTGAAATCTTCGCTTGGTCTTATGAAGACATGCCGGGTTTAGACACAGACATCGTGGTTCACCGTCTCCCCACAAGAGAGGATTGTCCACCGATCAAGCAAAAAGTCCGCCGAATGAGGCCTGACATGTCTGAAAAGATCAAGGCAGAAGTAATGAAGCAATTCGACGCTGGCTTTCTGGCTGTTACGTCCTATCCTCAATGGGTCGCTAACATCGTGCCAGTACCTAAGAAAGATGGCAAAGTCAGGATGTGTGTGGACTACCGGGATTTGAATAGGGCCAGCCCCAAAGATGATTTTCTGCTGCCACACATCGACATTTTGATCGACAATACAGCTCAGCACAAAGTGTTTTCCTTCATGGATGGATTCTCGGGCTACAATCAAATCAAAATGGCCCCCGAGGACATGGAGAAAACAACTTTTGTCACACAATGGGGCACTTTCTGTTACAAGGTGATGTCGTTCGGGCTGAAGAACGCGAGGGCAACTTATCAACGCGCCATGGTAGCTTTATTTCACGATATGATACATCATGAGATTGAAGTTTACGTAGACGATATGATAGCTCGGTCACAAACAGAGGAAGAGCACCTTGAACATCTAGAAAAGCTGTTTGCCAGGTTGAAAGAATACAAACTCAGGCTGAATCCAAGCAAGTGCACTTTTGGAATTAGGTCTGGTAAACTTTTGGGATTCGTTGTAAGCAACAAAGGCATTGAAGTCGATCCAGCAAAAGTAAAAGCAATACAAGAGATGCCTGTTCCCCGTACCGAAAAGGAGGTTAGAGGATTCTTGGGGCGCTTGAATTATATTGCCAGATTCATCTCTCATCTGACTTCTACCTGCGAGCCCAGTTTCAAACTCTTGAAGAAGGATCAAATAGTCAAATGGAACAACGATTGCCAAGCTGCTTTTGATAAAATCAAGGAGTATTTGCTAGAACCTCCTATTCTGATACCACGCGTCGAAGGAAGACCACTAATCATGTATTTGACCGTTTTGAATAACTCAATGGGGTGTGTTTTGGGCCAGCATGACGAGTCTGGTCGAAAAGAGCATGCCATTTATTACCTTAGCAAAAATTTTACCGACTGTGAGACTCGCTACTCACTGCTCAAGAAAACTTGCTGCGCTTTGGTATGGGCTGCTCGCCGACTAAGACAGTATATGTTGACTCATACTACTTTGTTGATTTCAAAAATGGATCCTATCAAGTATATCTTCAAAAAGCCCGCTTTATCTGGAAGGATAGCCAGATGGCAAATGATCCTAACTGAGTATGACATTCAGTACACCACCCAAAAAGCTATAAAAGGGAGTGTACTAGCTGACCATCTGGCTCATCAAGCTATCGAAGACTATCAACCCATCAGATTTGACTTCCCAGACGAGGACATCATGAATTTGGACAACATTGAAGGTGACAGACCGTATGACGGACCCGAAAAGGGATCCCGATGGACCCTGTACTTCGATGGTGCTTCAAATGCACTTTGAAACGGTATCGGCGCGGTACTCATTTCTCCGGAAGGTTGTCATACACCTTTTACGGCCCGACTTTGCTTTAGCTGCACAAACAACATGGCTGAATACGAAGCTTGCATCTTTGGTCTCAAGGCTGCTATAGACTTGGGGATCAAATCTTTGATCGTATTTGGGGACTCAGCTTTGGTTATCAGTCAAATCAAAGGAGAGTGGGATACCAAGCATCCTAATCTTATCCCATACAAAGAACATGTCTTGACGTTGTTGCCTCATTTCGAGCAAATTACCTTCGAGCATTTCCCGCGAGAAGAGAATCAGCTAGCAGATGCTCTAGCCACAATGTCCTCCATGTTTAAACTCAACTGGGATAACGAGGCTCTCCAAATCACCATCAAGCGAATTGACGAACCTGCGCATTGTCATGAGATTAATACCGAAGAAGTAGTGGAACAACCTTGGTTCCATGAAATCAAAAGGTATCTCGAGACTAGAGATTATCCCAAAGGAGCTTCCGTAAACGACAAGAAGTTCTTAAGGAAATTCGCTGCTAAATTCTTCCTGAGCAACGACATCCTTTACAAACGAAGCCATGATTGTGTATTACTCCGATGCGTAGATAAAGCTGAAGCAGAGTTGATCATGACTGATATACACAGCGGCACATTTAGCACTCATTTGAGCGGGCATACAATGGCTAAGAAGATCCTAAGGGCAGGCTATTACTGGTCTACCATGGAAGCTGACTGCCATCAACATTCCCGTACCTGCCACAAATGCCAAGTTTATGCTGATAAAGTTCATATCCCTCTGGTTCCCCTCAACGTTCTGACTGCTCTGTGGCCCTTTGCAATGTGGGGCATTGATATGATTGGAGAGATCAAGCCCACGGCTTCCAACGGACATCACTTTATCCTGGTTGCCATTGACTATTTCACCAAATGGGTCGAAGCAGCTTCCTTCGCCTCTGTTACTAAAAATGTGGTTGCCCGCTTTATCAAGCAAAATCTCATATGTATGGTGTTCCGGACAGGATCACCACAGACAACGGTACAAATCTAAATAACACAATGATCACCGCATTGTGCAAACAGTTCAAGATTTATCATCACAATTCATCTCCCTATCGGCCGAAGATGAACGGTGCTGTTGAAGCTGCGAACAAAAACATTAAGAAGATCATTCAGAAAATGACGGTCACTTACAAAGACTGGCATGAGATGTTACCGTTTGCTCTGCATGGATACCGTACGACGACACGTACTTCAACTGGGGCCACCCTATTTTCTTTGGTTTATGGCATGGAAGCTGTTTTGCCTATGGAAGTCCAGATTCCTTCTCTAAGGATTATGAAGGATGCAGGTTTGAATGAAGATGATTGGATGCAGACCCGACTTGATCAACTCAATCTGATCGACGAAAAGCGACTCGCTGCTATATTCCATGGTCAAGCGTATCAAAAACGGATGATCAAGGCCTTCAACAAGAAAGTCAGACGTCAAGTGTATCAAGTTGGAGATCTCGTAATCAAGCGGATTATCTTACCGCAAAGTGATCCCAGGGGCAAATGGACTCCTACATATGAAGGACCATTTGTGATCAAGAGCATATTTTCTGGTGGTGCAATGATTCTGACCACCATGGACGGCGACGATTTGCCGCACCCTGCGAACGCAGACATAGTCAAAAGATACTACGCATAAAATAACCCGACAAGTCGAAAACCCGAAAGAGCGGCTTGGGCAAAAATGGGCATCCCGGTGGATCGAAAACCCGAAAGGGCGATTCAGGCAAAAGTTAGGGAATTAAAGCGTATGACTATGTCTCGTCTGATCACTTCAAAAGACAATCTCTTCATCAACCAGTTCCAGGCTTCTGATCAATCCAGTCATCGGCAAACGGAGCATTGAATGGACAGATATTCAGAGTTGGGAAAGCTATAGCAGAATGGAATCCCATGGAATTATTTCACATAGCCATCTTTATTTTTGCATAAATCTTTCAATATTTATGACAAAATCCTCTTACTAGGATGATTGTCTCCTTTGTACAAATATACTCATAGAAAGTCAATACAAATACTTTTCCTAGAAATTTGTGTCATTTCCTTTTCTTTTCTCTTGCACTATTTGTTTGATTTTGAGAAACGTCCAATGTTTTGTTAAATAGGCATATGCATTTGAACATAATCATTTCCTTACGAATCAAGAAAGAGGATTACTGATAGGTCGAAAGTACAGTTGGATATCTTGATACCCTGCAAAAGAAACCCCGGAGATTTGGAATCCATATCCCCAGCAAGCTCTGAAGCTTATCCCCTGCAGAATACGGACGTCTCTCCCGAGTTTTATTCAAAGTTATTCCTCACAAGGACTTATAACTGGGTTATCCTCAGCTAACAACCACGGAAGATCGCGCTCGCCAAATTTCTTCCTATCCCCAGCGGAGTTCATCAAAGTTCCCCAACATAACTTATCAATACAATCCCCAGAGGAGTTTATCTTTGTGATCTCCAGCCAGAGAATCCTCCGGAATTCAATTCCCCTCAGAGTTTAAATTTCAATATCCCTAGTTGAGCTAAGGCTTCAAAATTATCAATCCCCAGCGGAGCCAGACTAATGAACCTTCTCCCCACAGAGTTTTAGGAGGGCAAATCTTGAGTTCCCCAGTGAAGTCGTCAGAAATGCTTCCCGCCAAACTGAAGATTCTCGGTCTTGCATCCCCAACATGAATCTATTGGATCGAAGCTCCCCAGTAGAAGTCATCAGGAACTCTTTTCCCCAGCAACAACCAAGGAATTATTCTTCCCGACAGCATTCAAGATACTTTTATCTTCAGCCATCTCGGATTCATCTATCCTTTGCAAGACAGCCCTCCAGCTTACATGCACGCCCATTTACATTCATATCATATAACATACATTGCATCATGCATCATGACATTGCATATAACTAACCCTTTACCTTTTCAGGTAAGATCAGTCGACAGACCAAAATCATTATCTCCCGAAATTCTTTCCAGGAATATTTCAGATCTGACCCAGACATGGCAACATTCTAATGCTTATCCCAGATTTATCCAGATGCAGTTCTACGCGAGCTCATCATCAGGGAACCCTACACCGGTTCTTCTTCCAAATTCAAGACTTCTGAAAACAGTTTATGGATTCTTCCCAACAACGGATGCTAATCTACCAACTTGTTCAGATGCAACCTTTGAAAACAGTTTACGGACGCTTCCCAACAACGGATGCTGCTCTATTGCTTATTCAACCTCAAGACTTCTGAAAACAGTTTATGGATTCCTCCCAACAACGGATGCTAGTCTACCAACTTGTTCAGATGCAACCTTTGAAAACAGTTTACGGACGCTTCCCAACAACGGATGTTGCTCTATTGCTTATTCAACCTCAAAGACTTCTGAAAACAGTTTATGGATTCCTCCCAACAACGGATGCTAATCTACCAACTTGTTCAGATGCAACCTTTGAAAACAGTTTACGGACGCTTCCCAACAACAGATGTTGCTCTATTGCTTATTCAACCTCAAGACTTCTGAAAATAGTTTATGGATTCTTCCCAACAACGGATGTTAATCTATCGCTTGTTCAGATGCAACTTTTGAGAACGGTTTACGGATTCTTCCCAACAACGGATGTCAATCTATTGCTTATTCAAGCCCCAGTCCAGAGATGGTTCAAAACATGGACACCTTTCTGATCTTCATTCTAGATGGCATCTTTAAGCCCATCCCCGACGAGACTCTGTCACCCTTCCAGATGGCATCTTTAAGCCCATCTCCAAATGGCATCTTTAAGCCCATTTCTGCATCCATTGCTTTGACGAGTGCAAATTTAAGGGCACTCTAGTGTCCAATCTCCTTTTACCTTCGAGTCACGAAAGGCAAGATTGCCAATCTAACTCTTCAGGTTCAAGAAGATTGAACATAGGCAACTGTTGTACCCCAAAATTTGCCCTCCCTTTCTTCAGGAAACCATCTTGAATTTTCAAGGTCCCTCTGAAACAAATCCAAGTCCTGAGTTATCCTTTTGCCCAAGCAAGCCACTTACAAGAGCAAGATGATCTCACGAACTCCAAAAACAACGCTTTTATCTTGAGAAAAATCAAATTCTAAGTACTTAGAACGCTTCTCTAAAATGAGTGTTTTAAGAAAAATCAGCGCTTCAGAACTTCTGGACCCATTCCAGATAAAGACGGTCAGAAGTTACAAGCTTGGCTCAGCATGGTCAGAAGTTGGCTTTTCAGCAGCTACATCAGTTCAATCAGAAGTTGTAAACGTGGTTCAGTATGTAAACCTCAAACAGAACATGCCCTTTCAGCAGTTACACAAGCTCAGTCAGAATTTGCTAAAGGAATGCAAGAGAAGCAGGGAAGTCTGAAGGCTCCTTCAGAACAGGTTGAAATCAGAAGATGAAAGATCAGAAGAGTGGGTGTTACACTGATACAGAATCTCTAAGCCCAGGAGGTCCAGAAGTAAATCCAAGGAACATACCAGAAAACCAGGAGAATCTCCAGAGCTTACTAAGACAACAGGAAGCCAAGGCCAGAGCATGGTTTACGCTGCTGATTCAACGTTGGTTTCCATTACCAGAATATTGATGTTGATAGGTCTTGTCACCATTTAATGCCCATTAATGCTTCCAACCACTCCTGAACATTCACGTGTGGCTTGGAAAACACTTTTGTGCAGATTCTGGCATGGGTCTACGCGCCACCGCCCACTTCAGAGGTCACTTCTCCCCAATCTACGCCTGCTGCTGCAGCCTAGGCTGAAAGCTATCTGTTATCACAACTTCCCAGGAATTTCTGTCAAAGAACAAATTCAAACTCTGTTGGTGCTTTAAATGTTCAAGGCATCCACAAGAACTTTGCCTATAAATAGAGAGTCTTCACCACTGCAAAAGGCGTTCAAGAAAAGAAACAGAAATTGCTAAGTGAGAAACAGAACTCTTAGCAACATAGCGTTCTGAAACTCTGCCAAAATCTCCAGTTTTGTTTCATAACTTTGAGTTTCTCACCTTCAAACTTCATCAAATATCCAGTTTTCTCTGTGAACCAAAAACACCCTTTCCAAACTTCTGACCCTACATACGTATACGCCTTTACCAGCCCTTTCAAAGAAAATCTGTCCAGAACACCACCAGAGCCAAAAGCTAACTTTCACCCACCAACTTTGCCAACAGTCAGGTAAGCACCTGCTGACCCTCATCACGCTGTTAAGCATCATCAGCTGAGCATACTCAAATAAACATAATGTAAATATCATGTTGTTGTTGTTTATGTTCTGAGGATTTTCATACCTCAGAACGTTCTGAGCCAGTATAGGACTTGCCTGTGACCTTGGTGGTTCTGACCTCTGAAACATTTTTTGTATTTGCTGGATCTGTTCCAAATATGTTTCCTGTTTTATGGAGTAACAACAGAATTGCAGATGTTCTGATTAGTACAGGGAAAAGCCAAGTGCTGACTTTGACGTTAGCACATCTGAAGCATGTTTTGCTGTCAATGATATCAGAACCTCTGAGAGTTATTGCCTTTTCAGCAGAATCAGAACTTCTGGTTTCTCCACTAACAAACTTCTGTCTTGCAGCGCAGGGGAATCAGAACTTCTGATTTCCCCACTAACAAGGTTCTGTTTTGCAGGTGCCAGAGTCAGAAGTTCTGACTCATACAGTTTAACCAAGAGGTTGATCATCTGGCAGCGGATCCGAGTCAGAACTTCTGATGACCTTCCAGCAGCGCGCGGGCTCCCTCTCTCTCTCTCTCTATATCTTGTTTTTTGCTATTTTCTTTTTTGTCTATTTTTCTCGTTGAACCTCCCATGTACAAATGTGTATCCCCCTCCCCTAATTGTTGTAATAGCGTAGGATTTTATATTTCCGCTTCTTATTACTAGTAATTAGGACATGTATGTCAAGATAAAATCAATGAAATAGAAAAACCTAATTCAAAGAAAAAACTCTTGTATGCAATAAAACACACTCGCACACTAACACCCCTAGGGTTACATCCACTTGTTGCCTTTCAAAATTAGGCCATATTGCATGTTAGGTCTCTTTGGGCAAAGCAAACAATCAAATGATCATAGTCCCTCGATGACGCTTTCGAAAGTTGCCTAAAATGATCAAAGTCCCTTTCAAAGAAAATTGCCCAAGGATATTTAGCACTATTGCAATTATGGTCTAAACGATGACCCGCGCCCGTCCCTTTCGCATCCTAATACAAGATTGTCCACCAAATTCAATGGTGGATCAAAATTGTTAAAAGAGTTCAAACATAACAAAAATCTTTGAGAACTTTAGGGTAGATCACTCTTAAGTACTTGTCAACTTGCAAAACAAAAACACTTGCCTATTTTTCAAACCACACTTCACAAACACTTTCAAAACAAACTTTCAAAAAAACCTTGAAACATCTTTTCAAAAAAGACAAACACCTTTTGTAAAACATTCGAGTAAAGAATTGTTACAAGGGTAGCCTATACAAGGCATCTTTCTCAAAACCTTTTTTTCAAAAAAACCACACATAAAGCACCATTTCAAACAATTGAAAACCAAGGCAAGTTGATCTAAGCAAGTACCTAAAAGCCCATGGATAACCATGGATAGAAAGGGTGCTAATACCTTCCCTTTCTATAATCTACTCCCCGAACCCAAGAAAAATCTCAAAGGTTTTTGCTGTGCTTTTTGAACCTTTCCTTAGGATAAAATAAAAAGTCGGTGGCGAATCTTGCTCAACCGAAACATTTGCGAAAACAAACGCAAAACCATAGTCAGTTCTCCCACCGTATCACAGTATCTAACTTGGGAGAAATAGAATTTTAGGAGCTTCAGTTGTCCGTTACTCTACTGGGGAATTAACTCCGGAGGTGAACTGCATATCTGGTCAAAGTACAGGCTGCATCGCGACTTACTGGGGAAAGGTGAAATTGATCGAAACTGGTCAGGTCCAGGTTTTACCGTGTTATAAATTGTCGTCTGGAGGTAAGAGAAAAGAAACCTGGATGGTGAGGTTATGAGAAGGAACCTGGATAGTAGGGTTACTTCGATATGAAAGCCTGGATAATAGGCCATTGAGAAGGAACCTGGGTAGTAGGGTTTCTTCGAAATAAAAGCCTGGATAGCAGGGCTGTGAGAAGGAACCTGGATAGTAGGGTTACTTCGAAATGAAAGCCTGGATAGCAGGGCTGTGAGAAGGAACCTGGATAGTAGGGTTACTTCGATATGAAAGCCTGGATAGTAGGGTTATGAGAAGGAACCTGGGTCACAGGGTTACTTAGATGTGAAAGCCTGGATAGCAGGGCTGTGAGAAGGAACTTGGATAGTAGGGTTACTTCGATATGAAAGCCTATATAGTAGGGTTGTGATAAGGAACCTGGGTCGTAGGGTTACTTCGATATGAAAGCCTGGATAGCAGGGTTGTGAGAAGGAACCTAGATAGTAGGGTTACTTTGATATGAAAGCCTGGATAGTAGGGCTATGAGAAGGAACCTGGGTCGTAGGGTTACTTCGATATGAAAGCCTGGATAGTATGGCTGTGAGAAGGAACCTGGGTTGTAGGGTTACTTCGAAATGAAAGCCCAGATAGCAGGGTTGTGAGAAGGAACCTGGATATTAGGGTTACTTCGAAATGAAAGCTTGGATAGCAGGGCTGTGAGAAGGAACCTGGATAGTAGGGTTACTTTGATATGAAAGCATGGATAGTAGGGCTGTGAGAAGGAACCTGGGTCATAGGGTTACTTCGATATGAAAGCCTAGATAGCAGGGCTGTGAGAAGGAACATGGGTTGTAGGGTTACTTCGATATGAAAGCCTGGATAGTAGGGATGTGAGAAGGAACCTGGGTCATAGGGTTACTTCGATATAAAAGCCTGGATAGCAGGACTGTGAGAAGGAACCTGGATAGCAGGGCTGTGAGAAGGAACCTGGATAGTAGGGTTACTTCGACATGAAAGCCTGGATAGTAGGGTTGTGAAAAGGAACCTGGGTCGTAGGGTTACTTCGATATGAAAGCCTGGATAGTAGGGATGTGAGAAGGAACATGGGTCGTAGGGTTACTTCGATATGAAAGCCTGGATAGTAGGGTTGTGAGAAGGAACCTGGGTCATAGGGTTACTTTGATATGAAATCCTGGATAACAGGGTTGTGAGAAGGAACCTGGATAGTAGGGTTACTTCGAAATGAAAGCCTGGATAGCAGGGCTTTAAGAAGGAACCTGGATAGTAGGGTTACTTTGATATGAAAGCCTGGATAGTAGGGTTGTGAGAAGGAACATAGGTTGTAGGGTTACTTCGATATGAAAGCCTGGATAGCAGGGCTTTCAAAAGGAACCTGGATAGTAGGGTTACTTCGAAATGAAATCCTAGATAGTAGGGCTGCAAGAAGGAACCTGGGTCGTAGGGTTACTCCGATATGAAAGCCTAGATAGTAGGGTTGTAAGAAGGAACCTGGGTCATAGGGTTACTTCGATATGAAAGCCTGGATAGTAGGGTTGTGAGAAGGAACCTGGGTCGTAGGGTTACTTCAAATCGATAGTGTAGATTAGTTGACTCATTTGGTTTCGGGAACTGAGTTTCCGTTAGTCGTCTGCAGATGTGACTTGCATAACTACTGAATTTGTTGAAGTTAATCCTCTTTTCCTGAAAAGATATCAGGGTTACTTATATGCGATACATGAAATGCAGGGTGAGATGATATTCTCAAAATAAATGAGATTATGCTGTATATGATATGCATGCGTATGTCATGATGTATGTTCACGAAATGTTGTCAGGGTGCGCTCGCGTCTGGGATAATAAATCCCTGACTGTTGCTGGAGATTTGTAAATATTCTGTCGGGAAGAGATGCTGATTGAGAATAAACTCCATGGGGAATGAACTTAGAAAATGTATTTTTGTAGCTGAAGTGATGAACTCTCTCGGGGATTGAGTCTCTGTATCTGGAGAAATAAACTCTGCTTGGGGGATGAAATTTACTGACTCGCCCGCCATTATGAACCTCGGCTAGGGTGGTTACGTCTTGTTTTAGGAAAGCTGACATCAATGCCTTTGGATACTTTTACTCTGTGGGGAGTGTAGGTACCGATAATTATGTTCCCAAGCTGGCTCTATCCTGGTACCTGCTGGGCAGAGTAACTGTAGGGTTTGGCACTTCTTGTTTTTGCCCATGTTTCTGCAATTACGAGTAATTGTATTTTATTTCTTATGTAAATGTTTATGAGAAGAAATCATTTTCAAATGCATATATCAAAAATAAGTCATTGGACGTTCTTGAAAACAAAACAGAAAAAGAAAAAACAGATTGAAGTTTGTTGTGAAAATGATTTGTATTGATTTTTGAAGTTGGCCTGTAATAGGCGTTTTTGTACAAAGAGGATGACGCTCTAGTAATAGAATGCCACTGAAAAAATAGAATTATACAATTTGTGTAAGAGCAAGAAAAACAGTTATGTGAAACAACCCCATTGGGTTCCAACTCCGCTATTTCCTTTATATCTTCAAACGTCTCATCACTTTGCTACTTGGACGAAGGTTGATCAGATTGGTTGGCGCCCTCCGAGCTTGATAGTCGATGTCGAAGTCTGGTCGCAAGATGATCCAATGAGACATAGTGGTACGCTTTATATCCCTAACTTTTTCCTGGACTGCCCTTTCGGGTTTTCAGTCCACCGGGATACCCTTTTTTGCCCAAGCCTCCCTTTCAGGTTTTCAACTTGTCGGGTGTACGGATTTTTCATTTTCATCCCTTACTTTTTCCCGAACCCTTTTGGTTCGCCGGGAAGCCCTTATTTTTGCATAGGACGGTCAACCTAGCGGGTCTTTGATTAGGTGTAGTATCTTTTCACTATGTCTGCATTGACAGGGTGAGGAAGGTCGTCACCGTCCATGGTGGTTAGAATCATAGCTCCTCCCGAGAAAATGTTCTTAACCACAAATGGCCCTTCGTACGTGGGGGTCCATTTGCCCCTGGGATCACCTTGCGGTAATATGATGCGTTTGATCACTAGATCCCGACTTGATATTCTTGGCGTCTGACTTTCTTGTTAAAAGCCTTGATCATTCGCTTTTGATACGTCTGGCCATGGCAGATAGCAGTAAGTCTCTTCTCATCGATTAGATTTAACTGATCAAGTCGGGTTCAGATCCAGTCGTCTTTATTCAAACGAGCATCTATCATAATCCTGAGAGAAGGTATCTGGACTTTGATGGGTAGGACTGCCTCCATACCATATACCAGAGAATAGGGGGTTTCCCCTGTCGATGTCCGTGCTGAGGTACGGTACCCATGAAGAGCAAATGGTAACACCTCATGCCAGTCTTTATATGTCACCGTCATCTTCTGTATAATCTTCTTGATGTTCTTGTTAGCTGCTTGAATAGCGCCATTCAACTTCGGCCGGTAGGGAGAAGAATTATGATGATGTATCTTGAACTGTTTACAAAGCTCAGTTATCATTGTGTTGTTGAGATTTGTACCATTGTCAGTAATAAATCTCTCTGGCACACCGTATCGACAGATCAGATTATGTCAGATAAACCGCGCCACGACATTATTGGTTATTGTAGCAAAGGGCCTAATTTATCCTATCATGTCGATGCCCCACATTGCAAAGGGCCATGGAGCCGTCAAGACGTTTAAGGGGACCGGAGGCACGTGCACCTTATCAGTGTAGATTTGGCACTTATGACAAGTTTGAGAGTGCTGATAACAATTGGCTTCCATAGTGGACCAGTAGTATCCTGCCCGTAGGATCTTCTTAGTCATGGTATGTCCACTAGAATGGGTTCCGAAGGTGCCTTCATGTAGATCTGTCATGATCCTCTATGCTTCAATCTTGTCTACACATCATAGTAGTGTGGAGTCATGGTTGCGTTTATAGAGGATTCCATTACTGAGGAAGAACTTTGCAGCAAACCTTCTCAGAAACTTTTTGATGTTGACAGATGCCCCTTCGGGATACTCTTGAGTCTCGAGATACCTTTTGACTTCGTGAAACCAGGGTTTGTCTGCCACTTCATTGTTCCACATAACCTTAAACATATAAGACATGGTAGCTAGCACGTCCGCTAACTGGTTCTCCTCTCGTGGGAAATGTTCGAAGGTTACCTCCTCAAAGTGTGGGAGCAATGTCAATACGTACTCTTTGTATGGAATGAGATTCGAGTGTTTCGTATCCCACTCGCCTTTGATCTGACTTATCACCAAAGCGGAATACCCGAATACACTCAAGAACTTGATCCTTAGGTCGATAGTAGCTCGAAGGCCCATGATGCACGCTTCATACTCCGCCATGTTGTTGGTGCAGTTGAAACATAATCGAATGGTGAATGGAGTATGACAGCCCTCGGGAGATATAATTATAGCGCCAATGTCGTTACCTAGTGCGTTTGAGGCTCCATCAAAATACATAGACCATTGGAATCCCTCCTCAGGTCATTCATCTGGTCCAGGTTCTTCGTAGTCAATCACCAACATAATATTCTCATCCGGGAACTCAAAGTTCATGAACTGGTAGTCGTCTACGGCCTGATGAGCCAAACGATCAGCCAATACACTCCCCTTTATTGTTTTTTGGGTTGTATATTGTATGTCGTACTCAGTTAAGATCATTTTCCACCTTGCTATCCTTCCGGAGAGTGCGGGCTTCTCGAAAATGTACTTGATCGGATCCATCTTTGATATCAACAAGGTAGTGTGGGTCAGCATATATTGTCTCAGTCGGCGAGCAGCCCATGCCAAAGCGCGGCAAGTTTTCTCGAGCAATGAGTATCGTGTCTCACAGTCGGTAAACTTTTTTGCTAAGGTAGTACATTGCATGCTCTTTTCGACCAGACTCGTCATGCTGCCCCAGCACATACCCCATTGAATTGTCTAGCACTGTTAAGTATAATATCAAAGGTCTTCCTTCAACTGGAGGCATCAGAATTGGTGGTTCTTGAAGGTATTCCTTGATTCTTTCAAAAGCGGTCTGGCATTCATCATTCCACTTTACCACTTGATCTTTCTTCAGAAGCTTGAAGATTGGCTCACAAGTAGCGGTCAGATGTGAAATGAACCTGGCGATATAATTCAGGCGTCCCAAGAAACCTCTAACTACCTTCTCTATACGGGGAGATGGCATCTCTTGTATGGCTTTTACCTTTGCAGGGTCTACCTGAATACCCTTGTCGCTGACAATGAATCCCAGAAGCTTACCAGACCTTACCCCGAAGGCGCACTTGTTCAGATTCAACCTCAACTTGTATGTATTCAACCTGTCGAACAACTTTTGGAGATGATCAAGGTGCTCTTCCTCGGTCTGAGACCTGGATATCATGTCATCAACACAGACTTTGATCTCGTGGTGAATCATATCATGGAACAAAGCGACCATGGCGTGCTGATAAGTTTCCCCAGCATTCTTCAACCCAAAAGGCATCACCTTGTAGCAGAAGGTGCCCCACTACGTGACGAAGGTTGTCTTTTCCATGTCTTCAGGAGCCATCTTGATCTGGTTGTAGCCAGAGAAACCATCCATGAAGGAGAAGATTTTGTGTTGCACGGTGTTGTCAACCAGAACGTCAATGTGAGGAAGGAGGAAGTCATCCTTGGGGCTTGCCCTGTTCAAATATCTGTAATCCACACACATCTGTACCTTACCGTCCTTTTTAGGTACCGGGACGACGTTGGCAACCCACTGTGGATAAGAAGTGACAGCTAAGAATCCTGTGTCAAACTGTTTCATGACCTCTGTCTTGATCTTTTCTGACATTTCAGGGTGCATATAACGGGCCTTCTGTTTAATCGGAGGACAGTCTTCTTTAGTCGGCAGGCGATGTACCACGATATCAGTGTCCAAACCAGGCATGTCTTCATAGGACCAGGCGAAGATCTCAACATAGTCATGCAACATCTATATTAACCTTTGTTTGATGCCAAGCTCCAGATTTTCACCTATTTTAACCTCTTTTCTGTCTTCCTCAGTACCCAAATTCACTGTCTCAACCGGCTCTTCATGAGGTTGTATGGCCCTCTCTTACTGTTGTAATAGTCTAGCAAGTTCTCCAGGCACTTCACAATCATCCTCACCTTCGTCTTTGGCTTGGTTGATCGGATTTTTAAAGTCATAATTGGCAATAGTATAGCTGTTGTCAATGGGATCTAGAGTGGATATGGATCTGCATTATGGTACGTGAGTGTGTGTAAGATAATAGTTGTTTTAATAAAGTGAAAATAGAAAAGAAAAACAGAGAGCGCAAAATTTGTATGCAAGAAACGTCCAATGCTTTATTAATGATATATGAAATGACAAATAATAGCCCTCACAAACAAAACCAATGTGCCTCGGGCAAGGCACAAGGCTGTAAAGTTTTAAATTGTTTATTACAAATCTCAAAACAAGTAAGGCAATTACTGCGGAATAAAAGAAACTGGTATAAACTCCCTAGCCGTCCAATTACTCGGTCCACCGTTGGTAGTTGGGTAGATCCAGCTGTCGATGTCTGAGTCTTCCTCGCTGTCTTCAATGGAGTTAACCCCCCATTACTGATGCGTAGGGGAGGTCCTCCAGCCCGAGTGCGTCGAACATCCCTTTGAGCCCATGTAGTAAAGGCCAAACCAAACTTGTCAGTTTTGTGAGTGAAATCAGGGAGCTGACCCCAATTGGCACACCCACCTTCTTCAACCACGGACCTGGCGTCCTTGAGGGAAGCCATCTTCAGAGGAGGTTTGTTATTGGTAGTAGTTTCAGTCGATGCCAAGATCTGAGGGACCTCTTTGAAGTTCTGACAAGGAGTTTCTATGAATTCCCCTTCCATCTCCACGTACCGGAAGGAATTAAGGTGACTAACCATATACTCCTCTTCACCCCGCACAGTGATAATCTTCCCTTTTACTGGATATTTCAGCATTTGGTGTAGTGTGGAAGTAACTGCCCCAGCCTCGTGGATCCAAGGACGACCCGGCAAACAAGAATACGACGGCCGGATGTCCATCACATAGAAGGTGGACCTAAAAGTATGAGAACCTACTTTGACAGGGATGTCCACATCCCCGTTCACCATTCTCTTCGACCCATCAAAATCCCTTACCATAATGTTACTAGGCTTTAGAGTCAAACCTTTGCAATCCAATCGGTCCAACACCTTCTTAGGAAAGACATTCAGTGAAGACCCAGTATCGACCAGCACATGAGCCATAGTGGTTCCCCTGCATTCAATCGAGACATGCAGAGCATCATTATGCTTCCTTCCCTTTGGTGTCAAGTCTGCATCTGAAAAACCCAGCCCATTATCAGCAGTCAGACTGGACACACAATCTTTGGACTGATCAGCTGAAGTTTCCTGCGGCATATGCGCAGTCTTGAGGAATGCAATCAAAGCCTTCGCATGGGCTTCGGAACACAACAGCAATGACAACATGGATATCTTTGATGGGGTATGCCCTAGCTTCTCGACCACATTGTAGTCTCTCTTCTTAATTATTTTCAGTATTTCCTCTATCTCTTGCTTAGAGGCTTCCACAACAATTTTCCTAGGCGCCTCCGTCCGGGAAGGCTCACCTATAATTTCTTTGCCGCGGGTATCAGACGATTCGCCGACAGGGGTAATAACTGGAGTAAGAACAGGAACAGTAGTTGATGTACTAGCAGGAATAGCAGATGGAATGATAATATGCTTGTTGACAGTCTTAGGGGAAATCTCGGGGGAGAAGACCCTTCCACTTCGGGTAACTTTGTTGGTTCCGACAATGTTACCAATATCAAGGTCAGCCTCTTCATCTTTCAAATCTTGTTTGATGCCATGATAGTACACATTGGAACCATAATGCCAGGGGACAGCTTTGTCCGAGACATACGAGACAGGACCAGGAACAGTGATTATCGGCAGAGCAATTCTTGGAGCATATGTAATCCTAATAGGTCTTCTCAAGGATACCTTGGAAGGATTGGAGGAAATGGTTATAATGGAAATGTCTTCAGATGGGACAACGGGAACCAAAGTTTTCTCGAACAAAATTTCTTTGTTTTCCATCAGGCGTTGAACACCTGACTTCAGCAAACGGCAACCAGAAGGTAGAAACAAACACATGTGGCAACCTTCACCACAACCCGGAAATAAACCGGCCAACAGCAAATTCTTCTTCACAGTCATGAGAGGAGTAGAAACTTCATCCACCAAGGTCACAAACAAGTCGGTATCAATAGCATTAACTCCACGATCGTGCTTAGGCATGGGAGCAGTTATGACATTGGGCTTCTACGAAGCATCGAACTCAATTTCCTTGGCTTCAATCAGATCTTGTACCTTATTCCTTAGAGCCCAGCAATCATTGGTATCGTGGCCCGGACTCTCAGAATGATAGGCACACCGAGCATTTGGATTATATCAGGGAGATGTAGTATTTGGATTCTTGGGAGCCTCTTTCAAGGTTGCCAAGTTGGATCTCAGTAGATGAGATAGAACTTCAGCCAATGTCATGTTGATTCGGGTAAACTTTCATTGTGGTCTTTCCACTCTTTGTTGATTGTTGCATTATGGAGCAACTGCAGGCCTAGGTATCATTACAGAACTTACTGTTAGACGATGTTCAGCCCTATTTTGGCAACTCGGGCTATAGATGGCACTCGCTTCCTCTTTACCTGCAAAAGGCTTATTTATTGAGCTTAAAGAGGTATCCTTTTGTATCTTTTCGCTTCGAATCCTAGCTTTTACTCTTTCTCCAGTTAGAATCAGCTTGGTGAAACCAGCTGACAAGCTGTCGATCAAATGATTGAAAAATGGACCAGATAGCGTCCCCAGAAACATATCAACCAACTCCCTATCAGACAACAGAGGTTGAACTCTTCCAGCCAAGTCTCTCCATTTATGTGCATAGTCTTTAAAGCCTTAACTTGCACCCATGGACATACTCTGGAGTTGAGTATAAGTAGGAGCAAGGTCGGCGTTATATTGATACTACTTGTAGAAAGCAGCAGCAAGATCTTCCCAATTTCGGACATTGGCTCTCTCCAGTTGGTAGAACCATTCAAGCTGAGTCCCTGACAGACAATCTTGGAAGAAATGAACCCACAAATTTCTATTAGCATTGTGGGGCTGGATCTTTCTGACATAAGAACGGAGATGGAGTTTTGGGCAGGACACCCCATCATACTTAGCAAAAACTGGAGCTTTGAACTTCTGCGGGATGACCACTCCCGATACCAATCCCAATTCTTTGAAATCCAGTCCAGGTATCCTCTGGACTTCCGTGGCACTCAAACGATCTTCCAACTGCTTATATATATCCTCAGCAGGAGGATACTGCTCATCATTGTAGTCGATATCATTGTCAGAAACTGCAGGACTGGGGTCCTTCTCCCCTGTCTCTTCTTCTTGATTCTCCCCTTCCTTAGATGAAGATGTCAGATCGACTTATCGCTTCAACCGCTCTCTAAACCTTCTGCCTATATTCAGAATATCGACAACCTTCTTCTTTTTCTTTTTCTCTTTCGGGATGAGGGCTTTCAGATCCTCCTGCCCTTTTGCCAGAATTATGAACATTTGTTGGAACTGGGCATTTTGGGCCTGAAGGTCCTTGATGCTTTGTTCGGAAGACATTTCTACTGAAATAAATAGCGAAGAAGATGAGAAACCTGTAATGGTACTTGTACATGCAATGTTATGAATGGGATGCGCATGCAATGATTTCAAAGACTTTGGGAAATTTAAATTTGCAAACCAAAATAAACAAAGATTTTATTAGCTGAATTTGAAGTTCAAATGCCTTTTAGGCGTTACAATTAAAAACAAATCTAAAAGTATAAAAGACATCAAAATTCCCATGGATGCTTCCTCTTCGTGCCGAGATAAGCATTGAGTCCTTTTTCCTCATGGAGCTGCTTTGTGAGTTCTAAAACCTTCCTCTCCTAAGCATGGAACCGATCCCTGTAAGTATCTCGCTCCTTCATCAACTGAATCCAAGACCTCTGTAATTCCCCAAGATCAATGGGCATATAAGGATAGAGAACCGAGTAAGGAATACCCCCCTTCAGCAGTGGGCTCCACAATCACTGGTCAAACGGCCACATAGGGTATCATAAGCTTTTTTACGCGACCTCGTACCCATTGGAGGTAAGGTTCCATAGGAATGGAAGCCTTTGGCCCCAAAGCCTTGGTGCCAGATTTGTTTACCATGCCCCAAGCTCGTATGAACCTCCGGCGATACTCTTGAACATCATCCTCATAGTTGAATACAATGCCCTCGATAAGTAACTAATGGGGACCATCTCTTCGAGCGTAACCAAATTTTCGCAGAGCTAAACAAGGATTGTAGGTTATAACCCTTCTGATACCAAGTAATGGGACATTAGGGTACTCCCCACAGCGGTCAATAATAGCAGTGTTTTCCATAGCTCAGGAACACCAGAGAATATCCATGTGAGCGAGTGACATTATCCTTTGCAACCAACCCAAACCTTCTTCATTATTCAGTACGGACTTAGGGAGGTGAGAAATAAACCACCTCGACAGCAATGGCATGCAACACATAAGAACCCCTCTTCTCTTCATGGTACGAGTATGGAGAGCGTGCAAAATATCTCCGAGCAAGGTAGGCACAAGGTTGCGGGAGAGGAAGATCTTGATGGCGTTCACATCTATGAATGAGTCTGGATTAGGGAATAGTACCAGCCCATAGATTAGAAGAGCCAAGACCTCCTCAAAAGCCTGAAAATCCATATCATCCCAAAATAGTTGGGCCTTGTCTATCAGAAACTTAGCTAGAAAACCCTTGACTCTGCTTCTTGTTTCCCAATTGGATACCATGTCGGCCCGTTTCAAATGCAAATCTGAGGCAATGACTTCTGGCTCAGGAACTTCTTCTAGACCTGTGAAGGGCGACTTCTCAAGAATGGGTATATCCAGCAGTTGAGAGAATTCTTCCAAGGTAGGCATCACCTGATAGTCTGGAAAGGTGAAGATGTGGTGATTAGGATCAAAGAACTGAAAGAGTACACTCATCATCTTTTCATCAAAGTTTGAAGTAACCAGGTTGAGAAGTCGACCATGTCTCTTAGTGAATGCTGAAGTTTCGTAAACCTTTGACACTAGCTATTTGAGTTGGGAAGGTATCTTCACAAAGCTGATTCGAATAGTGTTTCTACGAACAGAAGCCATGATCTGCAAAACATAACAAAGATAAATTCCCTTGGTCTTTGAAATGGTTAGTGCAATAAGAATGGATGCTATGTTATGATGCATGATGTCATGATAAACCACTGGTATAACAAACACAGACAAATCACACCAAGTTCTTAGGTTTAAGGCTTGCATGAGGTTAAAGGTCATACCCTCTTGGAGTTTAGTCGGTTTCAAACCTGTCTTAAAAAGTGACCGGGTTCTAAGGGATCTCAATATCACTGACCATCCTTTATCGGGCATTGTCTCAGCTCAAACAATCTTTTCTTACGGCCGAAATATCCCGAAAGTTTGATCTCAATGAGTGTAGCATCGAGTATCAACCAATCCTTAGCTCTACACCGAGGCCGGCTATCTCACTACTTTCTAATGGCCAAGTTTGTTCAACTAAGGTTCTAAGGTATGTTATTGCTTCATGACACCACGCGGCAGCCCTGTATTCTCCTCGTTTCCCCACGAAGGATACCGGTACCAACCAAAGTGTCACACCAACACAGCCATCGCTTAAACCATATTGGTCTATGTCATACAGTCTCCACGATCTATTGCTGTTTACCTAAAAAGTGCCCCCCAGATCCGGGTGTAGGATCTATAGTAACCCAAACAAAACCCTTTAAGAATAAAGCAAACAAACAAGAAAGCAATTTTTGAAATGACCTAGATCCTCAGGTAAACCCCCACTTTATTTTACATCCCAAACAGAGTCGCCAGTTCTGTGATACGGTGGCAGAACTGACTATTTTTACTGGTTTTCGTTTTGCATTTTTGTTCGCAAAATGTCGCGGTAAGCAAGAGTCGCCACTGACTTTTATTTTATCCAATCATGGAAAAGGATAAAGAACAGAAGAAAAAAAATTTCGAGATGTTTCTGAGTACGGGGGTAGATTATAGAAAGGGAAGGTGTTAGCACCCTTTCTATCTATGGTTTTCCATGGGCTCTTAGGTACTTGCTCATCTTTTTAAAATTGCTTGTGTGTGCTTGTTTTGAAGAAAAAAAGTTTTACTTTGTGATAACCCTTGTATCAGTCCTCAAGAGTGTGACGAAGTTTATTTTGAAAATTTGTTTTACAAGGTGTTTGTGTGAAAAGTTTTGTTGATCAAGTACTTAAGATTCTACCTACTCGAAAAAAGGTTGTTCATTCTCGTTTCCTTTAGACAACGCTATCCTGCTATTAAAGAGTAGGTAGCCCCGTCGTTGAAGTTTGTAAGGGAAGTTCGAAAGGGACAAGTACAGTCACCTAAGAAATGGGTTGGAAACTTTAGTAGTAACCCTAGAGTCTTAAGATCTTTCTGAGGCAACCTTTCTGAGGCAACATTCGAATGGGACATTTGATCTTTTAGGCAGAAGGGAAACCACTAAAATCTCCTATGCTTAATGACTGTTTTACCGAAGGCAACCGAAGTGAGGCAAACCCTAGGAGTGAATATGTGCATGTGAATTTTTTTTAGTTAATTTAGTCTTTGCACATTAGGTGATCTATCGTTTTAATTTTTCAAACATCTTTCCATACAATCCTATTAGCCATGCATCTAGACAGTTAAAGATTGCGGAAATTAAAAGTGCGAGAAAATAAACCTAGCTATTACAAGGCTTCGGGAGGGGGAATTAATTACATAACCAAAAATTGGGGACAAAGCGATAAATAAAAACCCTAGTTTAACTATTACAAACCATTGGCAGTTACAAAAAATACGAAAAAGAAATAATTAAACGCGCGGTGAATTAAATACGAGGACACTTAAAAAATAACCTAAAACCCTAATTGAGAGAAAAATATTTTTGTACATTTTTTTATTTGATAAAATAATTTAATTATACATTAATTAAACCCTAACTTCTAATTGTTTTTAATTATTAAAAAAAGAATTAAATTAACCTAGTTTCTAATTAAATTAATTAATTAAAGAAAATAAATATTTTATGAAAAGATGATTTTTTTGGTGTTTTTGTAGTTTTTGATTTTTATTAATTAAAAAAAGTTAATTTGTAAACATAAATGATTAAACAAATAAAATAAATAAAAGAAATAAATGAAAGAAATTAAATTGGGGTTGTGCTGAATGAAAAAAGGGGGTGTCATTCTGAATCTGACTTTGGGCCCAAGGTTGGTGGCTCAGGTTGGCGTGAGATCTGGCGTTGTCATGTTTGGAAAGTTCATCATGGGGCTGCAAATCAAGTGTGTTGGATCTGAAGGAAAATGGCGATCAAAAACGCAGAGGAATATAAAATTTTCCTTTAGCGATCCTTACGAATGAGCATGGCTAGTGATAGAAATATTTACCTCTTGTGGCGATTCAGAACTTTGATGTTGTGATCACGAGCGTTGATGAAGAACAACACCTCTACTCAGTCCACACGAACAGATCGCTTCCGGTCACAGTGCTAGCTGATCACGAACGGAAACCTTGAGTGAGAGAGAGAGTCAAAAACGAAAATGCATCAAGTGAAATTGCTTCATCACAAGGGATCTATTTATAGAATCACTCGTGTGGGCTACAAGCTAAAAGCCCAATTAAGGCTATAAGCTAAAAGCCCAATTAAGCTTATGGACATCATACCTTATGATGTACCATATATCACTTATCCACGTGGTACCTTACCACTTTCCGTATTACACTTAAGTGCACCGTACCTTACGGTGTTCCTTATTTATTCTATCTCTCATCAACCTGTCCTTATGTGTGTGACCCTGTAGGTTTTCGCGACGTTGGTAATTATATTAAATCACACATTTAATATAATAAACAGTGAGCGGTATCTAGCAACACATCACTGTTACCCAAGTCACGAAAATGTCATGTGATCTGACCAAACCTTTTTCGTGATAATATTTGTGTTGTACAATTACCCTTTTTCCCTCATGTATATATTGAACACAAGGCATACACTGTGTCACCCTTGTCCAGTTCAATATTGGGCCCTTAGACATTTATCCTGTTATGCAGGATGAGCAAATTCCATCTAGGTCACTTATGTCCCTTAGCATGCTTTGTGAAGTACCCATCAACCGTCTTTACAGTCATCCAGTTACGGATGACGTTTGATCAGCAATAAAGTACTTGACTCTACATCTAGGGTCCATAGTGGTTTCAGGTTGAAGGGTGGTATACACCATTATCATCATGAGAATAACTTATGACACTTTGCATAACATTCTATGTAGTATTCTCATAGCGGGTCAATCCAGTATAAATATTACTCCTAATATTCATACCTATGTCAAGACTTGATAACTCCTTATCTATGATCCATGAGATGCGATCATCAATCTATCTTCATAATAATCTTAATGCTTTAATGCTATCCCACTTCACATTAAAGCTTGACTACGGATACTTTAAGAATAGTGTCTTATGTTTAATGGGATCTCATGATTAAGTCACACTTAACATTTCATTAAACAAATAAACCATTCTAGGGACTTTATTATTTTGGAAAGCAAACATAATAAAGAAATGCCTTTTATTATTAATAAATAATTCGATACAAGTACCATAAGTATTGGCCTCTAGGGCTTACACCAACAATCTCCCACTAGCACTAGAGCCAATCAGGCATACCCCTAATACCCATAGATCTAGTATGTCCATCATGCTTCAACTGTGCAAGAGGCTTTGTTAATGGGTCAGCAACATTGTCAAGTGTAGGTACTCTGCATATTTTCACATCTCCCCGATCAATTATCTCTCGAATGAGATGATAACGCCTAAGTATGTGTTTGGATCGTTGGTGAGATCTAGGCTCCTTAGCTTGTGCGATAGCACCATTGTTATCACAATAGAGATCAATGGGATCCACAATGCTATGGACTATGCCAAGTTCACTAATGAACTTCTTGATCCAAACATCTTCCTTTGCTGCATTTGAGGCAGCAATATACTCAGCCTCGGTTGTAGAATCAGCAACTGTATCTTGCTTTGAACTTTTCCAGCTCACAGCGCCACCATTTAAACAAAACACATAACCAGATTGCGATCTAAAGTCATCCTTATCTGTCTGGAAGCTAGCATCGGTGTATCCAATTACAGCAAGCTCTTCCTGACCTCCATATATCAAGAATGAATCCTTAGTCCTTCTCAAGTACTTAAGGATATTCTTTATAGCTACCCAATGAGCATCACCGGGATTAGACTGGTACCTACTCGTTGCACTTAAAGAATACGAGACATCTGGTCGAGTACATAGCATGGCATACATGATAGATCCTATTGCAGATGCATATGGAATCTTATCCATGCGATCCCTTTCTTCCTTACTTGAAGGGGATTGTGTTTTTGACAGACACATGCCATGTTGCATAGGTATGAATCATTTCTTGGAATCATGCATATTAAAGCGTCTCAACACTTTTTCTATGTATGTACTCTGACTTAGGCCAAGCAGTTTTTGTGACCTATCTCTATAGATCTTGATTCCTAATATATAGGCTGCTTCACCTAGGTCCTTCATTGAAAAGCATTTCCCTAACCAAGTCTTCACTTGTTGCAAGGTAGGGACATTGTTTCCAATGAGTAATATGTCATCTACATATAATACCAGGAATACGATCATGCTCCCACTAACCTTCTTGTAGACACAAGGCTCATCTTCATTCTTGATAAATCCATATTGTTTTACTGTTTCATCAAAACGAAGATTCCAGCTTCTGGAAGCTTGCTTCAATCCATAAATTGATCGCTGTAACTTACATATCTTTTGGGCTTCCTCTAGTATGTCAAATCCTTCAGGTTGTGTCATGTACACATCCTCAAGAAGATTCCCATTAAGGAAAGCAGTTTTGACATCCATCTGCCATATTTCATAATCATGATATGCAGCGATAGCAAGTAAAATCCGAACAGATTTAAGCATTGCAACTGGTGAAAAGGTTTCATCATAGTCAACCCCATGAATTTGTTTATAGCCTTTTGCAACCAGTCTTGCCTTATAGGTATGTACCTTACCATCCATGTCAGTCTTCTTTTTGAAGACCCACTTGAATCCTATAGGGTTAACTCCTATAGGAGGCTCTACCAAGGTCCAAACCTGGTTTGTGTACATGGAATCCATTTCAGATTTCATGGCTTCTAGCCACTTCTCGGACTCAGGACCAGTTATAGCCTCTTGGTAGGTCACAGGATCATCTTGATCCATGAGTAATACATCACCCTGATCACTTATGAGATATCCATATCTCTCAGGTTGTTGACGTATCCTGCTTGACCTACGCTGGTCTTGTTCTGCTTGATCAGGTTGCTCTTCCACAACTACTTGTGTTTCCTGCTCTAATTCCTCCATAGGTGTATCAATGCTTTGTGGTTCTTGAATTTCTTCAAGTTCTATTTTCCTCCCACTGATTCTTTTGGAAATAAAATCCTTTTCCAGAAAAACTCCAGTTCGAGCGACAAACACTTTGCCCTCAGAAGGATTGTAGAAGTAATACCCTCTTGTTTCTTTAGGATACCCATCAAATAAGCATTTGTCAGATTTGGGCTCAAGCTTAGTTGAAATTTGTCGTTTCACATAAACTTCGCAACCCCAAATCTTCATGTAAGACATATGTGGTTTCTTACCACTCCATATCTCATATGGTGTCTTCTCAACCTTTTTGGATGGAACTCGGTTAAGTGTGTAAGCTGCAGTCAATAGTGCATGTCCCCAAAAGGAGTTCGGAAGATCGGCGTGACTCATCATGGATCGGACCATGTCTAACAAGGTCAGATTTCTCCTCTCAGATACACCATTCCATTGTGGTGTTCCGGGAGGAGTAAGTTGGGATAAAATCCCACATTCCTTTAGATGGTCATCAAACTCTAGGCTTAAATATTCACCGCCTCGATCTGATCGAAGAACTTTAATATTCTTACCTAGTTGGTTTTGTACTTCATTCTTGAATTCCTTGAATTTGTCAAAGGTTACAGATTTGTGTTTCATTAAATACACATAACCATATCTACTGAAATCATCAGTAAATGTGATGAAGTATTGAAAACCTCCTCTGGCTGGTATGTTCAGTGGTCCACATACATCAGTATGTATGAGGGCCAAAAGATCATTAGCCCTTTCACCTTTTCCTGTGAATGGGGACTTTGTCATCTTTCCAATTAAACAAGATCTGCATGTCTCATATGATTCATAATCAAAAGAGTCCAAGAGTCCATCTTTATGGAGTTTGGAAATGCGTTTCTCATTTATGTGGCCTAAGCGACAGTGCCAAAGGTAGCTTGGATTTAACTCATTAGGTTTAATCCGTTTAGTATTAATGTTATAAATTGGCATTTCAAGATCAAGGACATATAGTCCATTGTTCATTTGTGCAGAAGCATAGAATATATCATTCAAATAAATAGAGCAACAATTGTTCTTTATTATAAATGAAAAACCAAACTTGTCCAAACAAGAAACGGAAATAATATTCCTACTAATTGCAGGTACATAATAACAGTTCTCTAACTGAATTATTAAACCACTAGGTAAAGTCAAAACATAAGTTCCTACGGCTAAAGCAGCAACCTTTGCTCCATTTCCAACTCGTAGGTCAACTTCACCTTTTGCCAAATCTCTACTCCTTTTGAGCCCCTACACATTAGTACAAATGTGAGAACCGCATCCAGTATCTAATACCCATGATGCAGAAGTAGATAAATTAATTTCAATAACAAAAATACGTGAATTTGAAGTCCCTACTCCATTATTCTTATCTTCCAGGTAATTTGGGCAGTTTCTCTTCCAATGTCCGGTCTTACCGCAATGGAAGCAAGTTCCCTCCTTTGCTATGCCTCCACTAGGCTTCAAAGCAGGAACAGTAGGTTTAGGCTTGGCAACTTCCTTGCCTTTCCCTTTACCAACCTGCTTGGTAGGCCGCTTGTTCAGCTTCTTTCCATTACTGACCATCAGAATGGACTTCCCTTTTGTCTTCATATTCTGCTCAGCAGTTTTCAACATGCTTAGCAATTCTGGAAGACTCTTATCCATGTCATTCATGTTGAAATTCATGACAAACTGATTAAAGCTATCTGGCAACGATTGCAAGATAAAATCAGTTGCAAGTTCCTTTCCAAGCGGAAACCCTAACCTTTCAAGGTTCTCCACATACCCAATCATTTTGAGTACATGGGGACCTACAGGGTTTCCCTCAGATAACTTGTTGTTAAAAAGGGCCTTTGAAACCTGAAACCTCTCATTTCTTGCCTGCTCTTGATAGAGCATTTTCAGATGTCCGATCATATCGAACGCTGACATGTTCTCGTGTTGCTTTTGCAACTCTGAGTTCATAGTAGCTAGCATGAGACAAGCGGCTTCGTTAGCATCATCAAGATGCTTCTTATAAGCTTCTCTTTCTGCCTTAGGTGCCGAACTAGGTGGTTCCTCTTCAGGAACAGGTGTCTCCAAGACATACAACTTCTTATCGTGCTTGAGGACAATCCTCAGATTTCGGTGCCAATCCAGGAAATTTGTCCCAGACAATTTTTCCTTATCTAGGATTGATCGCAAAATATGGTTTTTTGTTGTCATGGTAATCTACAAAAAAAATGAAAATATAAGTATCATTAAAACAACATATTTAATTAGGCCTTTAATCAAATATGCTCCCACTATTTTACTCAAACCAAATGACCCTCATCATTTGATTCGGAAAATCCCGTTGGAAGACTTTCTAGTGGGTCGAGATCCACATTTCACTTCGTTCTAAGTCAGCGTTAGGCTGATTACACAAAACTAGGTTATTTAGGTAGGAACTCCTTCCAATTGTATCTCATACAACTCTCGAATATTTTCAGTTGGGTGAATAACTCCTTATTCTAATTCATCATATGAATCATTCCCAACTCTTGCTTCTAAACATGTATAATCTTATTATAATGTGTTTAGTTAAGTTTGACCCATTGTTTTAGTAGTTGGATATTACAATTATCCCATCGCACCTTACTAATATAGAACATGCACCTCGCGTAGGCGAAACCTACATTATTCGATACTAGTCTTGATGAGTGCTAAAACTTGGAAAGCATGAACTTAATATTTAACTTGAGGGATTTTGTTATTAGTTTGATCTCACCGGCTTAACATGCAATTCGTCTCTCTCATGCATCAACATACAAACACATGCATCAATATACATAAAAGGATACAAATATGGCCCCTAGCGCAATTGTTCTCCCAAGCCAATGAGAGAACCTAAGCTAACCTAATAACGATCTAAACTTCTCCAAGCAAGATCTCCAAGGTTATCCTCCTTTGATATTGTATTCTTCTCTTTCTTCATAACATTACATTACATTACATAAAAGAAACTCGTTTTACATACGAGGGAGTGAGATGAGAAAAGAAGTTACATCAAGAATTTTAGAGAGAGGCACGACACGCAGGCCGTATTTTACAATCCCAAAAACAAAATAAAGGAAAGAAAAACTAAGGCCATAACTGATCACCACAAGACAATAATAATAAACACACTTTTATTATTAGTTTAAATTTTGTTAATTAAAAAAGGCAAATTAAATTTAATGAACAATTCATTTGAAATCGGCGTCATTTTCGCACAACTCTTGTGCATTCACAACCCTAATCGCATAACTCTGCAACAACACAACCCTTGTGCCGTCATGAACCCTAATGCAACAGTTTCATGTTGTCAAACACATTTCGATTGATAATTCAGTATGATTAATCACATGCCATTGCTTCACCATACTAATGTCGGATTCCGAAGCATATGAACAGTGATCGGTCAAAGGAATAACAATCATCAAGTGTTTGAATGAAAGAAACAGAAACAGTATATCCCATATACCATCGTTGCATCAGATTTACTTATATCATATATAAAAGTGATCGATCTTACTTGTGTAACCTATGGACGATCGATGTATCGCTGCTTCACCATACTAATGTCGGATTCCGAAGCATAGTCAACATCAATCATCCAAATCGTACACAACAGATGCCAAATTTAATTACTCGTTTATTATTCAATTCATTCTGGTTTTAATCGAATCAAAACAGAAAATATAGAACATAAACAACTATCAGATCCATGGTTTCGTAAGTGGCTCTGATACCACTGAAGGAAAATGGCGATAAAAAACGCAGCGGAATATAAAATTTTCCTTTAGCGATTCTTACGAATGAGCATGGTCAGTGATAGAAATATTTACCTCTTGTGGCGATTCAGAACTTTGATGTTGTGATCACGAGCGTTGATGAAGAACAACGCCTCTACTCAGTCCACACGAACAGATCGCTTCCGGTCACAGTGCTAGCTGATCACGAACGGGAACCTTGAGTGAGAGAGAGAGTCAAAAATGAAAATGCATCAAGTGAAATTGCTTCATCACAAGGGATCTATTTATAGAATCACTCGTGTGGGCTACAAGCTAAAAGCCCAATTAAGGCTATAAGCTAAAAGCCCAATTAAGCTTATGGACATCATACCTTATGATGTACCATATATCACTTATCCACGTGGTACCTTACCACTTTCCGTATTACACTTAAGTGCACCGTACCTTACAGTGTTCCTTATTTATTCTATCTCTCATTAACCTGTCCTTATGTGTGTGACCCTGTAGGTTTTCGCGACGTTGGCAATTATATTAAATCACACATTTAATATAATAAACAGTGAGCGGTATCTAGCAACACATCACTGTTACCCAAGTCACGAAAATGTCCTGTGATCTGACCAAACCTTTTCCGTGATAATATTTGTGTTGTACAATTACCCTTTTGCCCTCATGTATATATTGAACACAAGGCATACACTGTGTCACCCTTGTCCAATTCAATATTGGGCCCTTAGACATTTATCCTGTTATGCAGGATGAGCAAATTCCATCTAGGTCACTTATGTCCCTTAGCATGCTTTGTGAAGTACCCATCAACCGTCTTTACAGTCATCCAGTTACGGATGACGTTTGATCAGCAATAAAGTACTTGACTCTACATCTAGGGTCCATAGTGGTTTCAGGTCGAAGGGTGGTATACACCATTATCATCATGAGAATAACTTATGACACTTTGCATAACATTCTATGTAGTATTCTCATAGCGGGTCAATCCAGTATAAATATTACTCCTAATATTCATACCTATGTCAAGACTTGATAACTCCTTATCTATGATCCATGAGATGCGATCATCAATCTATCTTAATAATAATCTTAATGCTTTAATGCTATCCCACTTCACATTAAAGCTTGACTACGGATACTTTAAGAATAGTGTCTTATGTTTAATGGGATCTCATGATTAAGTCACACTTAACATTTCATTAAACAAATAAACCATTCTAGGGACTTTATTATTTTGGAAAGCAAACATAATAAAGAAATGCCTTTTATTATTAATAAATAATTCGATACAAGTACCATAAGTATTGGCCTCTAGGGCTTACACCAACAGGATCAGTATGATGAATGATCCAATGGTTGGATCCAAGGGTGCAAGGTACACGCGCGGGATGATGATGCACTGGATCTGCAAAGTGAAAGTAAAACAAAGAAAATTGTTGGGACCTGGGATCGAACCCAGGTCCTCATACTCCCCACCAACGCGCTTCACCATTTGGCCATCATGCTTTGTTGTACAAATAATGAAAACAAAATATAATATAAAAAAAAAAGTGGATTAGTGGGGAAAAAAACAAGACGCACGCGCTGATTTGAATAGTCCAATGAGGTTGTGAAAAATCACCTTCATCTACCTTCAGTCCGTCGTCTTAGGTAACGCCCTTTTACCTACCGACACCTTCTGTTTCTATAACCCTGTAAAACTCAAAAACTCATGAAACGCAAGATAAATGAAATTGAAGACCAGGGTTCAATTGGTCTTGATGTCACGATCATCATGGTACCTTATTCGTGGTTCAATTTTACCTGTGGACAAAAACCCTAAAATGAGCATGAAAACCCTAGCAATGGAAAATGCTTATATCTGCACTCAAACTTCAATCAAAGCATGCTAATACATTGTAAACATGATAACAAACACAAATACATGATCAAAATGTATTTATTATGCATAAATCATGGTAATCGAATTTTAAAAACATAGCAAACCGTGATGTTCATAGAGTATGTTTTCGGGCGTAAAGAGGCTTGCAAGTGATTGGAACATGTTCCTGAGACGTCCAGGAGTCTATTGGTAGTCTTAGAAAGGCCTGAATCAACTTCTAAGTCCAAGAATGATCTCTCACTTTCTTGCCAATTTTTGAGTTTTTGTTCTCTATTTTCCACGACTCTCAGCCTCCTTTTATTCTTTGTACTTGTTCATTATATATGCTAGAATGAATTAGGGTTACAAAACAAATTGGATCTTGAAGTTTTAATGAGATTTGATTTGATTCTTTAGCCATATGCAAACTTTCTAAATTGAGCCAAATCACCCCATTTTTGTACCAATCATGCTTGATTCGATTTGGTCTTGATATCTCAGCATAATTTGATTGAGATCCTGTCAAAAAATCATATCAAAACATATCTTTGCTATTATTTGTCATTTATTTGATTTAATTCAAATTTTAATTAATAAAAAATCAAAATAAAATGAAAAATGAAGAAAATAATGTATGGGTGAACATTTGGGTCGTGGACCATATTATAAGTGAGGTGAAAGCATAAAAGTTGGGTCCATTTGGCAAAAAATGTAATTTTGAGCCCATTTGACTTTTGGCAGTTTTGCAAAAAAGGTCAACTTTGAAAAGGCATATATCTTCCAATTTTAACCCTAGAGAAGTGTTCTTGGAATTTTTAGAAATCTTAGGATGTCCCCTAAGCAACCCTTTTGGTCTCATTTCAATTGGATCTTCCATGTTCATCTAAGAAGCTTTGACCCAAAAGGTGTTTTTTATTGACTTTTCAAAAGGACCTATAATGTCTGAATTTATATCTTTTTATGAGTGCATATTTTGAACTTGTGGGATGATTATGAGTTGTAGGGAATTTCATCCTCTTTAAAATGAGCCTTGGATGGAAAATTTCTGATAAAGTATATGGAAGTTATGCTTGGTCAAAATTTGGTTGACTTTTCTTGAGAAATCCTAATTTAGCAACTTTTGGGTTTTGATGAATTTAGGGCATTCCTTGAAGAATCATTATCAACCCTTGATCAAATGATGGATATCACTTCAAAATGTTGATGTTGACCAAAAATCTTGAAGTTTGACTGTATGTGGGCCACAGTTGACTTTTAACCTAATACAGTCGATTCTCAAGCATCTGAGCAGTTGACTGAGTAAACTTCTTATGCAGTGCTTGAAATTTTACATGGATGGTCTTGAGAACATATTAGGACCATGGATAGAATATTAAGTCTTTGGAGTTCACCTATCTTTATTAAAATGGAAACCCTAATTTTAGACACACTGCCTTAGGAGAGAGTTTGTCTGGTCAGCTCTTGGGCAAACTTGAGCAAATTGAGGATCTTTAGGAGTATGTATTAAGTAAAATGAGAGGGAAAATTTTGGGGTACAACAATGGCAGTCTTACATTTGAAGCGGTCTAACATTGTATCTAATTGGGAAACAAGAAGTGGAGTCAAGGGTTTTCTTGCTAAATTTCTATTAGAGAAGGCTCAGTTGTTTCTGGATGATATGAGTTTTCAGGCTTTCGAGGAAATCTTGGCTTTGTTGATCTATGGTTTGGTGTTATTCCCTAATCCAGACCAACTCATAGATGTGAATGCTGTCAAAATTTTCCTCACCCGTAACCCTGTGCCTACTTTGCTCGGAGACATTCTGCATTCTCTTCACACTCTTACTATGAGGAGGCGAGGGACTCTTATGTGTTGCATACTTTTGCTATCTAGGTGGTTTATTTCTCACCTTCCCTGATCATTAATGAATAATGAAAAAGGTTTGAGGTGGTCTCAAAGGATGATGTCGCTCTCTCATTCAGATATCTATTGGTGTTCCCGATCTCCAGAAGATGTTACTATCACTGACCGCTACAGATAATTCCTTAATGTTTCATTCCTTGTCATTAAGGGAGTTATTACCTACAACCCTTCCCTAGCTTTACGCCAATTTGGTTATGCTCTAAGAGATGGTCCTCAAGACATGCTTATCCAGGGTATTGTATTCGATTATGAGAACAATTTCAAGGTTATCGTCAAAGGTTTATACGTGCTTAGGGCATGGTAAACAAGATTGATAGCAAGACTTTAGGACAAAATAATTACATCCCTTAGGAGCCCTACATCAGATGGGTACGATCACCTGTTTAAAACCTTATAATGCCATATCTCGTTGTCTTACCCATAATTTTGGAGCCTGTTGCCAAGGGGGATATTCCTTATACCATTCTTCATCCAGATATGCCTACTGACCTTAAAGAATTAGAGAAGTCCTGGATTCAACTAAAGGAAGAACGGGACACCTTTGAGACTCAGTTCTATGCAAATGAGAAGAAAGTGTGGGAGCTCACAAAGCAAATTCATGAATAGCAAAGTATTAATGCATACATCGACACGAAGAGGAAGTGTCTGTGGGAGACTTGAATCTTAGGTTTTAGGAGTTTATATTGTTATCTCCTTGAGACCCTTTTGTTTTCATTGTAAGCCTAAGAGGCAATTGTAATTTTGAACTTAATAATAAAAATCTTTGTTTTTGTTTCCTCTCAGTTAGCAAATTTAAATCTCCTAAGGTCCTTGAAAACATTGCACCTACATATCATGCATCATTTCATACACAGGTTTTCCAACACACTTTTTCATCTACTTACTATTTATTTCAGTATAAGATGGCTCTCGAACAAACTGTCAAGGATCTCCAGGATCAGCATGCACAATTTCAAAAGACTCTTCTGAATCTGGCCAAAGGGCAACAAGAGATGATGGTGCTTCTCACCAAGTAAATGAAGAATAATAAACCGGGTATTATCCTTAATATGGGGAGAAGGTTCAAAGGTCATGCTCGACCAATTCAAGTGGATGACATTTCCTCTGAAGAAGACGACAACCAAGAAGAGGATATTAGAAGAACCAGGCCCGAAGGTAGAAACAATCAGGGTTCTGAAGATGAAGACTATTGCGACGAACAATATCCTACTGCAGATAACAAGTACAAGCAGTTGGAAGACCGACTCAAAGTTGTGGAAATCCAGAAAGTTACTGGATTGGATTTTGGAGAACTAGGTCTGATCCGGGGGTGATCATCCCTCATAAGTTCTAGTTCCCCGTCTTTTCTAAATATGATGGGGTCTCTTGTCCCAAACTCCATTTGAGGTCGTATGTTCAAAAGACCCAACCTCATACTGCTGACTGGAAATTGTGGGTCCATTTCTTTCAAGAAAATTTGGTCGGCATTCAACTTGAATGGTTCTATCAGCTCGAAGGAACCAACATTCACACATGGGAAGACTTGGATACTGCTTTCTATAAGAAGTATTGTTGTACCCCAAAATTTTCAATCTCTTTTCTAAAGACATTTTGCACAAGATCTTCAATGGCTCAAAACTGCACAAGTGTTGACTAGGTCAAACCACCTTCTAAACATTGATGCTTCAAATTATGGTTTTGAATTTTTACTAGGACAATTAGACTTATAATGCCTCAAATGACTTTAATGTATCATTATAGATCTCCAAGAATACTCATGTTAAGTTTGAAGTCTTAAATCACAATTTTGCTCAGTCAATTGCTCAGATGATTGAAAATCAGTTGTATTGGGTAAAAAGGAAATTGTGTTTAACCTACAGACAAACTTCATGATTTTTGGCTAACATCAACATTTTAAAGTCCTATTCATTATTTTATCAAGTATTGATCACAATCCCTCAAGAAAAGCACTCAATTTACCAAAGGGCAAAATGGTCAAAATTAGGGTTTTGACTGTAATTAATTGATCAGTAACTTTTGACCTAATAAATGATCTAATGGATTGAATCATATTCTAAAGGATTCAATTACAACATGTTGACCTAATTTCATGGTTCAAAACATTCCTCGAGATCAATGGATTGATAATTGAAATTTGATCAACTGATGAAAAGTCAACTGATACACAAAAAGTCAAACTCTGACTTCTTGGTCAAAATTCAATTTCAAAGATCACAATTCATCAAGATATTCAAAAATATCAAACTTGATCATCAATAAATCAAGAAAGTCAAAATTAAAACTTTTCAATACAGAATTTTTCTAAGTGTTTTAAACCTTGATAATTTCATAACTTCGTGACATTTTTTCACCAAGATGCAAGATGATTCAAAGAAAACTTTCAACATGAAAGTTGTAGATCTTGATGATATCTACAACTTTTCTTTACTGATCAAGTCCTATAAGTGCTTATATTTTAAGTTATAAATTCATGAAGTCATGTATTTTTTCTAAAACACTTAGTGAAAATTTGACCTAGTTTAGGCAGATTTTTTACCTAACTTCTTGGCAAACTTTCACCAAGTTCCAAGAAGATTTTATCAAAATGGTCAACATGAAGGTTTTAGAGGTTGTTTCAATCTTTCCAAAATGTCTAATAACTTGAAGAGATCATGCTTGGATAGAAGTTTCGAAGAGATGAAGATGACCTCAAAAACTTGAATTATAGGTCATTTTCTTGATGAACACTTGAGAAAATCTCAAACCATGTTGCATAAATCTTGCTTTGAAGGTTTCAAACTTGCTAATCACTCAATAATTAGATGTTTACACAACTGTTGGAGTCATTATCCAAGTGTTTGAAGCTTTGTCTAATTGACTTTTCCACTTATGGCACAAAGGCACCACTTCCATTCTAGTAAAGCAAGCCTTTATGCAAAGTCAACTTCTTGAGCTCCCAACTTGTTTCATCTAAGTACAAGCAATGACAACACTAAAATAAATGTGTCTAGAGCCTCCAACAAACTCATACCATGCTTGTACTATGCCTTGAAACCATGTTTTCCACTTTTCTTCAAAATCAAGCAACCTAGACATAACTTGACATCTCACACATATGTTAACTTCAAGTCCTCTAACCCTTTGCTTATATTTAGAGAGACTATTTACGAGTGGAAAGGCCCTCAAGCACCCTTATTCTCTCTCAAATCAAAAAATTGCAACACAAGCACAAAAACTTGTCATTTCTGACTTTGAAATCCAAACACAAAATCTACTCGCGCATTTTCCCTTCAAATTATTTTAAAAGCTTCCATACATCAAAGACAACTCATCCCAATCCCTGTTTTACAACTGTAACTTCATTTTCACCATTGTCTAAACTCAAAAACAGAGCACTGCAGTTGGACTTCTCCAGATCATTTCAACCACTCTCAACTCAAGCTAATCATTGCATTAGCTTCCTAGAGGTCCAAGGAAGCTAACCTGATCATTGCAGCATCTTGAAACAAGCTCAAACTCAAAACACGAATTCCATTTTCAAGGTAAGTTTTCTGAATTTTGAACTCCTCATATAGGCATCATTAGCTTTCCATTCTCAAAGATAAAATGTAGACATCATAGCCCTGAAGCTGACCATGTCCTTAGAATTCATTTATGTTGCCTGAGTAGTGAGAATTTTAGAGTTGAACTTTTTGAAAAAGTTAGGTCAAATTTGGTACCATTTAAAATCGGTGCTCATCTTTGATCTATTGTTTAAGTTATTTACATATTTGAAATCGTGGTGAAATTTTTAACAAGTTTGATGTTTATAATTTCTGAAATGGTTGAGAAATGAGAAAGTTACAAAGCTCTGGTTATGGCGCGAGGTTGAAGATGAAGTACAACCATGGACAAATTTTATTTTAAGTTTATTGATTGTTGTATTACTAATGTATGAAACAGGCCACCCCAGTGGCAGCAAGCGCGCGTAAGGCATGCCTCTATAAGATCCTGGGTTCGAGCCCCAGCGAGACCTTTTGGTTTTTTCACATTTTATTTGTTTTCATTTTTTTGTTTGGAACAGGCGCGCTGGGCCTCTCTCCATTGGGCCTTACCATCTTTGCTCAATAATCCCCCCCCCCCCCCCCCCCCCTTAATGTTAAACTATACGCAACCCATTTTATTTTGATTTTATTTTCTGACTTGTCAAAAAACGGGTGGGCCTATTAAACCCAAACTATCTTACTTGTTTACTTGTTTACTTGTTTACTTGTTTACTTGTTTACCCCTTAAACCATTTTCAAACCCCCTGATTTATATTTTTATATTATTATTATTTTATTTTATTTTTTAATTTCTATTATTTTATTTTTATTATTATTAGTTTAAAATACCAAAAATATTTTACATTTAATATTTAAATTATTAGTTCACGTTTTTATTTTTGTTTCATTTCTTTTAAACAAAAAGACCAAAAACATTTTCTTAATAAATTTCTTTTCTTAATTAAATAAATTTAGACTTAGGTTTATTTTAACTTATTTTTGTTAATTTAATTAACTTAGAATTTAGGAATTTTAATTAATGTCTTTTTATTAACATTAAAAACCTTTTTTCATAAAAAACCTAAAAAATTGTCTTCTTAATTAATCTATTTTCTTTTCTAAATTTATTTTAGGTTTAGTTTTATCAAATCAACTTAACTAATTATTTATTTTCTTCCTCTTTATTAGAACATTTCCCATATAAAAACTCAAATGAAAATAATTTTCTTTTCCTTTCACATTGTCTTTATATTCTTGAACATTTTATCTTGCGATATTCAATATGGTTGTAATAGTAAATTAGGTTTAATTGATTTCATTTCCCCATTTGTAATTTGTATCCCCATCCTCAAATGATGCAATAGTGTAGAACTTTAAATTTCCATAATTTATCGCTTTCAATATAAATGCTAGTAATTAGGGTTTGTATGGCAAGACATAAAATCAACAAGTAAAAAAACCCTAATTCAAAGACAAAAAATGCATGAAATTAAAACATTTTGCACACTTAGGATACTTTAGCCTTAGAATAAACAGTCATGTCCCTCGAACGTGGGATACTTTAGCAATGAACCTCGAATACAAGATCTTATTCCCTCGATGACCCTTCAATGTTGCCTTCGGTAAACGATCTTATCCCCTTAAGATAAATTGCTAAGGTATCCTACAATGTTGCCTTCTATGACTGTACGATGACTCACACATGTCCTTTCACATCCAATGATATGGTTTCTTACTAACTAATGGTAAGATAAAACTATCTAAAGGAGGATAAAAATAACAGAGACTTTTTTAGTAGGTATAACGTTTGTAGTTGCTTGCTCACAAACATTTCAAAACATCTTTCAAATACACCAACACTTTTCCATGAAATATTTTCAAAAGTCAACATTTTGTATACATTCTTATAGAGATGAGAGAATCATTACAAAGTCCGCCTAAATAAAGGCACTTTTCAAAAATGCTTTCAAACCATCACAAACTCATTTCAAACAAAAGAATTTCAAAGTGATCTAGCAACTAAGATCCCGTAGATAACTACGGATGAAAATGGTGCTAACACCATCCCTTTACATAACCAATCCCCCGAACTCAAGAAAATGTCTCAAAAGGTCATTCCTGTTCTTTTCACCCTTTCCTTTATTGGATAAAAGAAAAGTAGGTGGTGACTCTTTCTATCCAAAACAATTGCGATAAAACGCAAAACACCAAGTCAATTCTCCCACCATATTACAGAACTGGAGACTCTGCTGGGGAAGCTTAAAAGTGGGGTTACCTTAGAGACTAGATCACATTTAAATGCTTTCATTGTTTGACTTGCTTGCTTTACTCTTAAAAAGGGTGTTTGGGTTTTGTATAGATCCTCTACCAGGATCTGGGAGCATTATTAGGTAAGTAGCAATAGTGTGACACATTTGTTGGTACTGGTATCCCTTGTGTTGAATCGAGGAGAATACAGGGCCACTGTGTGGTGTCATGAAGCACTAAATGACCGTAGAACCTTTAGTTGAACAACTTGGCCATTAGGAAGTAGTGATATATCCGAATTTAGTACAAAGCTGAAGATTGTTTGATACTCGATACTACACTCATTGAGATCGGACTTTCGGGATATCTTAGCCGCAAGAAAAGATTGGTTGTGCTAAAACAATGCCCGCTGAAGAAAGATCAATGATATTGAGATTCCCTAGAACCCAGTTACTTTCTAAGACAGGTTAAACCAACTAAACTTCAAGAGGGTACTTACCTATGAAACCCATGCAAGCCTAAACCTAAGGTCTTTGTGTGCTTTGTTTGTAATTATTATTCATAACATCATAACATCATAAGCATTCTCACTAACCATTTCAAGGATTTAGGAATTTATCTTTATTCTATTTTATAGGACATGGATTCCACTCGTAGAAATATCATCCGAGTCAACTTCATGAAAGTGCTTCCTCAACTTCAAGAGTTAGCATCGAGGGTTCCTGTAGATTCCCTTCACCAAGAAATATGGTCAACTTATCAACTTGGCTACCTCAAACTTCCAAGAATAAATGATGTGTGTGCTCTTCCAATTCTTTGATCCTATGCATCATTGTTTTACCTTTCCCGACTACCAATTGGTGCCTATGTTGGAAGAATTCTCTCAACTTATAGGAGTGTTTGTGCTTGATCAAATATCATTCACTGGTTTAGAGGAAACTCCAAAGCCTGGGGTTATTGCCAAAGCCTTGCATTTGAAGAGATCCGACATTATGGAAAATTGGGAAACAAGAAGTGGGGTTAAAGGTTTCTTACCTAAGTTTCTGTTGGAGAAGGCTCATTTGTTTTGGGAAGATATGCATTTACAAGATTTTGAATACGTCTTGGCTATTCTAACCTATGGTTTTGTTCTTTTCCCCAATCCATACCAACTCATAGATGTGAATGCTGTCAAGGTTTCTCTCTCTCATAATCCCATGCCTACGCTACTTGGAGACATCCTACATTGTTTTCACACTCGCACCATGAAGAAGAGAGGGGATCTTTTGTGTTGTATTCCATTACTGTCTAGGTGGTTTATTTCGCACCTACCTCAATCAACATTGAAGAAATAACAAGGCCTGACATGGTCTCAAAGGGTGATGTCGCTTTCACACTCGGATATTCATTGGTGTTCCCAATCTTTGGAGGATATTACCATCATTGACCATTATGGGGAGTTCCCTAATGTTCCACTCTTGGGCATTAGGGGGGGTATTACTTATAACCTTTCCCTTGTGTTACGACAGTTTGGGCATCTGCGAAGAGATGGTCCCCATGATGCGCTCATCTAAGGTTCAGTATTCGACTATGAGGGTGAGTCTAAGGCTATCGTCAAAGGTTCATACGAGCTTGGAGAATGGTAAACAAAGTGGATGGCAAGACTTTGGGGCATAAAAATTCCATCCCTTTTGAGCCTTACCTCATGTGGGTACGAACTCGTGCCCAAAGTCTCATGATGCCTTACCCCACCATCCTACCTGTGATTATGGAGCCTGTTGCTAAGGGAGACACCCCTTACACTCTTCTTCATCCTGACATGCCTACCGACTTCGAAGAATTGCAAAGATCGTGGATCCAACTCAAAGGGGAGCGAGATGACTTTGAAGCACAGTTCTACGCAAGCGAGAAGAAGGTTTTGGAGCTCACGAGGCAACTTCATGAAGAGCAAAGCTTGAATGCCTACATTGCACCAAAGAGGATGTGCCCATGAGAAGCTTGAGTCCTTTTTATTTTAGGAGTTTATTTTTTTTTTGTTTCTTCCATTGTAAGCCCAAGAGAGGCATTTGTAATTCATGAACTTATTAATGCAATTAATGTTTGTTGTCTTCTCTTTGTCTAGCAAATTTAAATTCCATAAAATCCTTGAAACATTGCATTCACATAACATGAATCATATCATAAGTAGGTTTTCTGACACAGGTTTCCTCATCTTTTTACTGTTTATTTCAGTACAAGTTGGATCTCGAGCAAACTGTGAAGGACTTGCAGACTCAAAACTCTCAGTTTCAAGAAACTCTGCTCAACTTAGCAAAGGGGCAGCAAGAAATGATGGCTTTTCTTGTTACAAAGAAGAAGACAAAGAAGAAAGTTGTAATCAACACGGGGAAGAGGTTTAAAGGGCCTGCCAGACAAGTCCAAGTTGAAGAGGATTCCTCCGAAGAGGATGAAAATCAAGATGAAGATGCTAGGAGCACCCGTGTTGGAGGTGGAAACAATCAAATCTCTGAAGACAAAGATTATTTTGATGAGTAATATCCACCAGCCGACGAAAAATATAAGCACCTTGAAGAGAAATTGAAGGCTGTAGAAATCCAAGTTGTGCCTGGCTTAGACTTCAGTGACTTGGGTTTCGTTCCTGGGGTAGTCATTCCCCACAAATTCAAGATTACCGCTGATAAGAAATTGTGGGTGCACTTTTTTCAAGAAAGTCTAGTTGGGACGCAGTTGGAGTGGTTTTACCAATTGGAAGAGACTAACATCCATACTTGGGAGGATTTGGCCACTACTTTTTACCGCCAATATCAATATAACGCTGATCTTGCGCCAACTAGGGTGCAATTGCAAGGAATGACCATGAGTACCAACGAGGGCTTCAAAGAATACGCTCAAAAATGGAGAGACCTAGCTGGCAGGGTTCAGCCACCTTTAAATAATAGAGAGTTGGTAGACATGTTTATGGGAATGTTGACTGGACCATTTTTCAATTTGTTGATTGGAAGTTCATCATCCGGATTCACTGAATTAATCTTGACTGGTGAGAGGGTTGAAAATGGCATTAAAAGCAGGAAGGTACCCATGGCCTCCACCTCAAATGCTGTGAAAAATCCTTTTACCGGTAAAAAAGAGACTAATGATGTGTATGGGTTAATGAGTCATGCTAGGAAGGACCGTCTCAGTCAGTAAATGCAGTTCTAATCTCCAATCCAACTTCTACTCAACAACCACAACAACGAGCTAATCAACAAATACCAGACATCCCGAGGAGACAATTTACCAAAATTAACATGTCACTATCTCAAGCCCTACAACACTTGTTGAAGGCCAATTTGGTAACATTGTGGGATCCCCCTTCAAATCCCAATGTTTCATCTCTAAAATATAACCCGAATGCAAAATGTGCTTACCACTCCAATAGTGTCGAACATGACAATGATCATTATTGGGTGTTAAAGTGCAAGATCCAAGACCTAATTGACAACAATACAATTGAATTCGACCCTCCGCCAACTCCTAATGTAATCATCGCACCCATGCCAAATCATGGTAAGGGTGTCAATGCTGTTGAAGATGCCTCTTTTGTTTCCTCCCTCAAAGATTTGACCACCCCTTTGAACATTGTTAAAAAGAATTTGTTGAGAGTCGGGGTATTCCCGGATGCCTTAAAGACTCTTGCTATTGTGTTGTACAAATTAATGGTTGTGAATGGATGAAGAAAGGTGCCCAACACCTGATGGATAGCCATGAGATTCTATTTGAAAGAACTCCACCTGTGAAAAGTTTGACCCAAAGTGTATCTCAAGAATTTAAAGATGTGTCCATCATTACTATCTCAAACAAACCTATTAGGATCACCTCCAAAGGTCCTATTAGTATTCCCGTTGAACCAAGAATAGCTCCACTAATTATCACCACACCAGGGCCAGTCCCTTACTCTTCTAATAAGGCGGTATCCTGGAATTATGGAGCGGAAGTGTATTACCATGGTATCAAACAAGATTCATGGATTGATGAAAAGGAAACTGCTGACATTACAAACATTGTTGGATCAAGTAAAGTTACTAGGACGGGGAGGATCTTATCTCCAGAGATTTCACCTCCGAAAACCACTACTACACCCATTCGTATTACTGTTGTTAAACTTATTGCTGATACTCGGGGAAAGGAAAAAATGACTGAGCCTGCCCTGACGGAGGCGCCCGCAAAAGATATTACCATTGAGGACCCATCTACCCAAGAGATGTAGGAGATTTTAAAAATTATCAGAAAAAGTAACCATAAGATAGTGGAACAGTTAGGGCAAACACCCTCAAAGATTTCTATGTTGTCATTGTTGCTATGTTCCAACGCACATGCTCAAGCACTGATAAAATTCTTGAAGAATGCACATGTCCCACAAGAAACTACGGACGACCAATTTGAAAATTGTGTAGCAAGCTCGACTGCCGATAATGGTATGGGGTTCTCTGATGCAGATTTGACCCCGATGGGGAAGAATCACAACAAAGCCCTCCACATCTCCATAGAATACAAGGGCACTACCCTAGCACATGTATTAGTGGATACTGGATCTTCTCTCAATGTCTTACTTAAAAGAGCATTGGATAGGCTAGATTGTGATGGACTGGTTTTAAAACCCAGCGACATTGTAGTAAGGGTTTCGATGGTTTTAAAAGGATGGTCTATAGAGAGGTTGATCTTTCTATCAAAGATGGGTCTCAAGTTTTCAACTCAACATTCTACGTGATGGATATCCGTCCTGCTTACTCATGCCTACTTGGACACCCATGGATACATGGGACAGGTGTGGTGACTTCCACACTGCATCAAAAGTTGAAATATCTGGTCAAGGGGAAATTGTTACTGTTTGTGGTGAAGAAGAGTTTATGATTAGTCATCTAAATTCATTCAAATATGTTGAAATGGATGGAGAGTTCATTAAAACTCCTTGCTAAGCCTCTTATGTGGTCTCTCCCATGGTTGTTATTGCTAAGGCCACTCCTGATACTCCCAAAGTTTCTAAAGATACACCGAGTATGGCTTTTCTCAAAGATGCATGTGTTGTTGTCGAAGATGGGGGTTGCACCATTTGGGGACAACTTCCTGATTTCCCTTTTAAGTCAGACAAATTTGGATTGGACTTCACTTCCAAAGCTCAAAAGGAAGTTCGACATGCTCGTGCAGGGAAATCACCTCTCCGCATTAATAATCATGTGGTTAATGCCCTTGAAGACTCTGATGCTGATAGTGACTTTGACGTCTGGATCTACCCGACTGCTGATGGAGGACTCAACAATTGGCAGACCAGGGACTTCATTCCAATCTCCTACAACCAGGAGTAATTTCCATTTCCTATTTTTATTATTTTGAGAAATTTGTCTGTAATTTCCATTAAAAACAATGACTTTAAGCCATATGCCTTGTCCGGGGCACAGTAGTCCATTTGTTAAGGGTTTGTCATTATCATATGCCATATGCTCATTTTAATGAAAAACATTGGAAAACTTTGCATTCAAATTTTGAGCTCTTTGCCTTTCTTTACTTTATTGCATTTTCAAAAATAGCCATGTGACCTTACATGCACACACACACACACACACACACACACACACACACACACACATATTTGCAGATCTACCTCCACTTTGGATCTCATTAACAACGGCTCTGCTATTGCCATCTATGACTTTGAACATCCAATATATCAAGTTGAAGACGAAGGCGAGGAAGATTGTGAAGTACCTAGGGAACTCGCCAGACTTCTGATGCAAGAGGAAAAGGCCATTCAACCACACGAGGAACCAGTTGAAGTGATAAACTTGGGTACTGAGGCAGACAAAAAGAAAGTCAAGATCGGTGCCAACTTGGAAGACTGTGTCAAGAGAAGATTGGTCTAGATGTTGCACGAATATGTAGAGGTGTTCGCTTGGTCATATAAAGATATGTTGGGGCTTGATACTGATATTGTAGTTCATCGTCTACCAATGAAGGAAGATTGTCCTTCGATTAAGCAAAAGGTTCGTCGCATGCGGCCTGGCATGTCGGAGAAAATAAAAGCTGAGGTAATGAAATAGTTCGATGCGGGTTTCCTAGAAGTAACGTCATATCCCCAATGGGTTGCAAATGTGGTCCTCGTACCTAATAAAGATGGAAAAGTTCGTATGTGCATAGACTACAGGGATTTGAATAGGGCAAGCCCCAAAGATGATTTCCCACTACCTCATATTGATGTTTTGGTTGATAACACTGCTCAACACAAAGTTTTCTCCTTCATGGATGTTTTCTCCGATTATAACCAGATCAAAGTGGCACCCGAAGATATGGAGAAAACCACCTTTGTCACACAGTGGGGCACCTTCTGCTACAAGGTCATGCCTTTTAGTCTGAATAATGCAGATGTAACCTATCAACGGGATATGGTAGCTCTATTTCATGATATGATTCATCATGAGATAGAAGTTTATGTTGATTACATGATTGCAATATTGCAAACTGAGGAACAACACCTTGATCATCTTCATAAGCTGTTTGAGAGGTTGAAGAAGTACAAGCTAAGGCTGAATCCCAACAAATGCACCTTCAGGGTAAGGTCTGTAAAAATCCCAGGGTTTGTCGTCAGTGGAAGAGGTATTGAAGTCGATCCTGGAAAAGTCAAATCCATACAAGAGATGCCAGCTCCCTATATTGAGAAGGAGGTCAGGGGTTTCTTAGGACGACTCAACTACATTGCCCGGTTCATATCTCATTTAACTGCTACTTGTGATCCAATCTTCAAATTATTAAAGAAAGATCAAGTAGTCAGATGGAACAACAATTGCCAAGCAGCTTTTGACAAATCAAAGAATACTTACAAGAACCTCCAATCCTGATGCCCCCAGTTGAAGGAAGACTTTTGATTATGTACTTGACTGTATTAGAGAATTCAATGAGGTGTGTGTTGGGCCAACATGACGAGTATGGCCGAAAAGAGCATGCAATATAATACCTTAGCAAAAAGTTTACCGACTATGAAACCAGATATTCACTGCTCGAGAAAAATTGCTACGCTTTGGCATGGGATGCTCGCTGGCTAAGATAGTATGTGTTGACTCACAACATTTTATTGATTTCTAAGATGGACCCCATCAAGTATATCTTCGATAAACAAGCTCTCTATGGACGAATATCTAGATGGCAAATGATTTTGACTGAATATGATATCCAGTACACTACATAAAAAGCAATCAAGGGAAGTGTACTGGAGGATCATTTGGTGCATCAGGCTGTTAATGACTACCAATCCATGAACTTTGAATTCCCGGACGAGAATATCATGCTGATAACCGACTGTGAAAATCCTGGACCGTATTAAGGACCTAAACAAGGATCCCAATGGACTATGGTTTTTGATGGAGCTTCCAACGCTTTGGGTAACGGAATTGGTGTTGTGATCATTTCCCCTGAAGTTTACCATACGCCTTTCACTTCCAGACTGTGATTCGACTGTACACACAACATGGTCGAGTATGAAGCGTACATCTTGGATCTAAAGGCTTCCATTGACTTAAGAATCAAATTCTTAAGCGTATATGAAGATTCGGCATTAGTAATCAGTCAAGTTAAAGGAGAGTGGGATACCGAACATCCAAATCTAATCCCTTACAAAGAGCTTGTGCTAACCCTGATCCCATACTTTGAAAAGGTCGCCTTTGAGCATATCCCGAAAGAAGAAAATCAGTTGGAAAATGATTTAGAAACTATGTCATCTATGTTTAAGGTCAATTGGGACAATGAGGCTCCCAGAATTACTATCAAAAGATTTGACGAACCTGCACACTGTTGTGAGATTGACACTGATGAGGAGAAGCATTGGTACTATGAAATAAAGAGATATATTGAAGCACAAGAGTATCCTGAAGGAGTTTCAGTCAACGACAAAAAATTCCTGTGAAGGTTCTCAGCCAAATTCTTTCTAAGCAATGGGACCCTATACAAGCGCAACCATGATTCTACTCTGCTTTGTTGTGTATACAAGAAAGAAGTAGAAACGATCATGGAAGACATGCATGAAGGTATCTTTGGAACTCACTCTAGCGGGAACACTATGGCCAAGAAGATTCTGAGGGCTGGTTACTATTGGTCGACTATGGAAACTGATTGTTATCATCACTCTAGGACTTGCCATAAGTGTCAAATCTATGCCGACAAGGTTCATGTACCTCTAATTGCTCTGAATGCTATGACTGATCTGTGGCCATTTGCAATGTGGGGCATTGACATGATTGGAGAGATCAAGCCCAGTGCCTCTAATGTACATCGTTTCATCCTCGACACCATTGACTACATCACCAAATGGGTTGAAGTTGCTTCATTTGCCTCGGTCACTATCAAGCATAACATCATCTGCCGTTATAGCATCCCTGAAAGGATCATCACCGACAACGGAACCAACCTCAACAATGCTATGATCACTAAACTCTATACGCAGTTCAAAATCAAGCATCACAATTCTTCTTCATACAGACCTAAGATGAATGGCACAGCGGAAGCCGCCAACAAAAACATAAAGAAGATTATGCAAAATATGGTGGTGACCTGTAAAGACTGGCATGAGATGCTACCATTTCCCCTTCATGTCTACCGTACTTTGGCTCGAACATCAACTGGGGAAACCCCTTTCTCTTTAGTCTATGGCATGGAAGTTGTCCTTCCAGTTGAAGTTCAGATTCCATCTCTAAGGATTATGAAATAAGCGAGCTTAGGCGAAGATGAATGGATTCAGACAAAATTGGATCATTTGAACTTGATTGATGAAAAGAGACTGACTGTTATTTGTCATGGTCAAATGTATAAAAAGCGTATGATCAAGGCATTCAACAAAAAGATCAAGCCTCGAGTATACCAGGTTGGCGAATTGGTAATAAAGTGCATCATTTTACCATAAGGAGATCCCAGGGGAAAATGGACTCCCACTTACGAAGGGTCATTTGTTGTCAAGAAAGTATTCTCTGGTGGCGCTATGATGCTAACCACTATGGACAATGAAGATTTCCCGCATCATGTGAACACGGACATAGTCAAAAATTACTACGCATAAAGAATGACCCGCTAGGTTGACATACCTGGGAAAAAATAAGGGCATACCAATGAACCAAAAGGGTTCGGACAAGAGTTAGGGATATATACAAAATATTGTACACCTGGCAAGTCGAAAACTGGAAAGGGCGGCTTGGAAAAAAAAGGGTATCCTGGTGGACTAAAAACCCGAAAGGGAGGTCCAGGAAAAAGTTAAGGATTAAAGCGTACGACTATGTCTTGTTGAATCACTATAACCAACTTTATTACCAAGGTTAAAAGTTCAAATGCTACGAGATCAATCCAATCAACTTCTTTTGACAGCAATGGATGATGTTCGAAGACATAGGGGAAATAACAAAGTTGGAACACAATGAGATCACTTCCACATGGCTATACAATTTTTGTTTTCACTTTGTATTCTTTTGACGACTTACTCTTACTAGGATTTTTGTCTCTCTGTACAAAAACGCATGTTTATAGGCAGATTATCAATATAAATATACTTTGAAATGCAAACTTTTTGTTTTTTCTGTTTTGTGTGCAAAAATGTTCAATGACTAAAATTGAATGAACATATGCATATGAACATGATTAACTGTTAATAAATGTACGCACAAGAACAATAATAAGCATTTACTTAAGGATTTTGGATGTTCCCACAGAGTCACTTCAATGAGATTATCCCCACAGAGTTAATTCATATTTTCTCCATCCAGAGTTCCAATCGACATATTCCCTGGAAATTCTCTTCCTCAGTCAAGTCTTCCAGAACTAAAAAAGAAACCTTGAAAAAGTTCTTCCCTAACAGACTATAATTTACCCAGCTTGAGCTTACTCCTAAGATTACTACAAATCAACGGACAAAGCTCCTCTTCTCCAGTAAAGTTGATACTATCCCAGAAAGTTACTACAAAGCCTGGAACCCGACTAGATACCAGCTAACTTCGTCCTCCCCAGACAATCAGAAGTCTATTCATCTCTTCTATCCCCAGTCAGGGTATATGATAATTAAATTCCCCAGTATAGCAATAGACAACCAAGGTTTCTAAACTCTATTCCCCAAGCAGAAATCAACATTCTCCAGAGAATTTCATCAAACAACGAATAGGAATTCTCGGCGGAAGCACTCTAAACAAAGTTGAAGATACACATACTTCTTATCTCCATCAGTAGTCAGGGATTTATTTTTCCAGACTAAGATACATTTTAACAACATTTGTGCATCATGACATATGCATATAAAACGCATATAGCACAATCTCATTTATTTTGAGAATATTATTACGCAACGCATGCATCATGACATTGCATACAACTAATTCTTAACCTTTTCAGGAAAGATCAGTCGACAAATGAGTTCCATAAAAAATGAACAAGTTTCTTCAAAAGGCCTCTTCTGGTTAGATTTATTTCTTCCAGTTAAAGACAGGCGAATCAAAGACCCCTTCTGGTTAGATTTATTTCTTCCAGTTAAAGATAGACGAATCAAAGACCTCTTCTGGTTAGATTTATTTCTTCCAGTTAAAGACAGGCGAATCAAAGAACTCTTCTGGTTATATTTATTTCTTCCAGTTAAAGACATGTGAATCAAAGACCTCTTCTAGTTAGATTTATGTCTTCCAGTTAAAGACAGGAGAATCAAAGAGCTCTTCTGGTTAGATTTATTTCTTCCAGTTAAAGACAAGTGAATCAAAGACCTCTTCTGGTAAGATTTATTTCTTCTAGTTAAAGACAGGTGAATCAAAGACCTCTTCTGGTTAGATTTATTTCTTCCAGTTAAAGACAGGAGAACTACATACCTCTTCTGGTTAGATTTATTTCTTTCAGTTGAAGACAGGCGAATCAAAGACCTCTTCTGGTTTATATTTATTGTTTCCAGTTAAAGACAGGCGAACGAAAGACCCCTTCTGGTTTTCTTAAAAAACAGGCGAAGGACATCTACTTCTCCAGTATAAATCGACCAAAGATTTATTCTGATACTTCTCCCCATCTATATTAATAATTACTGTGGATGGCATCTATAAGCCCATTTCTGACAACTCTTCATCACCTCTCCAAATGGCATATTTAAGCCCATTTCCGATGCAATCAACTAACACATCACTTCGTGCATCAGCGAGTGCAAATTTCTGGACACTCTAAGTGTTCAATCATCTTTCACCTTCAAGTCACAAATGGCGGAATCGCCAATCTACCTGTTCAGGTTTAAGAAGATTGAATAGGGGAAGTTGTTGTACCCTAAAATTTTCCCTCTCTTTTCTCAAGACATTTCACACAAGATCTTCAATGGCTCAAAACTACACAAGTGTTGACTAGGTCAAACCACCTCCTAAACACTGATGCTTCAAATTAGGTTTTGATTTTTCACAAGAACAATTGGACTTCTAATGCCTCAAATGACTTTCATGAAACATTATAGACCTCTAATAATACTCATGTCAAGTTTTAAGTCTTGAGTCACAATTTTGCTCAGTCAATTGCTTAGATGATTGAAAATCAATTGTATTGGGTAAAAGTCAATTATGGTCAACCTACAGTTAAACTTCATGATTTTTGGCCAACATAAACATTTTAAAGTCCTATTCATCATTTTATCAAGTATTGATCATAATCCCTCAAGAAAAGCACTCAATTTACCAAAAGGGCAAAATGGTCAAAATTAGGGTTTTGACGGTAATTGATTGATCAGTAGCTTTTGACCTAATACATGATCTAATGGCTTGAAAAATATTCTCAAGGATTCAATTACAACATGTTAACCTAATTTAATGGTTCAAAACATTCCTCAAGATCAATGGATTGATAGTTGAAATTTGATCAACTAATGAAAAGTCAATTGATACATAAAAAGTCAAACTCTGACTTTTTGGTCAAAATTCAATTTTAAAGATCACAATTCATCAAGATATTTAAAAATATAAAACTTTATCATCAAGAAATCAAGAAAGTCAAAAGTCAATTTGAAAAGTCAAACTTTTCAATACTTAGAATTTTTCTAAGTGTTTTAAACCTTGATAATTTCATAACTTCATGACATTTTTTCACCAAGATGCAAGATGATTCAAAGAAAAATTTCAGCATGAAAGTTGTAGATCTTGATGAGATCTACAACTTTTCTTTACTGATAAAGTCCTAGAAGTGCTTAGATTTTAATTTATAAATTCATAAAGTCGTGCATTTTTTTCTAAAACACTTAGTGAAAATTTGACTTAGTTTAGGAAAAATTTTGACCTAACTTCTTGGAAAAAATTTACCAAGCTCCAAGATGATTTTGTCAAAATGGTCAACATGAAGTTTGTAGATAATGTTTCAAGCTTTCCAAAATGTCCAAGAACTTGAAGAGATGATGCTTGGTCCTTAAGTTTCAAAGAGATGAAGATGGCATCATAAACTTGAATTATAGGACATTTTCTTGATGAAAACTTGAGCAAATCTCAAACCATGCTGCATAAATCTTGATTTAGAGGTTTCAAACTTACTAATCACTCAATAATTAAATTTTTACACAACTGTTGAAGCCATTATACAAGTGTTTGAAGCTTTGTCCAATTGACTTTTTCACTTATGGCACAAAGGCACCACTTCCATTCTAGTAAAGCAAGCCTTTATGAAAAGTCAACTTCCCGAGCTCCTAACTTGTTTCTTCTAAGTACAAGTAATGTCAAAACTAAAAGCAACATGTCTAGAGCCTCCAACAAACTCAGACCATGCTTGTACTATGCCTTGAAACCATGTTTTCCACTTCTCTTCAAGATCAAGCAACTTAAACACAACTTGAGATCTCACACATCTGTTAACTTCAAGTCCTCAAACCCTTTGCTTATATTTAGAGAGACTATTTACGAGTGGACAGGCCCTCAAGCACCCTCATTCTCTCTCAAATCAAAAATTGCAACACAGGCACAAAAACTTATCATTTCTGACTTTGAAATCCAAATACAAAATCTACCCGTGTGTTTTCCCTTCAAATTATTCTAAAAGCTTCCATACATCAAAGACAACTCATCACAATCCCTGCTTCCTAACTGTAACTCCATTTTCACCATTGTCCAAACTAAAAAACTGAGGATTGCGGTTGGACTTCTCTAGATCATTTCAGCTACTCTCAACTCAAGCTAAGCATTACATTAGCTTCCTAGAGGTCCAAGGAAGCTAACTTGGTCATTGCAGCATCTTGAAACAAGCTCAAACTCAAAACACGCATTCCATTTTCAAGGTAAGTTTTCTGACTTTTGAACTCTTCATATAGGCATCATTAGCTTTCCATTTTCAAAGATAAAATGTAGACATCATAGCCCTGAAGCTGACCATGTCCTTAGAATTCATTTATGTTGCCTGAGTAGTGAGAATTTTAGAGTTGAACTTTCTGAAAAAGTTAGGTCAAATTTGGTACCATTTAAAATTCATGCTCATCTTTAATCTATTGTTTAAGTTACTTACATATTTGGAATTATGGTGAAATTTCTAACAAGTTTGATGTTTATAATTTCTGAAATGGTTGAGAAATGAGAAAGTTACAAAGCTCTCGTTATGGCACGAGGTTGAAGATGAAATACAGCCATGGACATTTTTTATTTTTATTTTATTGATTGTTGTATTACTAACGGATGAAACAGGCCACCCCAGTGACAGCAAGCGCGCGCGTAAGGCATACCTCTATAAGGTCCTGGATTCGAGCCCCATCGAGACCTTTTGGTTTTTTCACATTTTATTTGTTTTCTTTTTTTTGGTTTGGAACAGGCGCGCTGGGCCTCCCTCCATTCGGCCTTACCATCTTTTCTCAATAACACCCCCCTGAATGCTAAACCATACGCAGCCCGTTTTATTTTGTTTTTATTTTCTGACTTGTACAAATAAGTGTTGGTCCTAGTAAACCCAAACTATTTTACTTGTTTACCCCTTAAACCATTTTCAAACCCCTTGACTTATATTTTTATATTATTATTATTTCATTTTCTTTTTTTATTTCTATTATTTTATCTTTATTATTATTAATCAAAAATACCAAAAATATTTTACATTTAATATTTAAATTATTAGTTCTTTTTTTTTGTTTCATTTCTTTTAAACAAAAAGACCAAAAATATTTTCTTAATAAATTTCTTTTCTTAATTAAATCAATTTAGTCTTAGGTTTATTTTAACTTATTTTTGTTAGTTTAATTAACTTAGAATTTAGGAATTTCAATTAATTTCTTTTTATTAACTTTAAAAACCTTTTTTCATAAAAAACCTAAAAAATTATCTTCTTAATTAATCTATTTTCTTTTCTTAATTTAATTTAGGTTTAGTTTTATCAAATCAACTTAGATTAATTATTTATTTTCTTCCTCTTTATTAGAACATTTCTCATATAAAAACTTAAACAAAAACAATTTTCTTTTCCTTTCACATTGCCTTTATATTCTTAAACATTTTATCTTGCGGTATTCAATATGGTTGTAATAGTAAATTATGGTTTAATTGCTTTCATTTCCCCATTTGTAATTTGTGTCCCCATCCCCAAATGATATAATAGCGTAGAACTTTAAATTTCCGCAATTTATCACTTTTAATATAAATGCTAGTAATTAGGGTTTGTATGACAAGACATAAAATCAACAAGTAAAAAACCCTAATTCAAAGACAATAAATGCATGAAATCAAAACACTTTGCAAACTTGTACCTCTAGGGTTAACCCACACTTGTTGCCTTAGAATAAACAATCATATCCCTCGAACGTGGGATACTTTATCAATGATCCTCGAATACAAGATCGTAGTCTCTCGATGACCCTTCAATGTTGCCTTCGGTAAACTATCTTAGCCCCTTAAGATAAATTGTTAAGGTATCCTACAATGTTGCCTTCTATGACTGTACGACGATCCACATTTGTCCCTTCACATCCAATGATATGGTTTCTTACTAACTAATGGTAAGATAACACTATCTAAAGAAGGAGAAAAAGAACTAAGACTTTTTGAGTAGGTAGAATGTTCGTAGTTGCTTGCTCACAAACATTTCAAAACATCTTTCAAACGCACCAACACTTTTCCATGAAATATTTTCAAAAGTAAACACTTTGTATACATTCTTATAGAGACGAGAATCATTACAAAGTCCTCCTAAACAAAGGCATTTTTCAAAAATACTTTTAAACCATCACAAACACATTTCAAACAAAAGCATTTCAAAGTGAGCTAGCAACTAAGAGCCCGTAGATAACTACGGATGAAAAGGGTGTTAACACCTTCCCTTTTTATAACCTACCCCCCAAACTCAAGAAAATATCTCAAAAGGTATTTCCTATTCTTTTCACCCTTTCCTTTATTGGATAAAGGAAAAGTCGGTGGCGACTCTTGCTATCTGCAATAATTATGATAAAATGCAAAACATTAAGTCAATTTTCCCACCGTATTATAAGTATCAATACAATGGTGACCTTGCACTGACCTGTGTGCAGTTACAAAAGATGTCCATTGGGCTCGAATGAAGGGTTCAAGAAGTATGCACAAAAATGGAGAGATCTAGCTGGAAGGGTGCAACCTCCTTTGATTGACCTGGAATTGGTGGATACGTTCATGGGAACTCTGACGGGTCCATTCTTTAATCTGCTGATTTGGAGTTCTTCATCAGGGTTTACTGAGCTAATTCTGACTAGCAAACAAGTTGAAAGTGGTATCAAGAGTGGGAAGATTCCAATGGTTGCATATTCTAGTATTGTAAAGAAGACATTCAATAATAAGAAAGAAATTATTGTTGTTTATAAGGGTCGTAGTAAAAATGATTGTCATCAGTCTGTGGGGGTGGTGTTGATCTCTAATATGGCACTTGTTCAACAACAACAACGGGGCAACCAACATAGGTTAGACACTCCGAGCAGGCAGTTCACCAGGATTAATATGCCATTAGCTCAAGCATTGCAACATTTGTTAAAGGCTGAACTCATAACACTACGGGATCCTCCTCCTAATCCCATCACATCCTCTCCTAAATACAATCCAAATGCGAGGTGTGCCTATCATTCGAACAGTCCTGGGAACGACACCAACAATTATTGGGCCCTGAAAAACAAAATTCAGAATATGATTGATAACAAGGAAATTGAGTTCGACCCTCTAGATACTTCGAACGTGATTAGTACACCTATGCCTAAGCATGACAAAGGCATAAGTGTTATTGAAGATGTTTTGTATGTTGCCTTCGTAAATGATGTGGTTACTCCTCTCTTAATAATCAAGGAGAATTTGCTACAAGCCGATTTATTTTTGGGTTGTGTTAAAGAATGTTATTGTTGTGCAGTTCAACCCAATGGTTGCGGGTTACTGAAGGAAGGCGTTCAGCGCCTGATGGATGAACATGTAATTTTGATTGAGAAAGTTCCATATGCTGAGAATTTGTGATGAGATTTGTCTGTCATATTTGGTACTCCTTTCAGGATCACTTCCAAGGTTCCTGTAAGGATTACTGCCAATCTAAAAGTTGCTCCTTTAATCATTACAACACCTGGGCCCATCCCATATTCCTCGGAGAAGGCTATTCCATGGAATTATGGGTCGGACGTCTGTTACCACGGTGTTAAATAAGAGTTGTCTGACGAGGATAATGAAGTGTCTGATCCCAATATTGACAATATTGCGGGAGCCAGCAAAATTACTAGAAGCAGAAGGATTTTCTCCCTAGAAATATCTCCACATGTTTAAGTCACAGTTACCAAGACAATTGTCGAGGCTCGGGTAAAGAGCCAATGATAGAGCCTGCCCAGATAGAGGCGCCAAAAGAAGCTACGGTCAAAGACACTTCTGGATAAGAGTTGGAAGAGGTTTTGAAAATCATCTGCAAGAGCGACTATAAAATTGTTGAACAGTTGGGGAAGACCCCGTCCAAAATCCCCATGCTATCATTACTACTGTGTTCTAAAGCCCATACGCAGGCTTTAGTAAAATTTTTGAAGACTGCTCATGTGCCGCAAGAAATTTCGGCTGATCAATTTGGAAGTTATGTAGCGAGTTTAACAACTAATAATGGATTAGGCTTATCCGATGATGACCTAACTCCATAGGGGAGAAATCATAATAGGTCCATGTATGTCTCCATTGAATGTAGGGGCACTGCGTTAGCTCATGTGTTAATTGATATTGGCTCTTCTCTGAATGTTCTGCCGAAGGGCGCTCTCGACAGACTGGATTGCAAAGGGGTCGTGCTAAAACCCATTGATATTATAGTTTGATCCTTTGACGAGTCTAAAATAATGGTGCTTAGAGAAGTGGATATTCCTATCAAAGTGGGTTCACAGATATTTGAATCCACCTTCTATGTAATGAACATCCGACCAGCTTATTCTTGTCTATTAGGAAGCCCCTGGATCCATGGGGCATGCGTTGTTACCTCCATGTTATACCAGAAATTAAAGTGTCCTATGAAAGGGAAGATTGTTACTGTTTGTGGAGAAGAGGAGTACATGGTCAGCCACCTAAATTCATTCTGGTACATGGAGATGGACGGAGAATTCATCGAGACTCCCTGCCAAGCTTTTGAAGTAATTTCCCCTCCTGCTATTAAAGATGTTTCTGCCATTCCAAAGACTATCAGGGTTCTATGAAAGATGGCTTCCTTGAAGGATGCCAAAGCTACTATAGAAGAAGGTGGTTGCACTATTTGGGGTCAGCTTCCTAATATCCCCTATAAATCTAATAAGTTTAGTTTGGGCTTTACTGTAGAGAGTCAGAGAGATGTTCGTCACGCTCATGCTGGAACACCGCCGTTCCGTATCAGCAATAATGGAGTTAATGCAATAGGGGATACTGACAATGATAGTGACTTCGATAGCTAGATCTTTCCTACCATGGGCAACAGACTCAACAATTGGAAGTCGGAGGACATTATCTTTATCTCCTTTAGTCAGGAGTAATATCTATTTCTGTTTTATTACTTTAAGAAGTTTGGTTATGTAATTTCTTTTAAAAACAATGACTTTAAACCTTGTGTCTTTCCCAGGGTACAATGGTCCATTTATTAAGGGTTGTCATTTCATAAGTCGTATTTTCATTTAAAAGCATTAGACGTTTTACATTCAAATTCTGCGCTCTGTCTTTCTTTTACTTTATTGCACTTTCAAATAGCTATGTGTTCTTACACACACCCACACACTACATTGCAGATCCACATCCACTCTGGATCTCGTTGATAACGATTCTGCTATTGCTGCTTATGACTTTGAAAATATGATCCACCAAGTCGAGGACGAAGGTGAGGAAGATTGTGAAATGCCTGGAGAATTTTCCAGACTCTTAATACAAGAAGAAAAGGCTATCCAATCGCATGAAGAGCCAGTTGACGTCATAAATCTCGGTACTGAGACAGACAGAAAAGAGGTCAAGATAGGTGCCAAATTAGAGGGCAATGCCAAGAACAGGTTGATTAAGATGTTGTATGACTATGTTGAAATATTTGCTTGGTCATACAAAGACTGCCAGGGCTCAATATTGATATTATGGTTCACCATCTGCCAATTAAAGAGGGTTGTTCTCCGATTAAGCAGAAAGTTCCTCGCATGCATCCTGAAATATCGGGAAAGATCAAAGTAGAGGTTATGAAACAATTCAATGCAGGGTTCTTAGCAGTGACGTCATATCCTCAATGGGCTGATAATGTTGTTCTGGTACCAAAGAAATATGGAAAGGTACATATATGTGTAGATTACAGTGATCTGAATAGGGCAAACCCAAAATATAACTTCCTGCTTCCACATATTGATGTTTTGGTTAACAACACCGCTCAGCACAAGGTATTCTTCTTCATGGATGATTTCTCGGGTTATAATCAGATCAAGATGGCCCCTGAAGACATGGAGAAAACTAACTTCGTCACACAGTGGGGCAATTTATGTTACAAGGTCATGCCTTTTGGGTTGAAGAATGCCAGGGTAACTTATCAGCGTGCCATGGTAGCTTTATTTTATGACATGATTCATCATGAGATAGAAGTTTACGCCGATGACATGATAGCAATGTCACAAACTGAAGAAGAACATCTTAATCATCTACATAAGTTATTTGAAAGATTGAAATAATACAATATGAGGTTGAATCCAAACAAATGCACCTTTGGGGTGAGGTCTGGAAAACTCCTAGGTTTCATCGCCAGTGGTGTGAAGACGAGCTTCCGAAAGTGATGTATGATTCTTCAAATTCTCTACTCATTATATTTATGGTATATATTGCTCTCTTCTTTCCCCATTCCTTTTTTCTAATGACAAAGGGGGAGAAGAATTATTGTTTATTTGTGTTTTATTTTCTCTAACAAAAGTGCAGCAAGAAAATTTCAAAGAAAACTCTCATGCATGGATCAAGGGGGAGTCTTTGACTTAGGGGGGGGGGGGGGGGGGGGGTTCAAATTGATAGAGAAATCAAGATGCACCAAAATTTTCAAACAAAGGTTGTCATCATTAAAAAGTGGAAGAATGTTAAGATAAACTTCCTAAAGAGTTTTGATGAAAACAAACTATTATTGATTGCAAAATATAATGGCTCAAGTCAAGACATCTTAATCAAGTCAAATTTATCAAAGGATGAGAAAAAGCATCATGAAACAATATGGCTACGGATCAAGATTGCAACATTATGAAGACTTGCATTTATCTTAATTTATTGAGGTATAAGCATGCATTATATATTGATAAATTAGTGCTTAAAATAATCTCTAAAATTCACTTGCATACATGGTTCATTTGGTTGAAAATATCTCACTATTTCTAGCTTTAAAATAAAATATTTTTTATCATGCATTTGAAAATTTATTTTTCATGCTTGAACCATGTCAAATCAATTTCAAATAAAGTATATTTACTTGGATAAATCAATAGATGTTGCATAAGGTTGGTTCAAAAATTTAGACATTTTTTTAATTTTTTCAAATATTCAATTTTTGGTAAATTAAGGCGTTTTGAACCCCCGTAACAGCACAAAAACCACCCTAATTTACAACGTTCTGAAGCAATACTTTATTTTTTTGAAATTCAAAAATAATGTTCTATATTTGTTAAGTTAGGTATTCATTAAAACTGACTTAATAAGTCCTGTACGAATTTGAAAAAATAATATTTTTTAACACCTTTTCTTGCATCTTTTCATGAAACTATTTCTTTTTAACTTGACAATTATTCATGATTTTTTTTTGCATAACTTTACCATGTTTCGTAGAGGTGTTATTCTTATATAAATACATGAAATTTAAAATTACAATTCACCTTTTCCATTACAATTAACATCATTATATTCATTCATTTTCAAAAACAAGTGTTTTGATATTTCAACTTTCATTGAGAATTTTTCTACATGTGTTCTTCATATTATTTCAGAAAAATTCCTTCATTATTCATAAACACTTGAGTATTAATATATCTTCATATATTGCTTGTTTGGAAGAGAAGATCAATCATTATTATTGATATATATTCATCAATTTTTTACTTAATATTTTTCCATATTTAGTTGTAAATTCTTTATTGTCCAAAATTGTAGGAAACAAGAGAGTAGAAAGGAAATGATTGTTTTCTTGTTCTACTTGTTTGGTTGTATATTATTGTCCAAGATTGTTGGGAGCAAGAGAGTCATTAAGAGAGGATTGTTCTCTTAGTGTACTTAGTGAAAATCCAAGAGGATTGTTCTTGGTGGTTTTATTGGTTAGAGTCTTGTATAGAAGGACTAGGGTGTCTTGTCTAGAGATCTAACAATAATGAAATCTCTTTCATGTTGAAAGGGGACTGGAGTACTCTTGGAATATGATGGGAACCAGGATATATCCTTGTGTTATTTACTTTCCGTATTTTATTGCTTTTATCACTTAACCAAAACCAGAAAAGGAAGATCAAAGATTCATAAAATCCGAAATAATTTTAAAAATCCTAATTCACCCCCCCCCCCTCTTAGGCGCACTCTTATACTTACAAGTGGTAAAGGTATTGAAGTTGATCCCACAAAGGTTAAATCTATTCAAGAAATGTTGGCTCCCCGTACTAAGAAAGAGGTCAGAGGTTTCTTAGGACGACTGAATTACATTACCCGATTCATTTCTCATTTGACTGCTACATGTGAGCCAATCTTCAAGTTGCTGAAGAAAGATCAAGTAGTAAAGTGGAATGACAACTATCAAACAGCCTTTGATAAAATCAAGGAGTACTTACAAGAACCTCCGATATGGCACCAGTTGAAGGAAGACCTTTAATCATGTACCTAACAGTGCTAGAGAATTCAATGGAGTCTGTATTGGGGCAACATGACGAGTCTGGTCGAAAAGAGCATGCAATATACTACCTTAGCAAAAAGTTTGTCAACTGTGAAACAAGATATTCATTGCTCGAGAAAACTTGTTGTGCTTTGACATGGGATGCTCGCCGACTAAGACAGTATATGTTGATCCATACTACTTTATTGATCTCTAAAATGGATCCCATCAAGTACATATTTGAGAAGCCAACCCTCTCTAGAAGAATAGCCCGATGGAAAATGGTCGTAACAGAATATGACATTCAGTACACCATTCAAAAAGCAATCAAAGGAAGTGTATTGGCAGATCATTTGACACATCAAGAGGTAGACGACTATCAGTTTATGAATTTCGAGTTCCTGGATAAGAATATTATGCTAGTTACAAATTGTGAAGAGCCTGGAATGTATGAAGGACCTGAGCTAGGATCCCAATGGACTATGGTTTTTAATGGAGCTTCTAACGCACTTAGAAACAGAATTGATGTTGTAATGATCTCTCCCCATGGTTGTCATACGCCCTTCACTGTCAAACTTTGCTTTGACTGCACCAATAATATGGCTGAATATGAAGCGTGCATCATGGGTATTAAAGCTGCTATTGACCTGAGAATCAAATTCCTGAGCGTATATGGGGATTCAGCCTTGGTAATCAGTCAAGTCAAGGGAGAATGGGATACGAAGCATCTGAATCTTATCCATTACCGAGAACATGTGTTAACCTTGATTCCGTACTTCGAAGAAATTACTTTTGAGCATATCCCAAGAGAAGAGAATCAGTTGCCGGATGCATTAGCTATAAATTCATCCATGTTCGAGGTCAGATGGGACAATGAGGCTCCTAGAATTACCATTGAAAGATTTGACGAACCGACACATTGCTACGAAATTGATACTGATGGAGTAGAAGAAAAACATTGGTTTCATAAAGTGAAAAGGTACCTTGAAGCTCAATAATACCCTGAAGAGGCGTCGATCAATGACAAGAAATTCTTACGGGGGTTCTCGGCTAAGTTCTTCTTGAGCAATAGAATTTTGTACAAGCGTAATCATGATTCAACTCTAATTCGTTGTGTAGACAAGAAGGAAGCAGAGAAAATTATGGAGGATATGCACGAAGGCATCTTTGGTACTCACTCCAGCGGGCATACTATGGCTAAAAAGATTCTGAGAGCAGGTTACTATTGGTCGACTATGGAAACTGATTGTCACCACCACTCGAGAACTTGTCATAAGTATCAAATTTATGTTGATAAAGTTCATGTGCCCCCAGTACCTTTGAACATCATGATTGATCCTTGGCCATTTGCAATGTGGGGAATTGACATGATCGGATAAATCAAGCCTACTACTTCTAACAGACATCGCTTCATTCTCGTCGCCATTGACTAATTTACAAAATGGGTTGAAGCAGCCCCGTTCGCCTCTGTTACTAAGAATGTGGTTGCCCGGTTCATAAAACATAACCTTATCTGCCGGTATGGTATCCCCGAGAGAATCATCACGGACAATGATACCAACCTCAACAACACTATGATCACTGAACTCTGCATGCAGTTCAAGATCAAGCACCACAACTCTTCTCCGTATCGACCAAAGATGAATGACACAGTGGAAGTCACAAACAAGAATATTAAGAAGATCATACTGAAGATGGTTGTGACTTACAAATACTGGAACAAGATGTTACCATTTTCTCTTCATGGTTATCGTACTTCAGCATGAACATCAATCGGGACAACCCCATTCTCTCTGGTCTATGGCATGGAAGTTGTCCTACCTGTCGAAGTTCAGATTCCTTCTTTGAGAATTATAAAAGATGAAGACTTAGACGAAGACGAGTGTATTCAGACCAGGCTAGACCAATTGAATCTGATTGACGAAAAGAGGCTTACGGCTATCTGTCACAGTCAGATGTATCAGAAATGTATGATCAAGGAATTCAATAAGAAAATCAAGCATCAGGTATATCAGGCTGGTAACTTGGTAATAAAGCGCACCATTTTACCGCAAGGTGATCCCAAGGGAAAATGGACTACCACCTACGAAGGGCCATTTGTTGTCAAGAAATTATTTTTGGATGGTTCTATGATACTAACCACCATGGACAATGAGGATTTCCCGCACCTTGTGAACATGGACATAGTTAAAAGATACTACGCATGAAAACGACCAACTAGGTTGACTGGCCTAGGCAAAAATAAGGGCATCCCGACGAACCAAAAAGGTTTGGGAAAAAATTAGGGATATATATATATATATATATATATATATATATATATATATATATATATATATATATATATATATATATATATATATATATATATATATATATATATATATATATATATATATATATATATATATATATATATATATATATATATATATATATATATATATATATATATAATATTGTACACCGGCAAGTTGAAAACCTGAAAAAAGCAGTTTGGGTAAAAAAGGGTATCCTGGTGGGCTGAAAACTCGAAAGGGCGTTCCAGGAAAAAATTAAGGATTAAAGCGTACGACTATGTCCCGTTGGATCACTTACAACAAGCTTTATTACCAAAGTCAAAAGTTTAAATGGTACAGATCAGTTCAATCAACTTCTTCTGATATCAAGGGATGAGATGTTTAAAGACATAAGGGAAATAACGGAGTTGGAACCCAACGAGATCATTTCCACATAGATATATGTTTTGTTTTCACTTTGTACTCTTTAATTTCATGACAATTTCCTCTTACTAGGATTTATGCCTCTTTTTTGTATAAAATCGTATATTTATGTCTTTTTTACCCTCCCATTTTCTTCAAAGCATGCTCACAAAAGGTCTCAAATATTCAAAGCCACTCAAGAGTTGACTAGTCAAACCTCCTCCTAAGCAAGGAACTTCAACTAGGGTTTGGTGCTTCTCAAAGAATATTGGGCTGCAAGGGTCTCCAATGACTTTCATGGTTCATCATAGGTCCTCAATAATGCTTATGTCAAGTTTCAAGTCTTGCATCACATGTTTTCTCAGTCAATAGCTCAGAAGATTGAAAGTCAACTGTATTGGGTAAAAAGTCAACAATCACACAAAATTCAAACTTTGACTTTTTGGTCAACATTGGAATTTAAAAATCAAGAATCATCAAAATATTCAAAATTATCAAGTTTGATCATCAATAATCAACAAATTCAAGAAAATCAAGAAAAAGTCAACAAAAGTCAAAAGTTGGAAAATTTTCTAACACTTAGAAAAATTTCCAAGTGTTTTGTTCTTAACAAAGTCACTACTTTATGGCCACTTTTCACTAAGATACAAACTGATTCAAGGAAAAATTTCAACATGAAAGTTTTAGGAATTAATGAATTCTACAACTTTGTTAATGTGGGATGATCCTCAAAAAGTGCTTGGATTGAGAGATATCGGCCCATGAAGTTCTGATATTTTTATCCAACACTTAGAAATATTTTTGATTAGTTTTTTCATCTCAACTTCTTAGCCATTTTTCACAAATTTCCCTTTTTTTTAGCCAAAATGGTCAACGTGAAAGTTGAAGATTTGATTCAAGCTTTCCAAAATGTCCAAGAGAGAAAGTTGGACATTCAAACTTGAATCATGAGTCATTTTTTTATGATCTTATGGCCAAAACTCCAACCAAAGCTACAAGATCTCTCTTTCCAGGTTATGTTATCTCCAAATCTCTCCATATTTAAGTAATTACACAGGTCCTAAGTGTATTACACAAGGATTAGAAGCATTGTCCAAGCATGATACCACTTATGGTTGAATTTGCAAAAAGTAACATATCCACTTTGATAAAGCAAGCTTAGTGCTAACCACTCTATTCATTCAAGCTTGTGACTTATTCCAAAGATTACAAACAATCTTGGTGATCAGAGGCAATCTTATAGCAACTAGTAAAGCATGACAAATTCCCTTGAATCACTTTTTTTCTTCACCATGAAGCAACTTGCTTTTTGGTGCAATTTGAAACCAAATGGACAAACCATCCTTCCATGTGAACTAAACTTGATTTCTGCAAGTTATACAAGTCATTTTCCACCTCTATAAATATAGAAGCCAACCTCTAAGCTCAACACACGAAAATCACTCTCAAAAACTACCATTGTTGCATATTTGAAACTTACAACATCCAACTTCAAATTCACTCGTGCGTTTTCCTCTTTTATCATTCAAACACCTTAGGTACATCATATAGGAGTTGTCCAAACACCTGAACAACTTCTAGAACATGTCCATCACCATCTTCCATTCTCAAACCCGAGCTCTGCACATTGAGTTGAGGAGGATGACTCATTAAGTCTCAAGGAAATATAAGCATTGGAACACGTTCAGGGAGGTCCAAGAAAGCTTTTGGCATCATTTATTTGCACCTGGAAGCATCCATACGCGTTCTGAGTTTTCACTTCAAGAGGTAAGTTTTCCAAACTGTGATATCTTGATACAAGCATCATTGGCATTTTCATTCTAAAGCAAAAATGTAGATATCATGCCTCTAAATCTAACCATGTCCTCAGTTCTCATTTAAATTGACTGTGTGATGAGAATTTTGACTCTGAACCATTAGGAATTGTTTTTGGCACCAACAGAAATTCTCTTTAATCTTTGAGTTTTAGCTTGAGTAAATTACATGGTTGAATTCATGATTAAATTTCAAGCAAGTTTGATTTTGGAAGTTTTCAAAATGGATGAGAAATGAGAGTTTTCGAAAATCATCAATAGTGTTATAATTGTCTGCGCGCGCGAGGATGAAGAAGATAACATTTCAAATTTTCAAAATTCTTTTTATAATATATTTATTGGGTGTTGTTTCATAATCAGATGAAACAGTCACCTCAGTGGTAGAAACGCGCGTACACATGTCACTTTCACTACAAGGGCGAGGGTTCGAACCATAGTGAACTCCCCTTTTGCCATTTTGTGAATTATTTTGATTTATTTTCTTTTCTCACACCCCCCTCCCATTTCTTTTACAATGCAGGCCCATTCATTATTTATTTTTGCATTTTCTGGCCCATTCACTTTTGTTTCAACTAATTATTTTTCTTTTTAACTAATTCTTATTTAAATCATAAAAAATTAGAGTTAGGTTTAATTAATTAATTTAATTTTTATAAACAAAAAGTAATTTAATTTAATCACATTTTGTTTTGTTTTATTAATTTAATTTGTAAATTAATTAGAACTATGAATTATTACTATAAAATTATTTTTTTCTAAACAAAACATCAAAAATATTTTCTAACACTTAGCAATTTTTAGGGTGTTAAAATTCTTTCCCTTTTCACTGTCTCCGCGCGTTTGCTTATTTTTCGCATTAATATAATCACGTAAATGTTAAGGGATGTAATAGTTTAAATTAGGGTTTTCTTTATTATTTTTCCCCATTTATAAATTTGTACCCCCATTCCCGAAGCATTGTAATAGCGTAGGACATTTAATTTCCGCAATTTACTGCTTTCCTTATTACTGTTAGTTTAATAGGATTGTATGGCAAGATCTAAAACAAAATGCTAGATAACCATAAATACAAGTTAAATTAAAGGAAATCAAAACACTGTTCACACATGCACCACTAGGGTGACTCCACTCAATGCCTTCGGATAAAAAACAGTCATGTCCCTCGAACATGAGATGCTTTATCAAAGACCCTCGATTAAAATATCGTAGTCCCTCGAAGACCCTTCGATGCTTCCTTCGGTAAACGATCTTAGTCCCTTACGAAAATTGTTAAAGCCTCATACAAGTTGTCTTTTATGATTGTATGATGACCCGTGCCTGTCCCTCACATCCAACAATAGGGCTTCCTACTAACTAATGGTAGGGTAGCACTATCTAAAGGAGTAGGAAGAGAACATATACTTTTTTTGAGTAGGTAGAACGATCGTAGTCACTTGCTCACAAACTTTTCAAAACAAAACATCTTTTCACAAAAAAAAACACTTTCTTTCAATAAATATTTTCAAAACAAACATTTTATATACATTCTCAACGATACGAGAATCATTACAAAATTTCCGCACTTAGGCATTTTCAAAATATTTTCAAACATACACAAACACAAAGCATTTCAAAAATGAGCTGGAGATTAAGAGCCCGTAGAAAACTACAGATGAAAAGGGTGTTGTGATACGGTGGGAGAACTGACTTGATTGTTTTGCTTTTGTGTTTGCAAATGTTGCAGTTTAGCAAGAGTCGCCACTGACTTTTCTTTTATCCAAAAGGAAAGTTGAAAAAGCACAGGAAAGACCTTTAGAGATGTTTTCTTGAGTTCGGGGGGTAGATCATGAAAAGGGAAGGTATTAACAACCTTTTAATCCATGGTTTTCCATGGGCTCCTAGTTTCTTGCTAGATCACTTGCTTTTTTTGTTTGAACGTACTTGTGGTGTGGGTTTTGAAAGTATTTTGAAAATATGACTTTGTAATGATTCTCGTCTCTATAAGAATGCGTACAAAGTGTTGTTTAGAAAATAGTTCAAAGAGGTGTTTGTGGAATGTGTTTTTTGAAAGTGATTTTGAAAAGGGTTTTCTTTGTAATGATTCTCGTCTCTATAAGAACGCATACTAAGTGTTGTCTTTTGAAAATGTTTTCAAAGTGAGAGTGTCGGTGTATATAATGTTTTTGTTGTGAGCAAGCGAGCAACTAGGAGCGAATCTACCTACTCAAAAAGGTCTTTAGATGTTCTTTTCCTCCTCCTTTAGATGTTGTTATCTTACCATTGATTTGGTAAGAAGCCCCATCGTTGGATGTGAAGGGACGGGCGTTGGGACGTTTTGTATAGTCATAGAAAGCAATGTTGCAAGGTACCTTAGAATTTTCTTTTAGGGACTAAGATCATTTGTAAGGCAACTTAAATAGCGTCATCGAGGGACTATGATCTTGTATTTCGAGTGGTTTTGCTAAGACACCCCACATGCGTAACATGACCATTTTTAGGCAACAAGTAGAGTTAACCTTAAGGGTGCATGGGTGTAAAGTGTGTTCGATTACATGCATTTTAATCTTGGTTAGGATGGTCTATTTGTTGATTTTATCTTGCCATACACACCCTAATTACTAGCATTTACATTCAAAAGCAATAACTTGAAGAAATGTAAAGTCCTACGCTATTACAATATTTGGGGGATGGGGGTACATATTTACGAATGGGGATTGAAAATAAAATTAAATCCTAGATTATCATTACAACCATATTGAATGGATAAGAATGTACAAAAGATGTAAAATGGACTTGTTTTATTTTAAGAAAATATTTTTGATCTTTTGTTTTTTAAGAAATATAATAAAGCATGTAAAAATAAAATAAAAAATGTTTTTTTGTGTCTTTTTTATTAATGAAATAGAAAGTAATAGCAAAAATAGTGAGAAAAAGAAAAATAGAATCAGCGTATTGCTGACTAAAGGAGGTCAGAAGTTCTGACTCTGGCGTGCTGCAAAACAGATATCCTGTTAGTGAAAAATGGGTAAGGTCAGAAGTTCTGGGTCCGCTGGGAAAGAGGTAGTTTTCAGAAGTTCTGATACCACCGGCAACAAAGTAGATTTCAGAAGTTCTGATACCACTGGGAGGACTTGGTCTCCCTCTCCATGCTAGTCAGAACATTTGCAACTTGTTCATTTCTCAATAAAAACAGAAGATGTGCATATGACAGTTATGGCAAGTGTCATAGTGTTTCAGAAACAAGAAATATCATAATTATAAATCAGAGGCAAGTATGAATTTGCTAATCCTACTTCTGAGTTCTAATTTCGTCAAGAAGTTCTGAACTGATTTATTCCCTACTTAGGCAGGCAGATGCATGAAATCTCAGAATATGTACAACATCAGAAACATGATATCTACATTGTATTTTTGAACATGAAAATCTGGTGATGCTTAAGTAATATGGTGAGAGTCAGCAGCCGCTTACCTTGCAGCTGGAAGAGATTCTATGAACCGAAATTAACCTCAACTCTGATGATGTTCTGAGCAGCTTCTTCACGTACTCAGCAGGTTGAAAGTTTTCAACTTCTAGAACAGCAAAGGGGTGATGTTCTGACTTCTTTGAGGTGGAGGTGGATGTAGAGTGTATGGTAGTATGATTACAGAAGTTAGGGCAGTTTTTAATATGTGAATCAGAAACTGTGTGGATGGTTTTAGTCAAGAAATACTTGAGAATAAATGGAGTCTGAATGCAAGGAATCAAAAGTTAACAGGTTTTGTATGTTGTGTTTACATTTCTTGGACTCTTGGAATTTTTGCAGGGGTTCAAGGCTTTTTCTTTCTTAAATTTCTGACCTTCTTTCAGTTTCCAATGGTTTCCAATTTATAGGCAAGGATTCTTGTAGCTTGGAGAGATCAAGGGTACAGCTATCATGCGCTAGGCGCTGACTTGTTCTTGAAGCAAGTTCAAATAGGTGTGGTAGTTGACAGTTTTTAGCCATGCCTAAACTGGATTAGCAAGCAGGGATTAAGGAAAAGTAAGCCCAAAAGAAAAAATCAACGCATGGGCCCTAACATATTTCTGTAAAAAAGTTGCTTTTAAGGAAAGCAAAGGTACTTATATGCCACATGTGGGGAGATCTCTTGGATAAAGACTCAAAAGTGGTTGTGAGCATTAAATGAGCATTAAATGGTGATGAGATTTATCAAACCAGAAATCCTGCAATGTGAGATCTTGCATCATTGCTTAATTCTAGATCAGAAGTTCCACTTCAGCGTAACCTAGAACAAACATCCAACTTCTGATCTTTGTATCTTTTTGCTTCAGCATGCTCTGAAGGATCCCTCAGACTTTCCAGGAAGCTTGCAGCATGCTTTGTAACCTTCTTTGATTTACTCTTTCAAACTCTGACTGAAGCTTTATGAAAACTTGCCCAGAAGTTCTGACCAAACTCTGTCTTGAAAGTGTCCAGAATTTGCTGAGTGTTTCAGTTTCAAGGACGTATCTTTGGGGAGTTATAACTCGAAAAACCCAACATTTTTAGGAGAAGTTCTGTTCTGCAATGTTTTAGATTTTTTTGAGATCTAAAACTCTGGTGTCAGAAGTTGATCCAGAATCAACTTGCATCAAGGTGAAAATCTGGCCAGAAGTTCTGAGTTTGTCATGTTTCTTAAACGTTTAGAAAAGTTCTAAGTATTTAAAATTTTGACTTTTCCCAAAGTAAATTGACTTTTGACTTTCTTGATGAAACGCACTTCATATTTCAACATGTCTTGATGAAAGATGATTCTTGAAACTTGGTTTTGGTCCAAAAGTCAAAGTTTGACTTTTTAGTGTGCAACTGACCATTTTACCCTTGTGAGTAATTTTCTTTGAAAAATTGCGGCTCAAGGCTTGGAATCGGATGGAAGCAAACCTGAGGGTCCAAAGTGATTCCTTGAGAAATGAGAGGGCAAATTTTGGGGTACCACATCTGCCCCTATTCAATCTTCTTAAACCTGAAGAGTTAGATTGGCGGATTTGTCGTTCGTGACTTGAAGGTGGAAGATGATTGAACACTAGATTGCCCAGAAATTTGCTCTCATATGAAGTAATGCTGATTGGTGATGTCGGGAATGGGCTTACAGATGCCATTTGGAAGGCAACGGGGAATCATCGGAGATGGGCTTAAAGATTCCATCCAGAAAAAGATCAATTGCATAAGAGATTCCTTGGAGAGAATTCCTGTACCTGCTGTTGAGGAGGACTTTGCTGAGGAGTGTAGATTTATGCCCTGGGAGGTAAAATCTAGGAGCTTCGGTTGTTCATTATTCTACCGGGGAATTAACTCTTAATTAAGGGAGCGAAAGTAGAATGCATACCTAGTTAGGGTCTAGGTTGTACAGCGACTTACTAGGGAAATGTGAAACTGATCGTATCTGGTCGGGTCTGGGCCTTTCGGTGTTGTAAACTGTTGTCTGGAGATAAGGGAGAAGGAACCTGGATAGTAGGGTTACTTTGAGATGAAATCCTGGATAGTTAGATTGGTGAATCTTCCATTCGTGACTTGAAGGATAATTTTTGGAGATGGGCTTAAAAGATGCCATCCAAAAGTGATTATTGGTTTTGTAATTTGGGAGTTGTAAGAATGAATATCATAATGGAATTTGTATCTGGAGCGTATCTGAAATTTTCGTTTGAATGAGTATCAGGATGGCATCCGTGTCTGGTGCGTATCTGAACTGTATCTGAGAGTTGAATCTGAATGAGTATCAGAATGGCATTTGTGTCTGGTGTGTATCTGAACTGTATCAAAAGCTGTCTTTGAATGAGTATCAGGATGGCATCCGTATCCAGAGCGTATATGTACTGTATCAAAAGTTGAGTCTGAACGAGTATCAGAATGGCATCTGTGTCTGGAGCGTATCTGAACTGTATCAAAAGTTGTCTTTGAATGAGTATCAGGATGGCATCCGTATCCGGAGCGTATCTGTAGTGTATCAAAAGTTGAGTCTGAACGAGTATCAGAATGGCATCCGTGTCTGGAGCGTATCTGAACTGTATCAAAAGGTTGAATCTGAATGAGTATCAGGATGGCTTCCGTGTCTGGAGCGTATCTGAACTGTATCAAAAGGTTGAATCTGAATGAGTATCAAGATGGCTTCCGTGTCTGGAGCGTATCTAAACTGTATCAAAAAGGTTGAATCTGAATGAGTATTAGGACGGCTTCCGTGTCTGGAGCGTATCTGAACTGTATCAAAATTGCATATTATTAACGGTAGCTGTTAATCTTATCCTGAAAAGGGTAAAATGTTAGCTAAAACATAATGTTTATGTTGTATGAAATGCATAGTATAATGCATTCGTGTCATCAATGTTTATGATATATGGATGCAATGTATGCGTATATGAGCTAGTTTGTTGTATTGTTGTTGGGTTGGGGAAAATAAATCCCTGATTGTCGCTGAGGATATGGAAGTCTTCATGTTTTGAAGTCAAAATGTTGGTGAATTTCCGTTTATAGAAACGAACTCTGTTGTAGGGGAAATGCCGTGTACTGCTTGTAAAATTCCATTGGGGAATCCTAAGAAATTTGACGACCGCTACTGGGGAGCGAAAACTGGGAGTTTTGTTCCATTGGGGATTTAAACGACGTACCGCAGGGGATTACTTATGGAATAGCCTAGAGACATTTCTCTATCCTTTCAACCTATCAGTAATTGTCTCTTTTCATTTCGTTTATTTGTAGACAGTAATTATATTCAAATGCATATGCTCAACAATGAACCATTGGACGTTTTTGTAAACAAAACACAAGTGTAAAGAAAAGACAAATAGTTTTTGCACTTTCAAAGGAATATTTTGTATTGATTTTGAATAAGTATTTTTTGTACAAGGGGAAAAACATTCTAGTAAGAGAATGTTATCGTAAAAAATGAAAATTTTGATACAAAGAAAAGATAGTTATGTGTACAAAAATCCCATGGGGTTTCCATTCTGCTATAGCCTTCATATCTCTGAGCGTCTTGTCTATTTGTTGCCTTGTCTGAAGATTATTGAATTTGATCAGAACCTCTGAGTTTGTCAGTGGAAGCCAAAGGTTGTTTGTAAAGTGATCCTATGGGTCATAGTCATACGTTTTAATTCCCTAACTTTTGCCTGGACCGCCCTTTCGAGTTTTCAATCCACCAGGAAACCCCTTTTTGCCCAAGTCTCCCTTTCGGGTTTTCAACTTGCCGGGTGTACCGATTTTTTTTGTTTTATCCCTAATTTTTTCCCGAACCCTTTTTGTTCGCCAGGATGCCCTTATTTTGCCTAGGTGTGTCAAGCTAGCGGGTCTCTTATGTATAGTATCTTTTGACTATGTCTGCGTTTGCAGGGTGCGACAGGTCGTCACCATCCATGGTGGTCAAGATCATTGCCCCACCAGAGAATATGTTTTTGATTACAAATGGTCATTCATAGGTAGGAGTCCATTTTCCCCTGGGATCACTTTGTGGCAATATGATGCGTTTGATCACTAGATCCCCAACTTGATATACTTGGCGTCTGACTTTCTTATTGAAAGCCTTGATCATCCATTTTTGATACATTTAACCATGACAAACAGAAGTAAGTCTCTTTTCATCAATCAAATTCAGTTGATCAAGTCGAGTCTGGATCCAATCGGCTTTGTTCAACCCTGCATCCTTCATAATCCTCTAAGAGGGGATTTGAACCTCAATAGGCAAGACAGCCTCCATGCCGTAAACCAAAGAATAGGGTGTTGCCCTAGTTGATGTGCGAGTTGTGGTACGATAACCGTGGAGAGCGAATGGTAACATCTCATGCCAGTCTTTGTATGTGACTGTCATTTTATGTATGATCTTCTTAATGTTTTTATTTGCAGCTTCGACAACACCATTCATCTTTGGCCGATAGGGAGAAGAATTGTGATGTTGAATCTTGAATTGCTCGCATAATGCGGTGATCATAGTGTTATTGAGATTTGTACCATTGTCAGTGATGATCCTTTCTGGGATACCATACCGGCAAATGAGGTTTTGCTTGATGAAGCGGGCAATAACATTCTTGGTAACGAAAGTGAAGGAAGCTGCCTCCACCCATTTTGTAAAATAGTCAATGGCCACTAGGATGAAGCGATGTCCATTGGAGGTTATCGGCTTAATTTCCCCAATCATATCAATTCCCCACATAGCAAAGGGCCAAGGATCCGTCAAGACATTCAGAGGAACCGAAGGTACGTGCACCTTGTCAGCATAAATTTGACACTTATGGCAGGTTCGAGAGTGTTGATAGCAATCTGCTTCCATGGTAGACCAGTAATAGCCTGCCCGTAGGATTTTCTTTGCCATCGTATGCCCACTGGGATGGGTACCAAAAGTGCCTTCATGCAATTCAGCCATGATCCTTTCAGCTTCAACCTTATCTACGCACCGAAGTAACACAAAGTCATGATTGCATTTGTACAGGATGTCGTTACTAAGGAAGAACTTAGTGGAGAATCTCCTTAAGAACTTCTTGTCATTAACTGAAGCTCCTTTCAGATATTCTTGAGCCTCGAGATACCTCTTGACTTCGTGAAACCATGGTATTAATCTCGTGACAGTGTGCTAGTTCATTCATCCATTCGATGGTGATCTGGGGAGCCTCGTCATCCCAATTAAGTTTAAACATAGATGACATTGTAGCGAGAGCGTCTGCTAGCTGATTTTCTTCTCGCAGAAAATGCTCGAAGGTAATCTTCTCAAAATGTGGTAGCAACGTCAAAACATGTTCTTTGTAAGGGATAAGGTTTGGGTGTTTGGTGTCCCATTCCCCTTTGATCTGACTGATGACCAAAGCTGAATCTCCAAATACGTCTAAGGATTTGACTCCCAAGTCTATGGCAACTCTGAGACCAAAGATGCACGCTTCGTATTCCGCCATGTTGTTCGTACAATTGAAGAAAATTCTGGCGGTAAAGGGAGTATGACACCCTTCCGGAGATATGAGTACAACACCGATACCATTACCAAGTGCATTGGATTCTCCATCAAAGAACAAGGTCCATCGGGATCCTTGTTCAGGTCCGTCGTATGGCCTGATTTCTTTGCAATTGTCTAATGTCATGATGTCTTCATCCGGGAATTCAAACTTCATGGACTGATAGTCTTCTACAGCTTGGTGAGCAAGGTGATCAGCTAGCACACTGCCCTTTATAGCTTTCTGGGTAGTATATTGTATGTCATATTCTGTAAGGATCATCTGCCATCTAGCTATTCTCCCAGAAAGAGCAGGCTTCTCGAAGATGTATTTTATCGGATCCATTTTAGATATCAACAAGGTAGTATGAGTCAGCATATACTGTCTTAGCCGGCGAGCAGCCCATGCCAGAGCGCAGCAAGTTTTCTCGAGCAGTGAATATCTAGTTTCATAGTCGGTAAACTTTTTGCTCAGGTAGTAAATAGCGTGCTCTTTTCGGCCAGACTCGTCATGCTTCCCCAATACATACCCTATTGAGTTTTCTAAAACAGTCAGATATATGATCAATGATCCCCCCTCGACTGGTGGCATCAATACAGGAGGCTCTTGTAAGTATTCTTTGATTTTTTCAAAAGCAACTTGGCACTCATCATTCCATTTGACTACTTGATCTTTATTCAAGATCTTGAAGATTGGCTCACAAGTAGCTGTCAGGTGAGAAATGAATCTGGCAATATAGTTCAAATGTCCCAAGAATCCTCTGACTTCCTTCTCAGTATGGGGAGCAGGCATCTCTTGTATTGCTTTAACTTTGGCAGGATCGACTTCAATACCTTTGTTACTGGCGACAAAGCCAAGGAGTTTACCAGACCGTACCCCAAATGTACACTTGTTTGGATTCAACCTCAGCTTGTACTTCTTCAGTCTCTCAAATAGTTTTTATAAGTGGTCAAGATGCTCTTTTTCTATTTGCGATCTGGCTATCATATCATCTACGTAGACCTCTATTTCATGATGTATCATGTCATGAAATAAAACTACCATGGCGCGCTGATAAGTTTCCCCAACATTCTTCAGTCTGAATGGCATTACCTTGTAGCAGAATGTGCCCCACTGTGTGACAAATGTTGTTTTCTCCATGTCCTCAAGTGCCATTTTGATTTGGTTGTAACCTGAGAATCTGTCCATGAAGGAAAACACTTTGTGTTGTGTCATATTGTCAACTAGGATATCAATGTGGGGGAGTGGAAAATCATCTTTAGGGCTCGCCCTATTCAAATCTCTGTAGTCCACACACATTCGTACTTTGCCGTATTTTTTAGGTACGAGAACAATGTTGGCCACCCATTGAGGATAGGAAGTGACAACCAAGAATCCAGGATTGAATTGCTTTATAACCTCTGCTTTAATCTTTTCTGACATATCAGGTCTCATGCAGCGAACCTTTTGTTTTACTGGCGGACAATCTTCTCTCGTAGGCAAATGATGTACCACGATGTCCGTATCAAGTCCCGGCATGTCTTCATATGACCAGGTGAAGATTTCAACATAATCATGTAGCAACTGAATCAGACGCTCCTTCACACTGGATTCCAGATTGGCACCCACCTTGACCTCTTTTTTATCTTCTTCGGTACCCATGTTGATTATATCCACGGGTTCCTCGTGAGGCTGAATGGTTCTTTCCTCTTGTTGTAGCAGTTTGGCAAGCTCCCCTGGTACTTCACAATCTTCCTCACCTTCGTCTTCGGCTTGGTAGATTAGATTCTCAGAGTCACGAAAGGCCATAGCAGTATCATTACCCATGGGATCCATAATGGATGGATACCTGCATCATGAGTGTGGGTGTATGTAAGGATATAGCTATCTTTTAAAGAAAATAAAATGTGAAAGAAAAACAATGAGCACAAAAGTTTGTATGCAAAAACGTCCATGATTCATTGATGTCATATGAAGATGAAATAATAACCCTTAAAAATAGACCATTGTGCCTTGGGTAAGACACAAGGTTTTAAGAGTGTGAATTGTTTTGAATATTACAGATCCAACAAAATGTAAAGATAAATTACTGAGGGATGAAGGTTATTAGGACGAAGTCTCTAGCCTCCCAATTGATGAGCCCTCCATTGACAGTCAAAAAGATCCAATCCTCCAGGTTGCAATCATCTTCACCATCTTCTACCGCGTTGACCTCATGGTTGCTAATCTTCAAGGGTGGCCCTCCAGCACGAGCACGACGTACAGCCTTTTGAGCACTTGAAGTGAAACCTAAGCCAAACTTGTCAGACTTATACGGGATATCCGGAAGTTGCCCCCAGATGGTGCATCCACCCTCCTCTATTACTACTTTGGCGTCCTTTAGTGATGACATCCGGAGTGGAGGTCTTGTGATCTTAGGAATCTGGGACACAGTCTTGGTCATGGCCACCTATAGGGGGACCTCTTCGAAGTGTTGAAATGGAGTTTCAATGAATTCATCGTCCAATTCCACATATCTGAAGGAATTGAGATGGTTGATCATGTATTCTTCCTCTCCACGGACAGTGATAATATTCCCTTGAATCAGATACTTCAGCATCTGGTGCAATGTAGAGGTAACAATGCCAGCATTGTGGATCCATGGTCGTCCTAGCAGACAGGAGTAAGAAGGGCGGATGTCCATTACATAAAAGGTTGAATTGAAAGTTTGAGTCCCCACCTTTATGGGGATATCCACCTCCCCGTGTACCATCCTCTTCGAGCCATCAAATGCCCTTACTACTATGTTGCTTAGCTTCAATGTCAGTCCCTCGTAGTCAAGTCTGTCAAGAGCCTTTTTCGGTAATACATTCAAAGATGATCCAGTTTCCACCAAAACACGGGCCAGAGTTATGCCCCTACATTCCACAGAGACATGTAATGCCTCATTGTGCTTTCTTCCCCTCGGTGTCAGATCAGCATCCGAGAAGCCTAGGCCTTTATCTACTGTCAAGCTGGCCACGCAGTCTTGGAATTGATCAGCAGACGTCTCTTGAGGCACATGGGCTGTTTTTAGGAACTTCACCAAAGCTTTCGCATGTTCCTCGGATCATAGCAGTAATGCCAGCATGGGGATTTTGGAGGGAGTTTCCCCCAATTGTTCAACTACATCATAATCGCTCCTCTTTATAATTTTTAGGATCTCCTCCATTTCTTTCTTAGAAGTTTCGAGGATAGTCAATGGTTGGGCCTTTGTCCGGACAGGATCGACCAAAATACTTTTTCCTCGAGTTTCAGCAGCAGGAGCGTTGGTAGGAATGATATTAGGGGTTGTAACAGCTTCATCAATAGGAGCATTTGTAGAGATGATTACGGGTCCAGAAACTGCTTTTAGGGGAGCAATTTCTGGAGAAAAGATCCTACCGCTTCGGGTAATTTTACTAGTTCCGGCAATATTACTGATGTCGGAATCTTCTTCTTCGGAGTTTATCTCTTTGGCGGCCGGCCAGTCTTGTTTGATGCCATGGTAGTAAATATCCCCTCCATAATTCCACGGCACGGTTTTGTCTTATACATATGGGACTGGCCCAGACATTGTGATTATTAGAGGAGTTGTCTTCGGAACCGATATAATTCTAATGGGTATTTTGGTGGATACCCTGGAAGAATTGGCAGAAATGGTAATGATAGAAACATCTTCAATAGGAACAGGTGAAACAAGAGTTTTTTCAAACAAAATCTCTTTGTTATCTATCAGGCGCTGAATGCTTGTCTTCTACAAATGCCAATTAGTTAGTGAGGACAAGCAGGGATGGCAAACTTCATTACAGCCCGGGAACACACCGGCTTTCAACAAATTTATCTTAATGGTCAGAAGAGGAGTCATGAGTTCATCAACTATGGTAACAAGCAAATCTTCTTCAATAGCATTGGTATTGTGATCATGTCTGGGCATAGGAGCAGAAATGACATTTGGCTTCTCGGGCGCATCAAACTCAATTTCTTTTGCTTCGATGAGGTCTTGTATTTTGTTTTTCAGGGCCCAACAGTTATTAGTATTGTGGCCAGGGCTTTCAGAGTGATATGCGCAACGGGCATTAGGGTGATAATGAGGGGATGTTGTATTGGGGTTTTTTGGAGCTTCTTTTAAGGTTGCCAAGTTAGATCTCAGAAGATGCGGTAATACTTGAGACAATGTCATGTTGATTCTGGTGAATTGCCTAACTGGCCTTTCCATCCTTGGTTGATTATTTCTTTGTTGATCATATGTAGGCTTTGGGATCATAACAGCCCCCACCATTGGTCGACGTTCGGCTCTATCTTGGTTTCTTTGCAGATATACGGAAGCCACCTCTTTCTTTCCGATAAAAGGCTTCCTTACAACTGTTGAAGAAGATGTGTCTTTCTGAATTTTTCCATTCTTAATACCGGCTTCTATCCTCTCTCCGGTTAATATTAGTTCAGTAAACCCTACTGTGATACGGTGGGAGAGAACTGACTGTTTTTGGAATGCTGGTTTGTGTTTTGCGTTTGTTTTCGCAAAATGTCGCGGTAAGCAAGAGTCGCCACCGTCTTTTATTTTATCCAACAAGGAAAGGAAAAAAGCACAGAAAAATTCCTTTTTCGAGATGTTTCTCAGATTCGGGGGGTAGATTATAGAAAGGGAAGGTGTTAGCACCCTTTCTATCTGTGGTTATCCACGGGCTCTTAGGTACTTGCTCAAAGTGTTTTCAAAATTGCTTTTCTTTGTGTTTGTGGGTTTGAAGAAGTTTTTGTTTGAAAGGTGTAAGTGTGAAATGTTTTGTTTCATTTTGGAAAGAGCAAGTACTTAAGAACCATCTACCTACTCGAAAAAGGAATTGTTCTATGCTAATGTCCTTTAGACAATGCTATCCCATTATTGATGAGTAGATAGCACCGTCGTTGCAGTTTTAAGGGTCAATTCGATTAAGGGACGTTCGATCACTAAAGCAATGTTAGGATGCCTTAGCGGTAACCTTAATGTCTTAGATCATTTTTTCTGAGGCAACCGTTTCGAGGCAACTTATGATCTTTGGACAAGAGGGTGATCTCTAAAACTTCCTATACTCAATGACCGCGTTACGAAGGCAACCAAGTGGGGTGTACCCTAAGAGTGCGCATGTGCGAGTGTATTGTTTTCAGGTATTTTGTCTTTGTACATGTTAATGGTGATCTATGTTGATTTTAGGTTAAACATTCATTCTTGTCATGCATTCCTATTATCAAACATCTAACAGTTTATAAGTTGCGGAAATTAAATTGCGGAAATTAAACTAACTATTACAAGGCGTCGGGTATTTACATCGCCAAAAGCAACCCTTGAAATTAAAATGCGGAAAATAAATAAAGCGATAAAGATATTCAAAGTCCTATTAAGCTATTACATTCCGGAAACAGATACAATATTGAATAAGAATGGATCGCGTGCGGGAATTTAAATCGGGCGTAAGTTTTAGGGTTTTGACCCGTTGTTCTTCAAGAAAAGATTTTTGGTTATTTTGAATTTATGGAAGAAATTAAATTAAGTTAATTACTAAATTAATAAACTAATTAATTAATTAATGAAAATAATATTTTTGCATTTTTTTGATATTTAAATAAATAAATAAAAATTTGGTCAATGTTAATAAAAACCTAATTGTCTAAGTTAATTTTAATTATTGCAAAATATATTAAAAGTTATTCCTAATTAAAACCTAAATTAATTAAATTAATATTTATTAACAAAAATAAAATACTGAAATTTAATTTAAAATAAGAAAATATTTTTTGGTTTTTAACTTTATTAAGAAAAAGATTTAATTGGTTAGTTAATAATAAAATAATAAAAATAAATAATAAAAATAAATAATTAAAATAGTAAGAGTTTAGGAGGTTTGGGCCTGTTTTTGGGGGTTTATTCAGCAATTTCCATGGCCCATTTGTATTGGCCTGGTTGACTTTTGTGATCCAGCGCGTGCACTTTGACTATGTAGCATGGTGGACATCCCATCTGGACCACCAGATCTGGCCTAGGGCCATCTGGCAAGTGATTGGGTGAGGGAGCATGGTACGCTACAACTCCTGAAACGCACTGGAATACCTGAAGAAAAATAATAACAATGCATATGGGGGACCTGGGATTCGAACCCAGGTCCTGTTGGTAACTGCCAACTCCTCTTTCCACTAGGCCAACGCGTTTCTATTGTTAGTATATTCAATAATAATAATAATATGAGAAACAACATTAATATGCCAGAACAAAATAAAAATGCGCCAAGTATTTGAACCAACCAACCAGGGGGAGACACGTTTGTCGTCCCTGACCTCCAGCCCCCTGTAAATTTACCTGCGGATTTATATCCGCAGCTAAATTCGTATGTGCATCCTAAAATCCATTCCAGTCCATGGAAATTGATTCCAAGCACATGGTTGAATTCGTCTAGGCCTCCTGAACAAACCTATATCCTTCTTGAGTCTTGATTTCCCTGAAAAAGAAAAACCCCAAAACACGAACGAAGAATCCTAGATATGGGGGTTCTTCATCTAGGCCAGCAAAACACAATTGGCTAATGCAGAATGCTTATAAATTTGACGATAATCATGAATATACAAAGAGTTTGTAAGAAAAGTGCAAGAATAAGGATCTACGAATTCAAACGAAAATCATTTTTTGAGACACTTACAGAGTGTTGTACCCCAAAATTTGCCCTCCCATTTCCCCAACATTTTCTCATCACAAGACCTTTGAAGATCAAGATACAGTTAGGGTTTCCTCTGCTTAAGACTTCACCTTGCACTGTGGACTCAAATTAGGGTTGGTGTTTGCCCAAGGATGTTTTGACCTGAAAAGCCTAAGATGACTTTCATGCTTCATGTTGGACTCCCAAGTTTACCCATGCCAAGTTTCAAGTCTTGATTCCAAGTTTTACCCAATCAATTGGACAGTTGACCTAGAAATCAGCTGTATTGGGGAAAAAGTCAACTGTGGCCAATTGACAGTCAAACCTCATGAAATTTGATCCACATCAACATTATGAACTCATATGGACCATTTGATCAAGTTTGGATCACAATTCCCCAAGAAATTTGATCAGATCATCAAAAGGGCAAAATGGTCATTTTTAGGGTTTTGACTGCACAAAGGCAATTTTTGACTGTTTGACCTAGCCAATGGTAAACCAAGCTCACATATGGCCTCAAGGACTCAATGGAATTATCTTGACATGTTCATCAAGCTCAAAAGATCCCAAATACACAAGATTGACAGTTGAATTTCCCAGTCAACTGATCAATTTTGACTGTATACTGAAAAGTCAAACTTTGACTTTTTGGTCAAAATCAAAAGTCAAGATTCATTTTTCATCAAAACTTGCCAAATCATGAAACTTGTTCACCAAGAAATCTCAAAATGCAAATTAGGGTTTGAAAATGGAATTTTTCATAACTTAGAATTTTTCTAAGTTATGAAAAACCCTAATTTTTTCCCAACTTTGCCCCATCTTTTCACCATGATCCATTTGGATTCAAACAAAAGTCAAAACATGAAAGTTGTAGCTTGTTGCATAATCTATAACTTTGATTCACAAAGTTTTCTCATTTGAAGCTTGTATCTCAAGTTATATTTTTTTGAATAAGGGCACTAAACCATCTTTTAACTTAGTGAAATTTGACCTATTTTGACAAGGTTTTCTACCCTACTTCAAGGCCACTTTTCATACCCTTCCACTTGGAATTTTGATTTTCATTTCAAAGATGGATTGTATTACACATTCCAAGCTTTCTAAAATGTCCAAGAACTCATCAAACAACCTCATAACTTGAGAGATTCGAATTTCACAAGTTGGCAAAAATTCACTTTTGTTCTTCATCAAGACATGTTCATAATCTTGCCAATTTGAAATCAGTTTGCTTTATGATTGATTACAGGTCCTTGAACCATTTCATACTCAATAATTTAATGCATATTCAATGTGTTAAGGTCATGTTCTTTGTGTTCTAACATTGCATAATGGTTTAATCCTAAACTAGATAAAGTGAAATTTCCATTTTTGAAAAGTTTAGCTTTATGTCAAGTTTGTAATCCAACAAGTACATGAAAGATCTGCTTTGCACAAGATTATGTGCATAACACACTGATCAAGGGAGGCTTATGCAGCACATTAGGAGGCCCCCTACTAACCTAAAACAACCAACTTGCTTTTGTTGCTTAAGATAGAAGAAAAGTCCATAACTCATGCTATCTCTCATCTCAGCTAAGACACACAACACAAAAGCTATCAAACACATTCCATAGACAAAATCCAAGCTAACACACGAGCCCTTTCCATCTGAAACACTCCCATTGCTCTAATCACCTTGAAACTGCACAAACAGGGGAGCCCCTGCAGTTTGAGTGCAAACTCCCAATCCCTTCGAGCATTTTGATCCAAACCTTTTCCTCTACCTTCCCTACAACATATGCAAGCTAACCATGTCCTAAAATCAGACCTGTAACACCTCCAAGCCACTTCACCATTTTTAATTTTCTGTTTTGCAGTTGGAGTTCACTAGCTCGATTCAGGGAGTTTCAAGACAAAGTAGGAATTGGAAAAGCATCCTTACACTTCAAGGAAGCTGTACAAGTCATCATTTCACTCTGAAACACCCTCCATTGCAAAGCTCGACTCCAACTGAACATGTACATTCATGGAGTTCTATCTCCCTTGTTAGGCATTGTTAGCTTTAGATTTTTGAAGAAAACATGTCACAATCATAGCCCTGAACATGCTCATATGTTTAGATTTCATTTATATTTCGTGTGCTTAGAGAATTTCATGTCTGAACATTGATGAAAAGTTAGGTCAGAAATGGGGGGGAGAGAAATTCTCCCTCATCTTAGAGAGATAGGTCATGTTCTTTATATGGTTGAAACCGTCTCTTAATGCTCTACACTTTTCATGTTATGAGTTTTGCTTGAAAGTCCAGGAATCCAGAGATAAAAAACGCGTGTTTTTGCCTGAAGAAGGTTGTACAGAGGTTGAAGAAGAAGTGGTCTGGGCTGGGCCTGGATTTATTTTCTTTTCACACCCCATTTCCATGTTTACACCCCCCTGAGCCCATTTGTTCATTTCTTAACATTTTTGACTTTTTCTTTTTTGATTAACTTTGTTTATTTTTTCTCATGACATTTAAAAATTAAAAATATTTTTTTCATCATTTTTGTATTTATTTGCATATTTATTTGTTTATTTCTTTTGTTTGTATATAAAATATATATGTACCATTATTAGGATAAAATAGAAAAATGGTGTAAATACATTTTTATTTTTATTTACCTTCTGAAAATATTTCACACAAAAAATACTCTTTTATTTATTTTATTAAAATATTAAATAAATATTTATTTTGTGTATAATATATATTTAGGGTTTAATATATATATATATATGTGTGATTATTAATATATTTAAGACAAAATATAAAAATACTTGATTTTTTTATTTTTTATTAATATTTGATATAAAAATACCTTTTTCCATAATAAACTTCATTTTATTTTATTTTTATAAATAATGAATAAATAGTTGTATTAAATTAGAAAATAATACCTTTTCTTTAAAAATTAGGGTTTTTACCCTAAGTTCAAAATACCCCAAAAAATAATACATTTTTTACTTTCTTTTCTCTTTTACATAAATAATATTTTTTTCATACATATACAAAACATTTTTGTGCATCTTGCATTTTTATTTAATTTTTGTACATTATTTAAATTGCAAATATTCAATTGATGTAATAATTTAGATTTAAATTCTTGTCAATATCCCCATTTGAACATTTGTACCCCCCTTCCCATATTTGGTTTTGTAATAGCTTAGTAATTTTAATTTCGCACTTTATTGCTTTCTAATGATAACATGTTAGAATTAGGGTTTGTATGCAAAAAACGATAAAAAATAGTTTGGCCTAATACAAGATAAACAAGCATGAAAATGGATACACAAATCACACTTGCACCCCCTAGGGTATTCCACTTGTTGCCTTCAAATAAATGGGCCATATTGCATGTTGAACTTCTTTGGGCAAAGCAAACAATTTGAATGATCATAGTCCCTCGACAAAACTTTTCAAAAACAAACAAAAACAAATGATCAAGTCCCTTAGAGAAATTGCTCAAAGACATTTAACGCCGTTGCAATTATGGTCTAAAACGATGACCCGCGCCTGTCCCTTTCACATCCTAACACAAGGTTGCCCACCAAATACAATGGTGGAGCAAACTTGTTAAAAGGGTTAAAGTATAGCAATGATCTTTTGAGAAATTTAGGAGTAGATAACCTCTTAGTTATTTGAATCAAACTTGCAAAACAAAACACTTGCCTAATTTCAAAATCACACATCACTACACTTTCAAAACAACTTTCAAAAACAAATGAAAACCTTTTCAAAAGACATACATCTTTGTATACATCCCCACATGGATCATTACAAAGGTGGCCACCACATTGGCATCTTTTCAAAATATTTTCAAGACCCACACACTCAAGCACCATTTAAAACAATTGAAAACAAAAGGCAAGTGATCTAAGCAAGTAACTAAGAGCCCATGGATAACCATGGATAGAAAGGGTGCTAATACCTTCCCTTTCTATAATCTACTCCCCGAACCCAAGAAAACATCTCAAAAGGTTTTTGCTGTGCTTTTTAACCTTTCCTTAGGATAAAATAAAAAGTCGGTGGCGACTCTTGCTAACCGCAACATTTGCGAATACAAACGCAAACCTCAAGTCAGTTCTCCCACCGTATCACAGAACTGGCGACTCTGCTGGGGAAACTTTTAAAGTGGAGTAACCTTAGGGTTTAGATCACCTTTGTTTTCAATTGCTTGCTTTGTTTGCTTTTACATTTGTGGGCTTTGTATCGGAATTTTATAGATCCTAACCCGGATCTGGGGATACCTTCTTAGAAAGTAGCAACAAGGCTGTGAGGGAACTGTGCGGGGTATACCGACATGGTTGAAACAGTCTGCTACGTTGATGTGGCACTTTGGTGTGTACCGGTAACCCTTGAGTTCAGTCAAGGAGAGTACGGGGCCGCCGCGTGGTGTCGTGAAGCATCAACTGACCTTAGGAACCTTAATTGAACCATCTTGGCCTTTTTAGGGTAGTGAGATAACTGACTTTGGTGCAGTCCGAGGTTGGTTGATACTCGATACTACACTCAATTGAGGGTTGCTTTCCTGGAATATTTCGGTCGCCAGTTCAGTGGCTAAATCGAAACGATGAACAATGAAAGCAATCCAGTGATATTGGGACCTTTAGAACCCGGTTACTTTTGATAGGACAGGTTGAGCCCACCAAACTGCAAGAGGGTAATACCCAGACCCCATGCAGGCCTAAACTCTAAGGGCTTGTGTGACTTGTGTGCCTTACCATGTTTGCCTTTGTGAATATTTATAGCATATTTAATCATCACATCATTACATCATACAAACATCATGAGCATTGACTAACCATTTCAAGGGTTTCGAATCTTCATCTTTGTTTTTGTTTTATAGGACATGGAAACTGCTCGCAGAAAGACAATTCAGATTAGCCTTGTAAAGATCCCTCCTCAGCTTAAGGAACTTATGTCCAGGATTCCCGAGGGTTCTTCATTCAGTGAGAGACATGGAAGACTCATCAGCTTGGTTAACACCAACATTGAGGAGGACTTGATAAAGGTCCTGTTCCAGTTCTTTGACCCTCTGCATCACTGCTTCACCTTCCCGGATTATCAGTTGGTGCCTACATTGGAAGAATTCTCCCGACTTCTGAAGGTCCCTATCCTTGATCAACTACCCTACAACGGTACGGAAGAGGAACCCAAGCTTGAAGAGATTGCTAAAGCCTTGCACCTACAGACATCTGACCTCAAGGGACATTGGGAAGTTAGAAGTGGTATCAAAGGGTTCTTAGCCAGGTTTCTGTTTGAAAAGGCCCAAGAATGTTGGAACTCCCTTGACCTACAAGCTTTTGAAGAAGTCATGGCCCTCCTTGTCTATGGTTTGGTGTTATTCCCTAACCCAGATCAACTTATTGATATCAGTGCTGTCCAGATCTTTATGACCAGGAATCCTATACCTACACTGCTGGGGGACATCCTTCACTCATGTTACACTCGAACCATGAGAAGAAGGGGTGTCCTTTTGTGTTGCACTCCTCTCCTGGGAAGGTGGTTTATTTCGCACCTTCCACAATCAGTTTTGAAGAACGAGCGGGGTTTGAGATGGTCACAACGGTTAATGACTCTCACGCATGCAGATATACATTGGTGCCCTAGGTCTAGGGAAGACATCACTATCATTGATCGATGTGGGGAGTACCCCAATGTTCCTTTATTTGGAATCAAAGGGGGTATTACTTACAACCCATGCCTGGCTTGGAGACAGTTTGGTTATGCTCGGAGGGATGGCCCTCATGACATGTTAATTCCTGACATAGTTTTCGACTTCGACAACGATACTCAAGGACTTCGTCAGAGATTTATCAGAGCTTGGAGAATGCCAAGTAGGATAGACAGCAAGACATTGGGGCACCGGAACTCCATCCCGTTGGAACCTTACCTCAAGTGGGTACGAGCCCGCTCCCAGAAATTAGTGATGCCTTATCCTCATATGCTTCCTGTGATCAAAGAACCAGTCTTGGAAGGAGAAGCATCCTACACCATTCAACATCCCGACATGCCCACCTCCTGGGAAGAGATGCAGAAGAGCTGGGTCCAGCTTAAGGAAGAACGGAATTCTCTTGAGACCAGTCTACATGCTAGTGAAAAGAAGGTCCTGGAACTCACCCGCCTGCTGCACGAGGAAAGGAATCTCAACACCTACATCGCGCCAAAGAGGATGCGCAATGTTTTTTTACCTTAAGGAGTTATTTTGTAATATTTGGCCCATGAGGCATTTATGTACTAACGAATTTCTCCTTATTAATATGATGTGCGTTCCTTTTTGTCTACAACAAATTTTGAATATTCTAAATCCTTGAATGCATTGCATACATACGCATTCCATTGCACCATATGCATAGCAGGTACCCTATTTCGCAGGTTGCTTAATTTTCTTCGCTGTTTGTGTGAACAGTCATCATGAATCCAGACTCCTCCAGTGAGCAAGCAATCAAGGCTCTTCAGGCCCAAAGTGCACAGTTTCAAGAAATGGTCCTAAGCCTAGCCCAAGGTCAGCAAGAGTTGAAGACTCTACTCCTGAAGAAAAAGAAGAAAAAGAGGACTGCATTGTTCAACACCGGACGCCGATTTGGGAACACACTCCATAATGAAGCTGATCCAACCACTTCTTCTGCTGAGAAGAACAGTCCCCAAGGGGGAGGAGCTCCTAGTCCCGCAGTCTCCGACAACGAGACGGACTATAATGACGAACAATACCCACCTGCTGCTGACAGATACAAGCAATTGGAAGACCGCTTAAGCGCCATGGAGATTCAGAATGTGCCGGGGCTGGATTTCGGAGATTTGGGATTATCTTCTGGGGTAGTCATTCCACACAAGTTTAAGGCGCCTGCCTTCGCCAAGTATGATGGGGTCTCCTGCCCAAAGCTGCATCTGAGGTCGTACGTAAGGAAAATCCAACCTTACACGGCAGATAAGAACCTCTGGATTCACTTCAACCAAGATAGCCTCTCAGGGTCACAGCTTGAATGGTTCTACCAATTAGATGGAGCCAGCATCCGGCACTGGGAAGATTTGGCAACCGCATTCTACAGACAATACCAATACAATTCTGATCTCGCTCCCACGCGTACCCAACTTCAGGGTATGTCTCTAGGAACGGGTGAAGGGTTCAAAGAGTACGCTCAAAAATGGAGAGATTTGGCTGGCAGGGTGCAGCCTCCATTAACTGACCGAGAGCTGGTTGATATGTTCCTTGGGACTTTGTCTGGTCCGTTTTTCAATCATTTGGTTGGTAACTCCTCCGTTGGGTTCACAGATTTGATATTAACGGGAGAAAGAATTGAAGCTGGCATCAGGTCAGGCAAAATACAGAAGGCTGCCTCTACAAGTGCTGAGAAGAGGCCGTTTAAGAAAGAAGCAAGTGCCGTCTATGGTCCTAGAAGACAAGTCAAGCCCGAAAGTCGCCAAGCCGTCAATGCTTTGGTCATCTCCAAACCTGTTGCTGCTCCTCAGCAGTACAATCAACAAAGAAGCGAAAGGCCCAAGAGGCAGTATACCCGACTAAGTATGACATTATCTCAAATTTTACCCCAACTGTTATCCACCAACCTGGTGACCCTCAAAGAAGCTCCTAAGGTCGTCAACACTGCGTCTCCTAAGTATAACCCAAATGCCCGGTGTGCTTATCATTCTGATAGTCCCGGGCACACTACTGATGATTGTTGGGCCTTGAGAAACAAAGTGCAAGATCTGATCGACGCGAAGGAAATTCAGTTTGAAGCGCCAGAAAGACCAAATGTTGTAACGGCTCCTATGCCCCAGCATAGGGTAAATGCCATCGAAGAAGAAATGTACGCTGTTTCGGTAGATGAAGTTGTTACCCCTCTGAAGACTGTTAAGAAGAACCTACTGCGGGCCGGTTTATTTCCGGGTTGCGGTGAAGGTTGCCTGTTCTGTGCTATTTCCCTATCTGATTGTCCCTTGCTGAGGTTAGGCATCCAAGGCCTAATGGATAGCAAGGAAATTCTATTCAAAAAGACTGTTGTTCAATTGGTTCCGATGAAAGAAGTTTCTGTGATTACCATCTTCAAAAATCCAATCAAGGCTCCCCCGAAGAAGCCTATTCAAATCATGACAGTTGCGCCTGTGATCATTACTGTTCCGGGGCCCCTCTCCTACGTGTCTGATAAAGCTGTCCCCTGGCATTATGGGGCAGACGTGTATGTAAATGGAATCAAGCAAGAATTCGACGCTAGTGCCAGTATCTGCGATATCACTGGTCCAGCCAAAGTTACCCGCAATGGCAGGCTCTTCTCGCCTGACATTGCGCCGCCCGCTATTCGAAAACCCCTCCTCATAAAACCTACAAGTTTACCTGGTCCTGTTGCTGATCAAGATGTTTCCCCCGCTGCCGAGTCATCAAATGCTCGGGGCAAAGGGATTGAAGAAGAGCCTGCCCGGATGGAGGCACCAATACCCATAAATGCTGAGGCCTCCCGACAAGAAATGGAGGAGATTTTGAAAATAATAAAGAAGAGTGATTTTAATATTGTCGAGCAGTTGGGGCATACGCCCTCCAAGATCTCCCTGCTCTCCCTATTGCTATGCTCCGAGGCCCATGCTAAGGCCTTGATCTCATTTCTCAAGACGGCCCATGTGCCGCAGGAGACGTCTGCAGTCCAGTTCACTGATTGTATAGCAAATCTAACGGCGGACAACGGCTTGGGTTTTTCAGATGCTGACCTGACCGCGAAAGGGAGAGACCACAATGATGCCCTGCATGTCTCTATTGAATGCAGGGGCACTACTCTGGCACATGTATTAGTGGATACTGGTTCTTCCTTGAATGTTCTACCGAAAAAGGCTTTAGATCGTCTGGATTATGAAGGCCTGGAGTTGAAACCCAACAATATCATCGTCAGGGCCTTTGACGGTTCCAAAAGGATGGTTCATGGAGAGGTTAACATCCCTATTCGTGTGGGCTCTCAAGTGTTTGACTCTACCTTTTACGTGATGGATATACGTCCATCGTACTCTTGTCTGTTGGGTCGACCTTGGATCCATAAAGCTGGGGCAGTAACCTCCACCTTGCACCAGAAGCTGAAGTACCCCGTCAGGGGAAAGATCGTCACTGTGCAAGGAGAAGAGGAGTATATGGTGAGCCATTTGAATTCCTTCAGGTACATCGAGATGGACGGAGAGTTTATTGAAACCCCCTTCCAGCATTTCGAGGAGGTGCATCCAATTTCAGCAGCTGCAGAGACAATGGCCGAAGAGAATGATTCCTTGAAGATGGCTTCCCTAAGGGATGCCCGGGCTGTGGTTCAGAAAGGCAATTGTGCACACTGGGGTCAGCTTCCTGACTTCACTCAGAAGAACGACAAGTTTGGGCTAGGCTTTACTGCAGAGGCTCAGAAGGCGGTGCGCAAAGAGAAGATCGGAAAGGCTCCGGTGTTTATTTCCAGCTCAAGGGTGAATGCTATCGAGGAGGATGTAGAGGAAGCAGAGTTTGACAGTTGGATCTACCCGACTGCCAGCGACGGACCGAGCAACTGGACGGCAAAGGATTTTACCCCTATCACATTTGTCACGCAGTAATTAATTTCTTTTGATTTCCAAATTTGTAACAAACAATATGTTAAAACTTTGTTGGCTCGGTGTCCTACCCGGGGCATCGTAGCTCCATTTGTGAGGGCTTTTTGTATGACATTTTCATATATCATCAATCAAAACATTGGACGTTTGTTGCATTTCAAATCTTTTGCTCTTTTCCTTTCTGTGTTATATATATTGCAAAACAGCTGTATTTACACACACTCACTTATACAGGTTTCAATCCACTCTGGATCTCACTGGTAACAGCTCTGCTACCGCCAGTTATGACTTCGAAAATCCGATCAACTTGGCCGAAGACGAAGGTGAAGATGATTGTGAAGTGCCTGGTGAACTCGCAAGACTGCTACTCCAGGAAGAGAGGGCTATTCAACCACATGAAGAGCCTGTGGAAACAATTAACTTGGGTACTGAGACAGATAGGAAAGAGGTCAAGATTGGTGCCAATCTAGAGCTCAGCGTGAAGCAACGATTGATCCAGATGCTACAAGACTACATGGAGATTTTTGCTTGGTCCTATGAAGATATGCCTGGTTTGGATGCCGACATTGTAGTTCACCATCTGCCAACCAAGGAAGATTGCCCTCCGGTAAAGCAAAAAGTTCGACGGATGCGTCCAGAGATGTCTGAAAAGATCAAGGCCGAGGTCATGAAACAGTTTGATGCCGGGTTCCTTGCAGTGACTTCCTACCCCCAATGGGTTGCCAATGTGGTGCCAGTACCGAAGAAGGACGGTAAAGTCAGAATGTGTGTCGACTACAGGGATTTGAACAGGGCCAGCCCCAAGGATGACTTCCCCCTACCTCACATTGATGTCCTTGTTGACAATACAGCTCAACACAAGGTGTTCTCCTTCATGGATGGTTTTTCGAGGTATAATCAGATCAAGATGGCTCCAGAGGATATGGAGAAGACTACCTTTGTGACTCAGTGGGGCACCTTCTGTTATAAGGTCATGCCGTTCGGATTGAAAAATGCTGGGGCAACCTATCAACGTGCCATGGTTGCTTTGTTTCATGATATGATCCATCATGAAATTGAGGTATACGTTGATGACATGATTGCAAGGTCTCAAACTGAGGAGGAGCACCTTGACCATCTGAGGAAGTTATTTGACTGACTCAAGTTGTACAAGCTGAGGTTGAATCCCAACAAATGCACCTTTGGGGTAAGATCCGGAAAGTTGCTAGGTTTCATTGTAAGTGATAAAGGTATTCAGGTGGATCCTGCCAAGGTAAAAGCCATACAAGAGATGCCGACTCCAAAAACAGAGAAAGAAGTCAGAGGTTTCCTAGGACGACTGAATTACATTGCTCGATTCATCTCGCATCTGACTGCTACTTGTGAGCCAATCTTCAAATTGCTGAAGAAAGATCAAGTAGTACGCTGGAATGATGAATGTCAGGCCGCCTTTGAAAGGATAAAGGAATATCTCCAAGAGCCACCCATTCTTATGCCACCGGTGGAAGGAAGACCTCTGATACTATACTTGACAGTGCTTGATAATTCAATGGGGTGTGTGCTGGGGCAGCATGACGAGTCTGGCCGAAAAGAGCACGCTATTTATTACTTGAGCAAAAAGTTTACCGACTGTGAGTCTCGTTACTCACTGCTTGAGAAAACTTGTTGCGCTCTTGTATGGGCTGCTCGCCGGCTGAGACAGTATATGCTGACTCACACTACCTTATTGATTTCAAAGATGGATCCCATCAAGTACATATTTGAAAAGCCCGCTCTGTCTGGAAGAATAGAGAGATGGCAAATGATCTTGACAGAATATGATATCCAGTATACAACTCAGAAAGCAATTAAGGGAAGTGTACTGGCAGATCATTTGGCACACCAACCTGTGGACGATTACCAATCATTAAACTTTGATTTTCCGGATGAAGACATCATGGTGGTAACTGACTGTGAAGTGCCTGGACCGGATGAAGGACCTGAGGAAGGATCCCGATGGTCTATGCATTTTGATGGAGCCTCCAATGCTTTGGGTAACGGCGTCGGCGCTGTAATCATATCTCCCAAAGAAACTCATACTCCCCTCACCGCCCGATTATGTTTCGGCTGCACCAACAATATGGCAGAATATGAGGCATGTATCATGGGTTTACAAGCTGCAATCGACTTAAGGATAAAATTCCTAAGTGTCTTCGGAGATTCCGCTCTCGTGATCAATCAGATCAAGGGCGAGTGGGATACGAAACACCCGAATCTTATTCCTTACAAAGAGTATGTGTCGACCTTGCTCCCTCACTTTGAAGAGATAACTTTTGAGCATTTCCCCAGAGAGGAAAATCAGCTAGCGGACGCACTAGCCACGATGTCTTCAATGTTCAAAGTTAAATGGGACAATGAGGCTCCCCGAATCATTATCTGGAAGTTGGATGAACCGGCATACTGCTGTGAGCTCGAGGCTGAGAAGGTGACTGAAAAACCCTGGTATCACGAGGTAAAGAGGTACTTGGAAGCTCAGGAATACCCTGAAGGTGCATCCGTCAATGATAAGAAGTTCATGAGAAGGTTTGCTGCAAAATTCTTCCTCAGCAACGGCATTCTCTACAAACGGAATCATGATTCAACTCTGCTACGTTGCGTGGATAAGGCTGAGGCAGAGAAAATTATGGTAGAACTGCATGAAGGCACGTTTGGAACACATTCCAGTGGACACACCATGGCTAAGAAAATCCTTCGGGCAGGATATTTCTGGTCCACAATGGAAGCCGATTGTTACCAACACTCCCGAACTTGTCATAAATGCCAGATCTATGCTGACAAGGTGCATATCCCTCCGGTTCCTTTGAATGTCCTGACGGCACCTTGGCCTTTCGCAATGTGGGGCATCGATATGATCGGTGAGATCCGACCGACGGCATCCAATGGGCATCGCTTCATCTTGGTGGCGATCGATTACTTCACGAAATGGGTTGAGGCAGCTTCCTATGCCACAGTAACCAAGAGCGTCGTGGCACGTTTCATCCGGCATAATCTGATCTGTCGGTACGGCGTCCCAGAAAGAATCATTACGGACAATGGTACCAATCTCAATAACAAAATGATCACTGAACTCTGCGAACAATTCAAGATACATCACCACAATTCTTCCCCCCACCGGCCGAAGATGAATGGGGCTGTAGAGGCAGCCAATAAAAATATCAAGAAAATTGTGCAGAAGATGATAGTGACCTATAAAGATTGGCACGAGATGTTACCGTTCGCTCTTCATGGGTACCGCACCTCAGCAAGGACATCAACCGGGGCAACTCCCTTCTCCTTGGTCTATGGCATGGAGGCAGTCTTGCCAATCGAGATCCAGATACGCTCTCTCCGGATAATGAAGGATGCAGACTTGAATGAAGATGATTGGATCCAGACTCGACTTGATCAATTAAATCTGATTGACGAAAAGAGGCTCACTGCTATCTGTCATGGTCAAACGTATCAAAAACGGATGATCAAGGCATTTAACAAGAAAGTCAGACCGCAAGAGTATCAAGTTGGGGACCTGGTAATCAAACGCATCATCCTTCCTCAAAGTGATCCCCGGGGCAAATGGACCCCTACTTACGAAGGGCCATTTGTGGTTAAGCGTGTGTTCTCAGGAGGAGCCATGATCCTAACCACCATGGATGGTGACGACCTTCCTCACCCCGCCAATGCAGACATAGTGAAAAAATACTACGCATAAATAAAAGACCCGCTAGGTTGACATGCCTAGGCAAAAATAAGGGCTTCCCGGCGAACCAAAAGGGTTCGGGCAAAAATAAGGGATGAAATGAATAAAAAAATCTGTACACCCGGCAAGTCGAAAACCTGAAAGGGCGGCTTGGTAAAAAATGGGTATCCCGGTGGACTGAAAACCCGAAAGGGGGGTCCAGGCAAAAGTTAGGGATAAAAGCGTAACACTATGTCTCATTGGATCACTTCGCATCCGGAAGTCGGCATCCACTATCTGGCTCAGATTTCGGTATCGACCAATCAGCTCCATCTTCAACTAGGTAGCAAAGCGATGAGACGTTCGAAGACATAAGGGCGATAGCAGAGTTGGAACCCAGTGGGATTGTTCACATAGCTGTTTTGTTTCCTTTTTCAAAATTGTAAACTCTATGTTATTTGGCGGCGTCCTCTTACTAGGATGTCAGCCTCTTGTACAAAAACGCCTATTCACAGGCAAAGTTTAAATCAATACAAATTCACTTGTCCATACAAATTACCATTGTTTTCCTTTTTGTTTTGTCTTGCGAAGAACGTCCAATGTTCATTTTTGATATATGCATTTAACATTAAATTGCTGATTCATAAATGTTTGCATATGAAACAAGAGATTAATTACAGGTGACATCAAAGACAGGGGCAACGTGGAGTTGTCTAATGCAGTCTGGTTGTTTTGTCCGCCAAGGCACCAAGGTAGGTTCAACTGAAGAATGTGGCCAAATCATCTCAACGCCCCGCAGAGTAAAACAAGGTTCAGTAGTACTTTCCCCAAGCGGAGTCGATTCCCCGTCGATCCCGAAAAGGCACAACATTCCCCGGCAGGTCTTAAAGCTCATCCCTAGTAGATTCTGCAAGCTTATCCCCTGCGGAGTACGGACGTCTCATCCGAGTTTTATTTAGAGTTATTTCCTCACAAGGACTTATAACTGGGTTATCCTCAGCTAAAAGCCACGGAAGACCGCTCTCGGCAAAGTTCCTTCAATCCCCAGCGGAGTCTATCTTTGGTATTCCCAAGCAGAGTTTATCTTTGGAGTTCCCCAGCGGAGTTTATCATCATTATCCTCAGCGGAATCCGTCATTAAAGTCCTCAGCAGGCCTCTCATCAAAACTTCGGCCAAATATCTCTTCCACAGAGCAATTCTCCGGTCGTTCGTCAAGGATTTATTTTCCCCAAGACGAAATTACATTCATAAACATTTTACATTTTCATACATCTTGCTTACATACATGATGGAACGCATACAACATCTCATGTTGAGTATCATGACAATATGCATATCATACATCATGACATTGCATACAACT